>PVHT020000032.1:0-29998 GCA_004024745.2 Catagonus wagneri
TAGGTCCCTGTCTGTGCACTTGGACTCAGTGTCTCACTGGCATTCCTGTGGTCTCAAAGAGGGAATGCGTTTCTCATTCTCTGAGTTAAAGCACGCACGTACGGATCGACGAATGCTGACGATGCGCGCGTGCGGATTGATGAAAGCGGAAGACACGCGCGTGGATCGACGATTGCAGACGACTTACGTGCGGATCGACGATCGCCAACGACGTGCCCGCGGATCAACGAATGCCGACGTTGCGTGTGGATCGACGAACGCGGACGACGCGCGTGCGCAGAACGACGAATGCCGAAGACGCGTGCGTGCGGATCGACGAAAGCCGACGACGCGCGCGCGCAGATCGACGAACGCCGATGATGCGTGCACACGGATCAATGAATGCCAAAGACGTGCACGCGGATCGACGAACGCCGATGACGCTCGCGCGCTTATCGACGAACGCCGACGACACGTGTGCGGATCGACGAACGCCAAAGACGCGCGCGCGGATCGAAGAACGCCAAAGATGCGCATGCGCTTATCGACGAACGCCGATGATGCGTGCGCAGATTGATGATCGCCGATGATGCGCACGCGGATAAAAGAACGCCGATGACGCTCACGTGCTTATCGACGAACGCCGACGATGAGCGCGCGGATCGACGAACGCCGAAAACTCACGCGCGTGGATCGATGAATGCGGATGACACGCGTGCGGATCAACGATCGCAGACGACGTATGCGTGGATCGACGATCGCCAACGATGTGCCCGTGGATAGACGAAGGCCGACGTCGCGTGCGGATCAAGGAACGCGGACGACGCGTGCGCAGATCGACGAATGCAGATGATGACCACGCAGATTGACAATGGCCGACGACGCACACGCGGATCGACGAACGCCGACGACGCTCATGCCCTTATTGACAAACGCCAACGTCGCGCGCCCGGATCGACGAACGCCAGTGACGCACGCACGCTTATTGACGAACGCCGACGATGCGCGCGCACGAATCGACGAACGACAAAGACGCGCGCGCGGATCGATGAACATCGACGATGCGCGTGGTGATCGACGATCACTGATGTGCGCGCAGATCAACGAACGCCGATGACGCACGCGCACGGATCGACCAATGCCGACGATGCGCACGCAGTTCGACGATTGCCGGCGATGTGCGTGTGAGGATCGACGAACGCCAATGGCACACGCGCGCTTATCGACAAACGCTAATGACGCACGTGCGCGGATCGATGATATCCGATGACTCACGCACGGGGATCGACGAATGCGGACAACACACGCATGGATCGACGATCGCAGATGATGTATGTGCGTACTGATGATCGCCAATGACATGCCCGCGGATCAACGAATGCCAAAGACGTGCGCGTGGATCGACGAACGTCGATGATGCGCGTGGTGATCGACGATCGCCGACGCGCGCGCGGATCGACGAATGCTGATGACACACGTGCACGGATCGACCAACACCGAAGAAGCGCGCGTGCTTACCGACGAACGCCGACGACACACGCGCAGGGATCGAGAAACACCGACGATGCTCGTGCGCTTATCGACGAACGCCGATGACGCACGTGTGGGGATCGACGAACGCCGACGACACGCACGAGCAGATCGATGAATGCCGATGATGCACGCGCTTATCTACGAACGCCGATGACGCGCGCACGCTTGTCGACGAACACTGACGACGCACGTGCGCGGATCCACGAACGCTGATGATGCGCGCACACGTATCGATGAATGCCAAAGATGCGCACGCGGATCGATGAACACCGATGACGCTCACATGCTTATCGACAAAGGCCGATGACGTGCGCGCGTGGATTGACGAATGCCGATGACGCTCTCGTGCTTATCGACGAACGCCGATGACGCGTGCGCACGGATCAACGAACGCCAAAGACATGCGCGCGGATCGACAAACATCGACGATGCGCGCGCTGATCGACGATCGCGGACGCGCATGCGGATCGATGAACGCCGATGACGCGCACGCACGGATCAACCAACGATGACGACCCGCGCGCAAATTGACTATTGCCGATGATGTGCGTGCGGATCGACGAATGCGGATGACGCGCACACGGATCGACGATCGCCGACGACGCTCCCACACTAATCGACGATCGCCGATGACGCACACGTGCTTATCGACGAATGCCGATGACGTGCTTGTGGATCAACCAACGCCGATGACTCACGCGCCCGGATCGATGAACGCGGACGTCACACGCATGGATCTACAATCGCAGATGACGTACACGCGGATCGACGATCGCAGATGACGTACGCGCGGATCAATGATCGCCAACGACACGCCCGCGGATCAACGAATGCCAATGTCGCGTGCGGATCGACGAACGCCGATGTCGTGTGCACGGATCGACGAACGCCGATGACGTGCACGTGCGGATCGACGAATATGGAAGACACGCGCGTGGATCGATGATTGCAGACGACTTACGCGTGGATCGACGATCGCCAACGACGTGCCCGTGGATCAATGAACGCCGATGACGCGTGCGCGTGTATCGACAAACGCCGAAGATGCGCGCATGCTTATCGACGAACGCCAACGACGCGCGCATGGGGATCGACAAACGCCGATGATGCTCGCGCGCTTATCGACGAACACCGACGACGCACACACGGGGATCGATGAATGCCGACGATGCGCACGAGCGGATCAACGAACGCCAATGACGTGCACGCGTGGATCGACAAACGCCGACGACGCACGAGTGCTTATTGACGAATGCCGACGATGTGCGCGCGGGGATCGACGAACGCCGACGACGTGCACGAATGGATCGACGAACACTGACGTCGTGCGCGTGCGGATCGACGAATGCCGATGACGCACGAGCGCTTATCGACAAACGCTGACGATGCGCGCGAGTATTGTCGAACCCCAACGGCGCACGCGCACTTATCGACGAACGCTAATGATGCACGTGCGCGGATCGCCGATCGCCGATGACTCACGCACGTGGATCAATGAATGTGGACGACACTTCGCGGATCGACTATTGCAGACGACGTACGCGCGGATCGACGATCGCCATCGACGTGCCCACGGATCGACGAACGCCGACGACACGCATGTGCTTATCGACGAACGCCGATGACGCACGCATGCGGATCCACGAACACCACCGACGCGCATGTGCGGATCGACGAATGCGGACGATGCACACGCACGGATCGACAAACGTCAAAGACGCGCACGTGGATCGATGAACGCCGATGACGCTCACGCGCTTATCGACGAAGGCCGATGATGTGCACGCGTGGATCGACGAATGCCAATGATGCTCTCGCGCTTATCGACGAACGCCGATGACACGCGCACACGGATCAACGAACGCCAAAGACACACGCGCGGATCGACGAACGTCGACGATGCGCGTGCTGATCGACGATCGCCGCCGCGCACGCGGATCGACGAACGCCGATGACGCGCACGAATGGATCGACCAACACCAACGACGCACGCGCAGATGGACTATTGCCGACGACGTGCGCGTGGATTGATGAACGCGGAAGACGCGTGCGCGGATCGACGATCGCCGACGACGCGCGCATGGATCGAAGAACGCCAACGACGCTTGTGCGCTAATCGATGAACGCCGATGACGCGCACGCAGATCGACGAACGCTGACGACGCGCACGCAGATTGATGATCGCTGATGATGCGTACGCGGATCGACGAACACCGATGATGCTCGCGTGCTTATCGATGATCGTCGATGTCGCACGCGTGGATCGACGAATGCCGATTACTCACGTGCCCGGATCGAAGAACGCGGACGACACGTGCACGGATCGACGATCACAGATGACGTACGCGCAGATCGACGATCGCCAACTACGCACCCACGGATCGACGAATGCCGACATCATGTGCGGATCAATGAATGCAGATGACGCGTGCGCGGATCGACGAAAGCAGACAACGCGCACGCGGATCAATAAACGCCGACGACGCACGCGTGTGGATCGACGAGGGCCGAAGACGCGCATGCGCGGAACGACTAGGGCCGACGATGCACTCGCGTGAATCGATGAACGCCGACGCCCGGGTGGATCGACGAACGCCGACGACGTGCGCGCATATGGGCGAATGCCGATGACGTGCGTGCGGATCGACGAACGCTGATGACGTGCGCACGGATCGATGAACGCTGACAACGCGCGCTCAGATCGACAAACATGGATGACGCGTGTGCGTGGATTGATGAATGCCAACAATGCGCGCTAAGATCGACGAACGCGGATGACACACGCACGGATCGACGAACGCCGATGACCCGCGCTTCGGATCGATGATCGGCAATGACGCACACGTGGATCAACAAATGCCGATGACTCGTGCGTTCAGATCGACGAACGCCGATGACGCCCGCACGGATCGACGATCACTGATGACGCGTGCGGGGATCGACGAACGTCGACGTCCCACGCGCGTGGATCGACGAACGCCGACGGTGCACGTGCGCTAATCAATGAACGCTGATGACGCGCGCGCACGGATCAACGAATGCCGATGATGCGCACGCAGATCGACGAATGTCGACGATGCAGGCACGCGGATCAATGAACGCTGACGAAGCATGCGCGGATCGATGAGCGCCAATGATGCGTGCACTCTTATCGACAAACAACGACGACGTGTGCGCGTGGATCGACGAACGCCGACGACGCGCACGCAGGGATCAATGAATGCCAAAGACGTGCGCATGGATCGATGAACGCCGATGAATCACGTGCGGATCGACGAACGCCGATGACTCACGTGCCCGGATCGACAAACACGGATGACGCACGTGCGGATCGATGAAAGCTGATGACGCGTGCGTGGATCGGCAAACGCTGACGTCGCGCACGCGGATCGAAGAATGCAGACGACACGTGCGTGGATCGACGAATGCCAATGATGCGCATGCGGATCAACGATCGCCGATGACGCGTGCTCAGATCGACGAACGCCGACAACGTGCATGCGTGGATCGACGAACGCCGATGATGCTCACGCTCTTATCAACGAATGCCGAAAACGCGTGCGCGCATATCAACGAACGCCAAAGATTCACGCGCGGATCAATGAATGCCAATGACGCTCACGCGCTTATCGACGAATGCCGACGACACGCACGCAGATCAACAATCACCAACGACGCCCACGCCGATTGTCGATTGCCGATGAGCGCACGCGGATCGACGAACGCCGACGATGCTCACGTGCTTATCGATGAACGCTGATGACGCGCGTGTGGATCGACGAACGCCGATGACTCACACGCCCGGATTGATGGACGCGGACATCAAGCGCGCGATGATGATTGCAGACGATGCACATGCGGATCGACGAATGCGGACGATGCGCGTGCGGATCGACGAAAGCCGACGATGCTTGCACGCGCATCAACGAATGCCGACATCACACACATGGATCGACGAACGCCAATGATGCACACGCGTGGATCGACGAACGCCGATGAAGCACGCGCACGGATCGATGAAAGCCGAAGATGCACACGCGCGGATCGACAAACGCCGACGACGCGCGTGCGGATCGACGAACGCCGATGACTTGCGGGCGCGGATCAAAGAACGCGGAGGACACGCGCGCGGATCGACGATTGCAGACGACGTACGCGCGGATAAGCAATCGCCAGCAACGCTCCCATGGATCGACAAACACGGATGACGCGTGCACGGATCGATGAAAGCCGACACATGCACGCGGATCGATGAACGCCGACTTCGCGAGCGCGGATCGACGAACGCCGTTGACGCGCGTGCGTGTATCAACCAACACTGATGAAGTGCGTGCGCGGATCGACGAACGCCGATGACGCGCACACGTGGATCAACGAACGCCGATGGCGCACGCGCGCAAATCGATGAACGCCGACAACGCGCGCACAGATCGGGAAACGCCGATGACACGCGCACGGATGGGTTAACGCTGACGACGCGTGCACGAATCGATGAACGCCGACGACGCTCGTGTGTTTATCGAAGAATGCCGATGCCGCGTGCACATGGATCAACGAATGCCAATGACGCACGCGCTCGGATCGATGAACGCCGACGACGCGCGTGCGGATCGACGAACGCCGTTGACGCTCATGCGCTTATCGATGAATGCCATCTACGCACATGCACAGATCGACGAACGCCGATGACGCTCACGTGCTTATCGACGAACGCCGACGACACGCGCACACGGATCAATGAAAAACAAAGACGCGCGTGCAGTTCGACGAACGTCGACGCTGCGCGCGCTGATCGATGATCGCCGACGTGTGTGCAGATCGATGAACGCAGATGACGCGCACGCACGGATCAATGAAAGCCAAAGACACGCGCGTGGATCGACGAACGCCGACGACGCTTGCATGCTTATCAATGAACGCCATCATCACACGCGTGGATTGACGAATTCTGATGACTCACGCGCCCGGATCGACGAACGCGGACGACACGCGTGTGGATGGACGATCGCAGACGATGTATGCGTGGATCGACGATCGCCAATGATACGCCCGCGGATCGACGAATGCCGACGTCGTGTGCGGATCGACGAACACGGATGACGTGAGTGCGGATCGACGAAAGCCAAAGACTCGCGCGCGGATCGATGTACGCCATTGTTGTGCGCGCGGAACGACGAACGCCGATGATGCGTGCGTGCGGATCAACCAGGGCCGACGTCGTGCACGTGCAGATCGACAAATGCCGACGATGCACACGAGCGGAATGACAAACGCCAATGTTGTGCGTGCACGGATCGACGAATGCCAACGACGCGCATGAGCGGATCGACGAACGCCGACGACGCGCGCGCGGGGATCAACGAACGCCGATGACGCGCACAAATGGATCGACGAACGCCGATGTCATGCACGTGCAGATCGATGAACGCCGATGACGCGTGAGCAGATCGACGATTGCCGATGACGTGCACGCGGATCGACGAAAGCAGATGATGCGCACGTGGATCGACGATCACCGATGTCGTGTGTGTGGATCGATGAACGCCTATGATGCTCGTGCGCTTATCTATGAATGCCGATGATGCACGCGCAGAATGACGATCGCTGATGACGTGCACGCGGATCGAAGAACGCCGACGTCGCTCATGCACTTATCGATGAACGCCGACGAAACGCGCGTGGATCGACGAACGTGGATGACCCGCACGCGGATCAACGATTGCAGATGACGTACGTGCGGATCGACATTCGCCAACGACGTGCCCGCGGATCGATGAACACCAATGTAGCGTGCGGATCGACGAACGCGGATGACGCACGTGCGGATCGACGAAAGCCGACGACGCTCACGCGCGGATCGATGAATGCCAACGACGCACGCGTGCGGATCGACGAACGCCGACGACACACGTGCATGGATCAATGAAGCCCAAAGACGCATGCGCAGATTGACTAACGCCGATTACGCTCACGTGCTTATGGTCGAAGGCTGATGACGTGTGTGTGCGGATCGATGAACGCCGATGACGATCACGCACTTATCGACAAACGCCGATGATGCGCGTGCTGATCGACGATCGCCGACGACGCCCATGCAGATTGATGATCGCCAACAAAGCGCACGCGGATCGACGAACACCGACGTTGCTCACGTGCTTATTGACGAACGCCAACGACGCGCGTGCGGATCGATGAATGCCAATGACTCACGCGCCCGGATCGACGAACGTGGATGAGACGCACGTAGATCGATGATCGCAGACAACATACGCATGGATCGACGATCGTGAATGACACGCCCACAGATCGACGAATGCCGACGTCGCGTGCGGATCGACGAACGCGGACGACGTGCACATGGATCAACGAATGTGGAAAATGCGTGCGCAGATCGACGAACGCCGATGACACATGTGCAGATCGACGATTGCCGATGACGTGCGGGCGGATCGAAGAAAGCGGATGACGTGCACGCGGATCGATGATCACCGACGTTGTGCGCATGGATCGACGAACACCGATGACGCATGCTTATCAATGAATGCCTACGACGCACGAGCAGATTGATGATCGCCGATGTTGCGCACATGGATCAAAGAATGCCGACGTCGCTCGTGCACTTATCGATGAACGCCGACGACATGCGCACGGATCGACGAATGCCAATGACACATGCATGCGGATCGATGAATGCGGATGACCCGCGTGTGGATCGACGATCGCAGATGACGAACGTGCGGATCAATGATCACCAATGACGTGCCCGTGGATCGACGAACGCCGACGTAGCGTGCGGATCGACGAACGCGGACGACGCGCGTGCAGATCAATGAAAGCCGACGACACTCGCGCGCGGATCGACGAACGCCAACGTCACGCACGCGGATTGACGAACGCCGATGACGTGCATGCGCGGATTGACAAACGCCGATGAAGCACGTGCACGGATCGATGAACGCCGACGACGCGCGCGTGCGGTTCAACGAACGCCGACGACGCGCGTGCGGATCGACGAATGCCGATGACTCACGGACGTGCATCGACGAATGCGGAGGGTACGTGCACGGATTGACGATCGCAGATGACGTACGCGAGGATCAGCGATCGCCAACATCGCTCCCGTGGATCAACGAACGGCGACATCGCGTGCGGATCGACGAACACAGATGACGCGCGTGCGGACCGACGAAAGCCGACGACACGCGCGCGGATCGATGAACGCCGACTTCGCATGCGCGGATCGACGAACGCTGACGACGTGTGCGCGTGGATCGACCAATGCCGACGAAGCACGTGCACGGATTGATGAACGCCGATGATGCGCGCGCGCGGATCGATGAATGCCGATGGTGCGCGCACGCGAATTGACGAACGCCGAAGATGCGCGTGCGGATCGGCAAACGCCGATGACACGCGCGCGGATGTGTTAACGCCGATGACGCGCGCACGGATCGACGAACGCCGATGACGTGCACGCAGATCGACGAACGCCGACAATGCGCGCTCAGACCGACAAACACGGATGACGCATGTGCGCAAATCGACGAACACTAACGACCCACGCTCAGTTTGACAAACGCGGATGACACGCGCGTGGATCAATGAACGCCGATGACGCTCGTGCGATTATCGAAGAACGCCGACGACGTGCACACATGGGTCAACGAATGCCGATGACATACGCGCTCGGATCGACAAATGCGGATGACACACGTGCGGATCGACGAACGCCGAAGATGCTCATTCGCTTATCGACCAACGCCGACTACAAACGCACACGGATCCATGAACGCATATGACACTCATGCGCTTATCAACGAACGCCGATGACGCATGTGCACGGATCAACGAAAACCAAAGATGCGCGTGCAGATCGACGAACGTCGACGATGTGCGCACTGATCGACCATCGCCGATGTGTGTGTGGATTGATGAACACCGATGACGCGCGTGCGTGGATCGACGAACGCAGACAACGCACACGCAAGGATCAACGAACGCCAAAGATGCGTGCGTGGATTGATGAACGCCGATGACACTCACGTGCTTATCAACGAACGCCATCGTCGCACGCACGGATCGATGAACACCGATGACTCATGTGCCCAGATCGACGAATGCGGATGACACGCGCGTGGATCGACGATCGCAGACGATGTACGCGTGGATCGACGATCACCAACAACACGCCCGCGGATTGACGAACGCCGACGTCGCGTGTGGATCTACGAACGCGGATGACGTGAGTGCGGATCGATGAAAGCCGAAGACGCACGCGCGGATCAATGTACGCCATTGTTGTGCACGCGGAACGACGAACGCCAAAGACACGCACTTGTGGATTGACGAATGCCGATATCGCGCGTGCGTGGATCGACGAGGGCTGACGTCGTGCGCGCAAAGGTCAACGAATGCCGACGATGCGGATGAGCGGAATGACGAATGCCAACATCGTGCGTGCGCGGATCAACGAACGCCGACGACGCGCACGAGCGGATTGACGAACGCCGACGACGCACGCGTGGGGATCGAAGAACGCCGATGACATGCACGAGTGGATCAACGAACGCCGACATTGTGCCCGCGCAGATCGACGAACACCGATGACACACGAGCGGTTATTGACGAATGCCTACGACGCGCACGCAGATCGACGAACGCCGACGACGCTCGTGCACTTATCGACGAACGCTGATGATGCATGCGCGGATCGACGAACACCGATGACTCATGCGCGCGGATCGACGAACGCCGATGACGCGTGAGTGTTTATTGACAAATGCCAACGATGCGCACGCAGATCGACGAACGCCGACGACGCTCACGCACTTATCGATGAACGCCAATGATGCACGCACAGATCGACGAACACCAATGACTCACGCGCGCGGATCGTCGAACGTGGATGACACGCGTGCTAATCGACGATCACAGACGATGTACGTGTGGATCGACGATCGCCAACGACGTGCCCACGTATCGATGAATGCTGACGTTGTGTGCGGATCGATGAACCCGGACAACGTGTGCGTGGATCGACGAAAGCCGACAACGCGCGTGCAGATCGAAGAACGCCGATGATGCACGCACACGGATCGATGAACACCGACGACACGTGCGCATGAATCAACGAACCCCATAGATGCGCGCCTGGATCGACGAACACCGACGACGCTCACGCGATTATCGATGAAGGCTGATGACGTGCGCGTGCGGATGGATGAACGCCGATGACGCTCACGCACTTATCGACAAATGCCGATGATGCACGCACTGATCAATGATCGCTGACGACGCCCATGCAGATTGACGATCGCCGATGAAGCGCACGCGGATTGACGAACGCCGATGACGCTCGCGTGCTTATCGACGAACGCCGATGACTCACACGCCCGGATCGACGGATGCGGACGTCACACGTGTGGATCAACGATCGCAGATGATGTACACGCGGATGGATGATCTCCAATGACACGCGCGCGGATCGATGGACGCCAACGACGCTCGTGCCCTTATCGAAGAACCCTAACGACGCGCGCACATGGATCAACGAATGCCGATGACGCGAGCGCTCGGATCGACGAACGCCGATGACACGCGTGCGGATCGACAAACGCTGATGACGCTCATGCGCTTATCGACGAACGCCAACGATGCTCACCCGCTTATCGACGAATGCCGATGATGTGCGCGGACGGATCAACGAAAACCAAAGACACACACGCAGATCGATGTCAACGATGCGTGCGCTGATCGACGATCGCCGACGCATGTGCGGATTGACGAACGCCGATGACGCGCGCGCAGATCAATGAACGCCGACGACCCGCGCGCATGGATCGTCGAACACCAAAGACGCGCACGTGGATCGACGAACACCGACGAATCGCATGTGGATCGATGAACGCCGATGACTCACGTGCCCGGATCGAAGAAAGCCGACATCGCCCATGCGGATCGACGAACACCGACGACGCACGCGCGGATCGACGATCGCCGATGACGTGTGCTCAGATCGACGAATGCCGACAAAGTGCGTGCACGGACCGACGAACGCCGATGATGCTCACGCACTTATCAACGAACGCCGACAACGCGTGCGCGCGTATCCACGAACGCCAAAGATGCACGCACGGATCGACGAACGCCAGTTACGGTTGGGTGCTTATTGACGAACGCCGACGATGCGCAGGCAGGTCGACGAACGCCCACGTCGCATGTGGATCGACGAACGCGGACGATGCGCGCGTGGATCGATGAACGCCGATGTCGTGCGCGTGGATCAACTAACGCCGACGACGCGCACGCATGGATCGACAAATGCCAATGATGCTCGCGCACTTATGGACGAACACCGACGACGTGCGCGCGGATCGACGAACGCTGATGATGCGCGTGCACGGATCAATGAACGCCAAAGACGTGTGCGTGGATCAACGAACGCCAAAGACGCTCGCGCGCTTATCGACAAATGCCGCCGACGCACACGTGGATCAACGAACGCCAAACACGTGTGCGTGGATCAATGAACGCCAAAGATGCACGCGTGCTTATTGATGAACGCCGATGATGCACGCACAGATTAACAATCGCCGATGATGCGCACGCGGATCGACGAATGCCGATGACTCACGCACGCAGATCGACGAATGCGGTCGACACGTGCGCGGATCGACGATCGCAGATGAGGTACGCGTGGATCGACGATCGCCATCGATGTGCCCACGGATCAACGAACGCCGACGTCGCATGCGGATTGAAGAATGTGGACAACACGCGCGCGGATCGACAAACGCGGATGATGCACACCCAGATTGACGAAGGCCGATGACGCGCACGCGTATCGATGAACGCCGATGATGCTCGCGCGCTTATCGATGAACGCCAACGTCGCGTGTGCGGATCGATGAACGCCGATGACTCACGCGCCCGGATTGACGAAGGCAGATGATACGCGTGTGGATCGATGATCGCAGATGATATACGTGCGGATCTACAATTGCCAATGACACGCCCGCGGATTGACGAACGCCGACATCACGTGCTGATCGACGAACACGGAAGACGTGCGTGCGGATCGACGAAAGCCGAAGAAGCGCGCGCGGATCGACGTACGCCATTGTTGTGTGTGCAGAACCACTAACGCCGACGACACTCACTCGCGGTTCGACGAACGCCAATGATGCACACGCGCGGATCCTCGAACGCCGACAACACGTGTGCGGATCGCTGAACGCCGATGA
This sequence comes from Catagonus wagneri, assembly GCA_004024745.2. Taxonomy (NCBI): domain Eukaryota; kingdom Metazoa; phylum Chordata; class Mammalia; order Artiodactyla; family Tayassuidae; genus Catagonus; species Catagonus wagneri. The sequence goes on from PVHT020000032.1 coordinate 12,756, forward strand.
CGCTCATGCGCTTATCGATGAACACGGACTACGCACACGCACAGATCGACGAACGCCGATGACGCTCACGTGCTTATCGATGAATGCCGACGACGCGCACGCACGGATCTATGAAAACCAAAGAAACGCATGCACATCAACGAACGTCGACGATGCACGCACTGATCAACGATCGCCAACGCGTGTGCGGATTGACAAACGCCGATGATGCGCGTGCGTGGATCAACGAACACCGACGACGTGTGTGCACGGATCAACGAATGCCAAAGATGCACGCGTGGATCGATGATCGCCGACGAATCGCGTGTGGATCAACATACGCCGATGACTCACATGCCTGGATCGACGAACGCTGAAGTCACGCGTGCGGATCGACAAACAGCGACGACACGCGTGTGGATCGACGAACGCCGACGATGCGCGCGCGGATCCACGATCGCTGATGACGCGCGCTCAGATCAATGAACGCCGACAACGTGCGCGCGTGGATCGTTGAACGCTGATGACGCTCACATGCTTATCAACGAACGCAGACAACGCGTGCGGGTGTATCAATGAATGCAAAAGATGCACGCGCGGATCGACGAACGACAATTACGCTCGGGCATTTATCGACGAACGCCGACGAAGCGCATGCAGATCGACAATCGCCGATGATGCCCACGCAGATTGACGATCACCGATGACACGCACGTGGATCAATGAACGGCGACGACGCTCGCATGCTCATCGATGAACGCCAAAATCACGTGCGCGGATCGATGAACGCCGTTGACTCATGTGCCCGGATCGACGAACGTGGACGACCTGCGCGCGGATTGATGATCGCAGACGACGTACGTGCGGATCGACGATCGCCAACGACGTGCCCGCGGATCGATGAATGCCGACGTAGCGTGCGGATCGACGAACGCGGACGACGCTCACGCACTTATCGACGAATTCCGACGACGCGCATGCACGGATCTATGAAAACCAAAGAAATGTGAGCGGATCAACGAACGTCGACGATGCACGCGCTGATCAACGATTGCCGACTACGCACGCGCACAGATTGACGAAAGCCGACGACGCTCGCACGCAGATCGACAAACGCCGACATCACACATGCGGATCGACGAACGCCGATGACACGCATGCGCGGATCGACGAACGCCGATGAAGCACGTGCACAGATCAACGAACACTGATGACGCGCGCGTGTAGTTCGACGAACGCCGACGACGCGCGTGCAGATCGATGAACGCCGATGACTCACGGGCGCGGATCAACGAACGCGGAGGACATGCGCACAGATCGACGATCTCAGATGACGTAAGCGTGGATCGGCGATCGCCAACAACGCTCCCGTGGATCGAAGAACGCCAACGTTGCATGCGGATCGATGAACACGGATGATGCGCACGCTGATCTACGAAAGCCGACGACATGCACGCAGATCGACGAACGCCGACTTCGCGTGCGCGTATCAATGAATTCCGATGACGCACGCGTGTGGATCGACCAATGCCGACGAAGCGCGTACGCGGATCGATGAACGCCGATGACGCGCGCGCGTGGATCGACAAACACCGACGATGCACGTGCGGATTGGCAAACACCGACGACGCACGCGTGGATGGGTTAACGCCGATGACGCGTGCACGGATCGACAAACGCCGATGACGTGCGCGTGGATCGATGAAAGCCGACAACGCGTGCTCAGATCGACGAACACGCACGACGCATGTGCGCGGATCGACGAACACTAATGATGCACGCTCAGTTTGACGAACGCGGATGACACGCGCGCTGATCGACGAACGCCGATGACGCTCGTGCGATTATCAAAGAACGCCGACCACGCGCACACATGGATCAACAAATGCCGATGATGCGTGCTCTCGGATCGATGAATGCGGATGATGCGCACACGGATCAACGAATGCCATAGACCCTCATGTGCTTACCGACGAACGCTGACTACGCACGCGAACAGATCGATGAACGCCAACAACGCTCATGTGTTTATCGACGAATGCCGATGACGCGCGTGCACGGATCAACAAAAACCAAAAATGCACGCGCAGATTGACGAACATCGATGATGCGCGCGCTGATCGATGATCGCCGATGCGTGTGCGGATTGACGAACGCCAATGACGGGCGTGCGCGGATCGACGAACGCAGATGACGCGCATGCAAGGATCAACGAATGCCAAAGACGCGCACGTGGATTGATGAACGCCTACGACACTCGCGCGCTTATCAATGAACGCCATCATCGCGCGCACGGATCGATGAACGCCGATGACTCATGCGCCCGGATCGACGAAAGCGGACAACACGTTTGTGGATCGACGATCGCAGACGACGTACGCGCGGATCAACGATCGCCAATGACACGCCTCGGATTGATGAACGCCAATGTCGTGTGCGGATCTACGAATGCGGATGACGTGAGTGCGGATTGACGAAAGCTGAAGACGCACACGCGGATCGATGTACGCCATTGTTGTGCGCATGGAACGACTAACGCCGATGACATGCGCTCGCGGATCGACGAACGCCGATGACACGCGTGCACGGATCGACGAGGGCCGAAGTCGTGCATGCGCAGATTGACGAATGCCGACGACACGCACGAGCAGATCAATGAACGCCGACGACGCAGGTGCGGGGATCGAAGAACGCCGATGACATGCACGAGCGGATCGACGAACGCCGACGTCGTACACGTGCGGATCAAAGAACGCCGATGACGCACGAACGCTTATTGATGAATGCCGACGATGCGCACGCAGATCGACAAACGCTGACGATGCTCACGTGCTTATCGACGAACGCCGATGATGCACGCGTGGATCGACGAAAGCCGACGACGCACGAGCACTTATTGAGGAATGCCGACTATGCGCACGCAGATCGACGAACGCCGACAACGCTCGCATGCTTATCGATGAATGCCGATGACGCAAGCGCGGATCGACGAACACCGATGACTCACACGCGCGGATCGACGAACGCAGATGACACACGTGCGGATCGATGATCACAGATGATGTACGCGCGGATCGACGATCGCCAACTACGCGTCCACGTATCAACGAATGCCGACATCGTGTGCGGATCGATGAACACGGATAACACGTGTGTGGATCGACGAAAGCCAATGATGCGCAAGCAAATTGAAGAACGCCGATGACGCGCGTGCACGGATCGACGAACGCCAATGACACACGCACACATATCAACGAACCCCAAAGACGCACGCGTGGATCAACTAACGCCGATGACTCATGCGCCTGGATCGACGGATGCGGACGTCATGCGCGCAGATCGACCATCACAGATGACGTACACGCAGATCGACGATCACCAACGACATGCCCGTGGATCAACGAACACCGACGTTGCGTGCGGATCGATGAACGTGGTTGACGCGTGCGCGGATCGACGAAAGCCGACGACGCGTGCCTGGTTCGATGAATGCCGATGTCGTGCACGCGGATCGATGAACACAGATGACGTAAGCGTGCGGATCGACGAATGCGGACGACACGCGCGTGGATCCACAATTGCAGATGACTTACGCGCGGATCAACGATCGCCAAAGACGCGCCGGCGGATCGACGAATGCCGACGTCGCATGTGGATCGACGAACGCGGATGACGCACGCGCGGATCAATGAACGCCGATGTCGCACGCGCAGATCAACGAACGCTGATGACGTGCACGCATGGATTGACGAACGCCGATGACACACACGCATGTATCGACGAACGCCGACGAAGCACGAGCACGGATCAACGAACGCCAAAGATGCGTGCGTGGATCAACGAACGCCGAAGACGCTCACGCACTTATCGACAAACGCCGACGATGCACACGCGGATCGACGAACGCCAAACACGTGCACGCGGATCGACGAACGCCAAAGATGCGCATGTGCTTATCGATGAACGCTGATGATGCGCGTGCAGATTGATGATCGCCAACGACGCGCACGCGGATCGAAGAACGCTGATGACACGCACGCGCTTATTGATGAACGCCGATGATGCGCACGTGGATCAATGAATGCCGATGACTCACGCGCGCGGATCGACGAATGTGGACGACACACGTGTGGACCGACAATCGCAGATGACGTACGCGTGGTTCGATGATCGCCAACGATGTGCCCGTGGATCGATGAATGCCGACGTCGCGTGCGGATCAAAGAACGCGGGCAACTTGCGCATGGATCGATGAACGCGGACGATGCCCTCCCAGATTGACGATGGCCGACGATGCGCAGGCGGATCGACGAACGCCAATGACACTCATGCGCTTATCGACGAACACCAACGTCGCATGTGCGGATCGATGAACGCCGATGATTTACCCGCTGGGATCGACAAACGCGGACGACACGCGCGTGGATCGATGATCGCAGACGATAAACACGTGGATCGACGATCGCCAATGACACGCCCTTGGATTGACGAGTGCCGACATCGCGTGCGAATCGACGAACACGGATGACGTGCGTGCAGATCGACGAAAGCCGAAGACGCACACGCGGATCCACGTACGCCATTGTTGTGCGTGCGGAACGACGAACCTCGACGACGCTCGCTCGCAGATCGACGAACGCCAATGACGCACATGCGCAGATCGATGAGGTCCTTTGTCGTGTGCGCGTGGATCGACAAATGCCGGTGACGCGCACGAGTGGAACGACGAACGCCAACGTCGTGCGTGCGCGGATCGACGAACGCCGATGATGCACATGAGCAGATCGACGAACGCCGACATCGTGCGCGCGTGGATCGACAAATGCCGATGATGCGTGAGCGCTTATTGACGAATGCTGACGATGTGCACGCAGATCGACGAATGCCGATGACGCTCGCGTGCTTATCAATGAACGCCGATGATGCACGCGTGGATCGACGAACACCGATGAATCACGCGCATGGATCGACGAACGCGGATGACACGCATGTGGATCGACAATCACAGACGATGTACGCATGGATCGACGATTGCCAACAACGCACCCACGTATCGAGGAATGCCGACGTTGTGTGTGGATTGATGAACGCGGACGATGCGTGCGTGGATCGACGAAAGCCGACGACGCGCGCGTGGATCTAAGAACGCCACCGACACGCGCGCGCAGATTGATGAATGCCGATGACATGCGCGCATGGATCTATGAACCCCAAAGACACGCGTGTGGATCGACTAACGCCGACGACGCTCACATGCTTATCGACGAAGGCTGATGACGTGCGCGCACAGATCGATGAACGCTGATGATGCTCACACACTTATTGACAAATGCCGACGATGCGCACGCTGATCGACGATCGCCGATGACACCCACGCATATTGACGATCGCCAATGAAGCGCATGCGGATCAATGAACGCCGACGATGCTTGCGTGCTTATCAACAAACGCTGATGATGCACATGCAGATCGAAGAACGCCGATGACTCACACGCCCGGAACGATGGACGCGGACGTCACGCGTGCGGATCGATGATCACAGATGACGTACACACGGATCAATGATCGCCAACGACACGCCCGCGGATCGACTAACGCCGATGATGCTTGTGTGCGCATCGACGAATGTTAATGATGCACGCTCAGTTCGACGAACGCGGATGACACGCGCACGGATCGATGAACGCTGATGATGCTCGTGCGCTTATCGAAGAATGCCGATGACACGCGCACATGGATCAACGAATGCCGATGACGCGCGTGCTCGGAACGATGAAAGCCGACGACGCACGTGCGGATCGAAGAACGCCGATGACGTTCATGCGCTTATCGATGAACGCAGACTATGCACGCGCACAGATCGACGAACGCTGTTGACGCTCACGCGCTTATCGACGAATGCCGATGACGCACGCGCACGGATCAACGAAAACCAAAGACGCACGCACAGATCGACGAACGTCGACGATGCGCGCGCTGATTGACGATCGCCGACGCGTGTGCGGATTGACGAACGCCGATGATGTGCGTGCGCGGATCTACGAACGCTGACGACGCACGCGCACGTATCAATGAACGCCAAAGACACGCGCGTGGATCGACAAACGCTGATGAATCGTGTGCGGATCGACGAACGCCGATGACTCACGTGCCCGGATCGACGAATGCCGATGTCGCGCGCGCGGATCGACAAACACCGACGACGCACGCACGGATCGATGAATGCCGACGACGCTCGTGCGGATCGCCGATCGCCGATGACGTGTGCTCAAATCGACGAACGCCGACAACGTGCATGCGTGGATCGACGAACGCCGATGACGATCACGTGCTTATCAACGAAAGCCGACAACACTTGCGTGCGTATCAACGAACACCAAAGATGCACGCGTGGATCGACGAACGACAATTACACTCTGGCGCTTATCGACCTATGCCGACGATGTGCACGCAGATCGACAATCGCCGATGACGCCCACGCAGATTGACGATCGCCGACGACGTGCACGTGGATCGATGAACGCCGACGAGACTCACGTGCTTATCGACAAACGCCGATGACAGGCGTGCGGCTCGACCAACGCTGATGACTCACACGCCCGGATCAACAGATGCGGACGTCACGCATGTGGATAGACGATCACAGATGATGTACGCACGGATCGATGATCGCCAACGACACGCCCGCGGATCGATGAACGTCGACATCACGTGCGGATCGACGAACGTGGATGACGTGCGCACGGATCAACGAAAGCTGATGACGTGCGTGCGGATCGACGAACGCCGATGTCGTGCATGGAGATCGATGAATGCTGACAATGCGTGCATGTGGATTGACGAACGTGGATGACACGCATGTGGAGAGACGATTGAAGACGACTTACGCGCGGATCGACGATCGCCAACGACGTGCCCGCGGATCGACGAACGCCGACGTTGCGTGCAGATCGACAAACGCGGACGACGCATGCGCGGATCGACGAATGCCAATGTCATGCACGCAGATCAATGAACGCCGACGACGCGCACGCGTGGATCGACGAACGCCGATGATGCACGTGCACTTATCGACGAACGCTGATGACGCACGTGTGCGAATCGACGAACGATGATGATGCAAGCGCATGGATAAATGAATGCCAAAGACGCACACACGGATCAACGAACGCCAAAGACGCGCGCTTATCGATGAAAGCCGATGATGCCCGTGCTGATCGACGATCACCGGCGACGCGCACGCGGATAGACGAACGCCGATGACACGCGTGCACGGATTGACCAACGCCAACGACCCGTGCGGTGATCTACGATTGCCGATGATGTGCGCGCGGATCGACGAACGTGGAAGATGCGTGCGCAGATCGACGATCGCCGGCGACACTCGCACGCTTATCAACGAACGCCGACAACGCGCACGCAGATCGACGAACGCCAACGACGCGTGCACAGATCGACGACTGCTGACGACATGCGTGCGGATCGACGAACGCGGATGACGCGCGCGCGGATCGACGATCGCCGACGACGCGCACGCAGATCGACGAATGCTGACGACGCTCGTGTGCTTATCAATGAACGGTGACGATGCGCACGCAGATTGACGAACGCCAACGACGCGCGTGCAGATTGATGATCGCCAAAGACACGACCGTGCTTCGAAGAACGCCGACGACGCTCATGCACTTATTTACGAATGCCGATGACACGCGCGCCGATCGACGAACACCGATGACTCACACGTGCGGATGACAAATGCGGACGACACACGCGCAGATCGACGATCGCGGACGACGTACGCGCGGATCGACGATCGCCAACGATGTACCCACGGATCGACGAACGCAGACGTCACGTGCGGATCGACGAACGCGGACGCCACACACACGTATTGACGAACGTGGAAAATGCGCACGCAGATCGACGAATGCTGATGACGCACGTGCAGATCAACGATTACAGATGACATGCACGTGGATCGACGAAAGCGGATGACACACGCGCTGATCGATGATCACTGACATCGTGCATGTGGATCGATGAACGCCGATGATGCTGGCGTGCTTATCGATGAATGCCGATGATGCGCACGCAGAATGATGATCGCTGACGTCGCTCGTGCACTTATCGACGAACGCCTATGTCATGTGCGTGGATCGACGAATGCCGATGACACACGCATGTGGATCGACGAACGCGGATGACCCACACGTGGATCGACGATTGCAGACGATGTACGCGCGGATCAACAATCGCCAATGACGTGCCCGCGGATCGACGAACGCCGACGTAGCGTGCGTATCGACGAACGTGGACAACGCGCGTTCGGATCGACGAAAGCCGACGACGCTCGCGCGCGGATCGACGAATGCCGACGTCATGCATGTGGATCGACAAACGCCGATGACGTGCACGCGCGGATCAATGAACGCCGATGAAGCACGTGCACGGATCGATGAACGCCAACGACGTGCGCGCGCGGTTCGACGAACGCCGAAGATGCGCGTGTGGATCGACGAACGCCGATGACTCACGGGCGCGGATCGACGAACGTGGAGGACACGCGCGTGGATCGACGTTCGCAGATGACGTATGCGCGGATCGGCGATCGCCAACAACGCTCCCGTGGATCGACGAATGCCGACGTTGCGTGCGGATCGACGAACAGAGATGACGCGCGCGGGGATCAATGAAAGCTGATGACATGCACGCGGATCGACAAACGCCGACTTCGCACGCGCGGATCGACGAACGCCGACAACGCACGCGCTTGGATCGACCAATGCCGATGAAGCGCGTGTGCGGATTGACGAACACCGATGACGCGAGCGCGCGAATCGACGAACGCCGATGTCGCGCGCGCGTGAATCAACGAAGGCCGACGATGTGTGTGCGGATTGGCAAACACTGACTACGCGCGCGTGGATGCTTTAATGCCGACGACGCGCTCGTATCGACGAATGCCGATGACATGCGCGCGGATCCACGAATGCCAACAAGGCACGCTCAGATCGACGAACACGGACGACGCGTGTGCGCGGATCGACGAACACTAACAACGCACGCTATGTTTGACGAACGTGGATGACACGCGTGTGGATCTACGAACGCCGACGACGCTCATGCGATTATCGAAGAACGCCGACGACGCGCACACATGGATCAATGAATGCCGATGACGCGCGCACTCGGATCGATGAATGCAGATGAGGCACGCGCGGATTGACGAATGCCGAAGACGCTCATGTGCTTATCGACGAACGCCGATGATGCGCGCACAGATCAACAAAAACTAAAAATGCGCGCGCAGATCGATGAACGCTGACGACGCTCACATGCTTATCAACGAACGCCGATGACGCACGCGTGGATCAATGAAAGCTGACAATGCACGAGCGCTTATCGATGAGTGCTGACGATGTGCACACAGATCGATGAACGCCGATGATGCTCACGTGCTTATCGACGAACACCGATGACTCACGCATGCGGATCGATGAACGCGGATGACACGCACGCGGATCGACGATCACAGACGATGTACGCATGGATCGATGATCACCAATGACGCGCCCACATAACGACGGATGCCGACGTCGTGTGCGGATCGATGAATGTGGACAACGCGTGCGTTGATCGACGAAAGCCGACGACACGTGCGCGGATCGAAGAACGCCGACGACGCACGTGCGGATCGATGAATGCTGATGACTCACGGGCACGGATCGACGAACACGGAGGACATGCGCGCGGATCAACGAACGCAGACGACGTACGCGTGGATCGGCGATCGCCAACAACGCTCCCGTGGATTGACGAACGCCGACATCGTGTGCGGATCAATGAACACAGATGACGTGCGTGCGGATCGACGAAAGCTGATGACACGCGTGCGGATCGACAAACGCCGATTTCACGCGCGCGGATCGACGAACGCCGACAACGTGCGCACGTGGATCGACCAATGCCGATGAAGCGCGTGCACGGATCGACGAACGCCGATGACGTGAGCGCGCGGATCGATGAACGCCGATGGCGCACGCGCGCGAATCGACGAACGCTGACGTTGGGTGTGCGGATAGGCAAACACTGACGACGCGTGCGCGGATGCGTTAATGCCAATGACACGCGCACGTATCGACGAACGCCGATGACATGCGTGTGGATCGACGAACGCCAACAATGCGCGCTCAGATCGATGAACACGGACGACGCGTGTGCGCGGATCAACGAACACTAACGACGCACGCTAGTTTGATGAACGCGGATGACATGTGCGCGGATCGACAAACGCCGACGACGCTCATGTGATTACCGAAGAACGCCGACGACACGCACACATGGATCAACGAATGCCGATGACGTGCGCACTTGGATCGACGAATGTGGATGACGCGTGCACGGATCGACGAATGCTGAAGACGCTCATGCGCTTATCGACAAACGCCGACTACACACGTGCACAGATCGACGAAAGCCGACAACGCTCATGTGCTTATCAATGAATGCTGACGACGCACGCACAGATCAACAAACACTAAAAATGCGCGCGCAGATCGACGAACGCTGATGACGCTCGCGCACTTATCGACGAACGCCGATGATGCACGTGCGGATCGACGAAAGCCGATGACGCACGAGCGCTTATTGACGAATGCTGACGATGTGCACGCAGATCAATGAACGCCGATGATGCTCACGCGCTTATCGACGAACTCCGATGACGCACGCGCGAATCGACGAACAACGATGACTCACGCACGCGGATCGACGAATGCGGATGACACGCACGCGGATCGACGATCACAGACGATGTACGCGTGGATCGCCGATCGCCAACGACGCGCCCACATATCGATGAATGCCGACGTCGTGTGCGGATCAATGAATGCGGACAACGCGTGCGTGGATCGACGAAAGCCGACGACGCGCACGCGAATCGAAGAACGCCGACGACGCGCGTGCCCGGGTCGACGAACACCGATACACACTTGCACGGTTCAACGAACCCCAAAGACGACGCGCAGATCGACTAATGCCGATGACTCACTTGCCCGGATCGACGGACGCGGACGTCATGCACGCGGATTGACGATCGCAGATGACGTACGCGCGGATCGATGATTGCCAACGACACGCCCTCGGATCGACGAAGGCCTACGTCACGTCCCGATCGACGAATGCGGATGATGCATGCGCGGATCGACGAAAGCCGAAGACACACATGCAGATCAACGAACGCCGATGTCGTGCACGCGGATCGATGAACGGCGATGACGCGCGTGTGCAGATCGACGAACGCGGACGACACGCGCATGGATCGATGATTGCAGATGACTTACCTGCGGATCGACGATCGCCAACGACGTGCCCGCGGATCGATGAATGCCGACGTCGCATGTGGATCGACGAACGCGGACGACGCACGTGCAGATCGACGAACGCTGATGTCACGCACGCGGATCAACGAACGCCGATGATGCTCACGCATAGATCGACAAACGCCGATGACGCACGCGCACTTATCGATGAACGCCGACGACGCACGTGCACGGATCAACGAACACCAAAGACACGTGCGTGGATCAACGAACGCCGAAGACGCTCGCGCGCTTATCGACAAATGCCGACGATGCGCGCGCGGATCGATGAACGCCAAACAAGTGTGCGCGGATCGACGAAGGCCAAAGATGCGCACGTGCTTATAGATGAACGCTGATGACGCGCGGGCAGATTGATGATCACCGACGACGCTCACGTGGATCGAAGAATGCCGATGACGCACGCGCGCTTATCGACAAACGCCGACGACGTGCGCATGGATCGATGAACACCGATGACTCACGGGCGCGGATCTACGAACGCGGAGGACACGCGCGCGGATCGACCATCGCAGAAGACATATGCGCGGATCAACAATCGCCAACGACATGCCCGTGGATCGACGAACGCCGACATAGCGTGCGGATCGACGAACGTGGATGACGCGCTTTTGGATCGACGAAAGCCGATGACGCTCGCGCGCGGATCGACGAATGCCGATGTCACACACGGGGATCGACGAACGCCGATGACGTGCACGCGTGGATCGATGAACGCTGATGAAGCACGTGCACGGAATGACGAACGCCAACGACATGTGCTCGCGGTTTAACGAACGCCGATGACGCGCGTGCGGATCGACGAACGCCGATGACTCACGGGCGCGGATCGACGAACGCAGAGGACACGCGCGTGGATCGATGATCGCAGATGACATACGCGCGGATAGGCGATCGCCAACAATGCTCCTGTGGATCGACAAACGCTGATTTTGCATGCGGATCGACGAACAGAGATGACGCATGCGGGGATCGATGAAAGCTGACGACATGCACGTGGATCGACAAACGCCGACTTCGCACACGCGGATCGACGAACGCCGACAACGCGCGCACTTGGATCGACCAATGCCGATGAAGCGCGTGTTCGGATCGACGAACGCCGACGACGCGAGCGTGCGGATTGATGAACGCCGATGGCGCGCGCGTGTGAATCAACAAACGCCGACAATGTGTGTGCGGATTGGCAAACACTGACGACGCGCGTGTGGATGCGTTAATGCCGACAACGCGCGCACGTATCAATGAATGCCGATGACATGCACGCGGATCGACGAATGCCAACAACACGCGCTCAGATCGATGAACACGGACGATGCGTGTGCGTGGATCGACAAACACTAACGACGCACGCTATGTTTGACGAACGTGGATGACACGCCTGCGGATCGACGAACGCCGACGACGCTCATGCGATTATTGAAGAACGCCGACGAAACGCACACATGGATCAACGAATGCCGATGACGCGCGCACTCGGATCGACGAATGCGGATGAGGCGCGCGCGGATCGACAAATGCCAAAGACGCTCATGCGCTTATCGTTGAACGCCAACTGCGCACGCGCACAGATCGACGAACACCGACGATGCTCATGTGCTTATCAATGAACGCCGACGACGCGCGCACAGATCAACAAAAACTAAAAATGCGCACACAGATCGACAAACGCTGATGACGCTCGCATGCTTATCAACGAACGACGATGACGCACACGCGGATCGACGAAAGCCGACGATGCATGAGCGCTTATTGATGAGTGCTGATGATGTGCACACAGATCGATGAACGCCGATGATGCTCACGTGCTTATCGACGAACTCCGATGACGCACGCGCGGATCGACGAACACCGATGACTCACGCATGCGAATCGATGAACGAGGATGACACGCATGCGGATCGACGATCACAGACGATGTACGCGTAGATCGACGATCACCAATGACGCGCCCACATATCGACAAATGCCGACGTCGTGTGCGGATCGATGAATGCGGACAACGCGTGCGTGGATCGACGAAAGCCGACGATGCGCATGCGGATTGAAGAACGCCAACGACACGCGTGCGGATCGACGAACGCCGATGACTCACAGGCGTGGATCGACGAACGCGGAGTACATGCGCGCGGATCGACGATCGCAGACGACGTACGCGTGGATCGGCGATCGCGAACAACGCTCCCGTGGATCGACGAACGCTGACGTCGCGTAGAGATCGATGAACACAGATGACGCGCGTGCAGATCGACGAAAGCTGATGACACGCGTGCGGATCGACAAACGCCGATTTCACGTGCGCGGATCGACGAACGCCGACAACGCACGCGTGTGGATCAACAAATGCTGACGAAGCGCGTGCACGGATCGACGAACGCCGACGACGCGAGCGCGCGAATCGACGAACGCCGATGGCACGCGTGCGCGAATCGATGAACGCTGACGATGGGTGTGCAGATCGGCAAACACTGACGACACGCGCACAGATGCGTTAATGCCGATGACGCACGCACGTATTGACGAACGCCGATGACATGCGTGCGGATCGACGAACACCAACAACGCGCGCTCAGATCGACGAACACGGACGACGCGTGCGCGCATCGACGAACACTAATGACGCACGCTATGTTTGACAAACACGGATGACACGCGCACGGATCGACGAACGCCGATGACGCTCATGTGATTATCGAAGAACGCCGACGACACGCACACATGGATCAACGAATGCCGATGACGCGCGCACTCGGATCGACAAATGTGGATGACGCACGTGTGGATCGACGAATGCTGAAGACGCTCATGCGCTTATCGACGAACGTCGTCTACACACGCACACAGATTGACGAAAGCCGACAATGCTCATGTGCTTATCGATGAACGCCGACCACGCGCGCACAGATCAACAAACACTAAAAATGCGCGTGCAGATCGACGAACGCTGATGACGCTCGCGTGCTTATCGACGAACGCCGATGATGCACGCACGGATCTACGAAAGCCGATGATGCACGAGCGCTTATTGATGAATGCTGACGATGTGCACGCAGATCGATGAACGCCGATGACGCTCGCACGCTTATCGATGAACTGCGATGACGCACGCGCGGATCGACGAACACCGATGACTCACGCACGCGGATCGACGAACGCGGATGACACGCACGCGGATCGACGATCACAGATGATGTACACGTGGATCGACGATCGCCAACGACGCGCCCACATATCGACGAATGCCGACGTCGTGTGCGGATCAATGAATGCAGACAACACGTGCGTGGATCGATGAAAGCCGACGACGCGCACGCGAATCGAAGAACGCCGACGACGCGCGCGCACGGATCGACGAACGCCAATGACACACTTGCACGGATCAACGAACCCCAAAGACGCACACGCAGATCGACTAATGCCGATGACTCACTTGCCCGGATCGACGGACACGGACGTCATGCAGATGACGTACGTGTGGATCGATGATCGCCAACAACATGCCCTCGGATCGACGAAGGCCTACGTCATGTCCGGATCGATGAACGCGGATGATGCGTGCGCGGATCGACGAAAGCCGAAGACACACATGCAGATCGACAAACGCCGATGTCGTGCACGCGGATCGATGAACGGCGATGACTCGCGTGTGCATATCGACGAACGCGGACGACACGCGCGTGGATCGACGATTGGAGACGACTTACGCGCGGATCGACGATCGCCAATGACGTGCCCGCGGAACGATGAATGCCGACGTCGCATGTGGATCGACGAACGCGGACGATGCACGCACGGATCGACGAATGCCGATGTCGTGCACGCGGATCAACGAACGCCGACGACGCTCACGCATGGATCGACAAATGCCGATGACGCACACGCACTTATCGATGAACGCCGACGATGCGCGTGCACGGATCAATGAACACCAAAGACACGTGCGTGGATCAACGAACGCCGAAGACGCTCGCGCGCTTATCGACAAACGCCGACGACGCACACGCGGATCGATGAATGCCAAACAAGTGTGCGCGGATCGATGAAGGCCAAAGATGTGCGCGTGCTTATCGATGAACGCCGATGACGCACGGGCAAATTGATGATCACCGATGAAGCGCACGTGGATCGAAGAACGCCGACGACGCACGCGCGCTTATCGACGAACGCCGACGACGTGCGCGCGGATCGACGAACGCCGATGACTCACGGGCACGGATCTATGAATGCGGAAGACACGCGCGCGGATGGACCATCGCAGACGACGTACGCGCGGATCAACAATCGCCAACGACGTGCCCGTGGATCGACGAACGCCGACATAGCGTGCGGATCGACGAACGTGGATGACGCGCGTTCGGATCGACGAAAGCTGACGATGCTCGCACGCGGATCGATGAACGCCGACGTGACGCACGTGGATCGACAAACGACGATGACGTGCACGCGCAGATCGATGAACGCCGATGAAGCACGCGCACGGATCGACGAACGCCAATGACGTGTGCTCGCAGTTTGACGAACGCTGACGATGCGTGTGCGGATCAACGAACGCCGATGACTCAAGGGCGCAGATCGAAGAATGCAGAGGACACGCACGTGGATCGATCACAGACGACGTACATGCGGATAGGCGATCGCCAACAACGCTCCTGTGGATCGACGAACGCCGATGTTGCATGCGGATCGACGAACAGAGATGACGCACGCGGGGATTGATGAAAGCTGACGACATGCACGCGGATCGACAAACGCCGACTTCGCACGTGCGGATCGACGAACGCCGACAACGCGCACGCTTGGATCAACCAATGCCGATGAAGCGCGTGCGTGGATCGACGAACGCCGACGACGCGAGTGTGCGGATCGATGAACGCCGATGGCGCGCGCGCGCGAATCAACGAACGCCGACAATGTGTGTGCGGATTGGCAAACACTGACGACGCGTGCGTGGATGCGTTAATGCCGACAACGCGCGCACGTATCAATGAATGCCGATGACATGCGCGCGGATCGACGAATGCCAACAACACGCGCTCAGATCGACGAACACGGACAATGCGTGTGCGTGGATCGACAAACACTAACGACGCACGCTATGTTTGACGAACGTAAATGACACGCCTGCGGATCGACGAACGCCGACGACGCTCATGCGATTATCGAAAAACGCCGACAACGCGCACACATGGATCAACGAATGCCGATGACGCGCACTCGGATCGACGAATGCGGATGAGGCGCGCGCAGATCAACAAATGCCGAAGACGCTCATGCGCTTATCGATGAACGCCGACTGCGCACGCGCACAGATCGACGAACACCGACGACGCTCATGTGCTTATCGACGAACGCCGACGACGCGCACACAGATCAACAAAAACTAAAAATGCGCACACAGATCGACAAACGCTGACGACGCTCGCATGCTTATCAATGAACGCCGATGACGCACGCGCGGATCGATGAAAGCTGACGATGCATGAGCGCTTATTGATGAGTGCTGATGATGTGCACACAGATCGATGAACGCCGATGATGCTCACGTGCTTATCGACGAACTCCGATGACGCACGCACGGATCGACGAACACCGATGACTCACGCATGCGGATCGACGAACGCGGATGACACGCACGTGGATCGACGATCACAGATGATGTACGCTTGGATCGACGATCACCAATGACGCACCCACATATCGACGAATGCCGACATCGTGTGTGGATAGATGAATGCGGACAACGCGTGCGTGGATCGACGAAAGCCGACGACGCGCGCGCGGATCGAAGAACGCCGACGACACGTGTGCGGATCGACGAACGCCGATGACTCATGGGCGCGGATCGACGAACGCGGAGGAAATGCACGCGGATCGACGATCGCA
>PVHT020000032.1:30098-88501 GCA_004024745.2 Catagonus wagneri
ATCGACGAACGCCGACAACGCGCGCGTGTGGATCAACCAATGCCGACGAAGCGCGTGCATGGATCGACAAACGCCGATGACGCGAGTGCGCGGATCGACGAACGCCGATGGCACGTGCGCATGAATCGACGAACGCCGACGATGGGTGTGCGGATCGGCAAACACTGACGACGCGCGCACGGATGCGTTAATGCCGACGACGCGCGCACGTATCGACGAACGCCGATGACATGCGCGCGGATCCACGAACACCAACAACGCGCGCTCAGATTGACGAACACGGACGACGCATGTGCGTGGTCGACGAACACTAATGACGCACGCTATGTTTGACAAACGCGGATGACACGCGCGCGGATCTACGAACGCCGATGACGCTCATGCGATTATCGAAGAACGCCGACGACACGCACACATGGATCAACGAATGCCGATGACGTGCGCACTCGGATCGACAAATGTGGATGACGTGCGCGTGGATCGACGAATGCTGAAGACGCTCATGCGCTTATCGACGAACGTCGACTACACACGCACACAGATCGACGAAAGCCGACAATGCTCATGTGCTTATCGACGAACGCCGACAACGCGCGCACAGATCAACAAAAACTAAAAATGCGCGCGCAGATCAATGAACGCTGATGACGCTTGCGCGCTTATCGATGAACGCCGATGACGCACGTGAGGATCGATGACGCACGAGTGCTTATTGACGAATGCTGATGATGTGCACGCAGATCGATGAACGCCGATGACGCTCACGTACTTATCGACGAACTCCGATGACGCACACTCGGATCGACGAACACTGATGACTCACGCACGCGGATCAACGAACGTGTATGACACGCACGTGGATCGACGATCACAGACGATGTACGCGTGGATCGACGATCGCCAACGATGCGCCCACATATCGACGAATGCCGACGTCGTGTGCGGATCAATGAATGCGGACAATGCGTGCGTGGATCGACGAAAGCCGACGACGTGCACGCGAATCGAAGAACGCCGACGACGCGCAGGCACGGATCGATGAACGCCGATGACACACTTGCACGGATCAGTGAACCCCAAAGACGCACGCGCAGATCGACTAATGCCGATGACTCACTTGCCCGGATCGACGGACGCGGACGTCACGCGTGCGGATCGACGATCGCAGATGACGTACGTGCGGATCGACGATCGCCAACGACACGCCCTCAGATCGACGAAGGCCTACGTCACGTCCGGATCGACGAACGCGGATGATGCACGTGCGGATCGACGAAAGCCGACGACACGCATGCAGATCGACGAACGCCGATGTCGTGCATGCGGATCGACGAACGGCGATGACGCGCGCGTGCGGATCGACGAACGCGGACAACATGCGCGTGGATCGACGATTGCAGATGACTTACGCGCGGATCGATGATCGCCAACGACGTGCCCGCGGATCGACGAATGCCGACGTCGCATGTGGATTGACGAACGTGGATGACGCGCGCATGGAACGACGAACGCCGATGTCGCGTGTGCGGATCAACGAACGCCGATGATGCGCACGCATGGATCGACAAACGCCGATGACGCATGCGCACTTATCGATGAACGCCGACGACGCGCGTGCACAGATCGACGAACACCAAAGACACGTGTGTGGATCAACGAACGCCAAAGACGCTCGCGCGCTTATCGACAAACGCCGACGACGCGCACGCGGATTGATGAACGCCAAACAAGTGTGCGCGGATCGATGAAGGCCAAAGATGTGCGCGTGCTTATCGATGAACGCCGATGACGCGCGGGCAAATTGATGATCACCGATGAAGCGCACGTGGATCGAAGAACACCGACGACGCACGCGCGCTTATCGACGAACGCCGACGACGTGCGTGTGGATCGACAAATGCCGATGACTCACACGCGCGGATCGACAAATGCGGACAACACGCATGAGGATCGATGATCGCAGACGACGTACGCGCGGATCGACGATCGCCAACGATGTGCCCACGGATCGACGAACGCCGATGTCGCGTGTGGATCGAAGAACGCGGGCAACGCGCGTGCGGATCGATGAATGCACACAACACCCGCCCAGATTGATGATGGCTGATGACGTGCAGGTGGATCGACAAACACCAACGATGATCATGCACTTATCGACAAACACCAATGTCGCATGGGTGGATCGATGAACACCGATGATTCACACGCCGGGATCGATGAACGCAGACGACACGCGTGTGGATCGATGTTCGCAGACGATAAACACGTGGATCGACGATCGCCAATGACACGCCCTCAGATTGATGAACGCCGACATCGCGTGCGGATGGACGAACACGGATGACGTGCGTGCGGATCGACGAAAGCCGAAGACGCGCGTGCGGATCCACGTACGCCATTGTTGTGCGTGTGGAACGACGAACGCTGATGACACTCGCTCGCAGATCGACGAACGCCAATGACGCGCACGCACGGATCGACGAGGGCCTATGTCGTGCATGCGCAGATCGACAAATGCCAATGATGCGCATGAGCGGAACGACGAACGCCAACGTCGTGCGTGTGCAGATCGAAGAACGCCAACGACACGCATGAGCGGATCGACGAATGCCGATGACACACGTGCGGGTATCGACGAATGCCGATGACGCGCACGAGCAGATTGACGAACGCCGAAGTCGTGCGCGCGTGGATCGACGAACACCTACGATGCACGAGCGCTTATTGATGAAAACCGATGATGCGCACGCAGATCGACGAACGCCGATGATGCTCGCACGCTTATCGATGAACGCCGACGATGCTCATGCACTTACCGACGAACGCCGATGACGCGCGCGCACAGATCAACAAAAACCAAAATGCACACGCAGATCAATGAATGTCGACGATGCGCGTGCTAATCAAAGATCGCCTATGCGTGTGCGGATTGACAAACACAGATGACGCGCGCGCGTGGATCGATGAACGCAGACGACGCGTGCATGAATCAACGAACGCCAAAGACGCGTGCGTGGATTGATGAACGCCGACGACACTCGCGCGCTTATCAACGAACGCCATCGTCGCGCGCGCGGATCGAAGAACGCCGATGACTCATGCACCTGGATCGACGAACGTGGATGACACGCACGTGGATCGACGATCGCAGACGACGTACGCGCGGATCAACGATCGCCAATGACATGTCCGCGGATCGACGAATGCCGACGTTGCGTGCGGATCTACGAACGCGGATGACGTGAGTGCGGATCGACGAAAGCCAAAGACGTGCGCGCGGATCGATGTACGCCATTGTTGTGCACGTGGAACAACGAACGCTGACAATGCGTGCTCGCGGATCGACGAAAGCCGATGACACGCGCGCACGGATCGACGATGGCCGACGTAGTGCACGCGTGGATCGACGAATGCCGACGACGCGCATGAGCGGAATGACGAACGCCAACGTCGTGCGTGTGCACATCGACGAACGCCAATGACGCGCATGAGCGGATGGACGAATGCCGATGACGCTCGCGTGCTTATCGACGAACACCGATGACTCACGCGCACGGATCGACAAACGCGATGACACGCGCGTGGATCGACGATCACAGACGATGTACGCGCGGATCAACGATCGCCAACGATGCGCCCACGTATCGACGAATGCCGACATCGTGTGCGGATTGATCAACGCGGACAACGCATGCGTGGATCGATGAAACCGATGACGTGCACACGGATCGAAGAATGCCGATGACGCACGCACACGGATCGACGAACGCCGATGACACGTGCGCACGGATCAACGAACCCCAAAGACGCATGCGCGGATCGACTAACGCCGATGACTCACGTGCCCGGATCGACAGACGCGGACGTCACGCACATGGATCGACGATCGCAGATGACGTACGCACGGATCGACGATTGCCAATGACTCGCCCACGGATTGATGAACGCCGACGTCGTGTGCGGATAGACGAATGCGGATTACACGCGCGCGGATAGACGAAAGCCGATGACGCGTGTGCGGATCGACGAACGCCGATGTCGTGCGCGTGGATCGACGAATGCCGACGACGCACGCATGCGGATCGACGAACGCGGATGACACATGAGTGGATCGACGATTGCAGATGACTTACACGCGGATCAGTGATCTCCAACGACGTGCCCGCGGATCGACGAATGCCGACATCGCATGTGGATCGACGAACGTGGACGACACGCATGCGGATCGATGAATGCTGATGTCGTGTGCACGGCTCAATGAACGCCGACGACGCGCACGCATGGATCGACGAACGCCGACGATGCGTTCGCACTTATCGACGAACGCCGATGACACGCGCGCAGATCGACGAACGCCGACGATGCACGTGCACGGATCAACGAACACCAAAGACACGTGCGTGGATCAACGAATGCCAAAGACGCTCACGCGCTTATCGACAAATGCCGACGACAAGCGCGCGCGGATCGACGAACGTCAAACACGTGCTCGTGGATCGACGCACGCCAAAGATGCGCACGTGCTTATCGATGAACGCCGATGATGCGCGTGCAGATTGATGATTGCCGACGATGCACACGTGGATCGAAGAACGCTGATGACATGCACGTGCTTATCGACGAACGCCGACGATGCGCATGCGGGTCGACGAATGCTGATGACTCATGCGCGCGGATCGACGAATGCAGAAGACACGCACGTGGATCGACGATCGCAGACGACGTACGCGCGGATCGACGATCGCCAACAATGTGCCCGTGGATCGACGAATGCCGACGTCACGTGCGGATCGAAGAACGTAGGCAACACGCGTGCGGATTGACGAACGTGGACGACGCCTGCCCAGATTGACGATGGCTGACGACGCGCAGGTGGATCGACGAACGCCAACGACGCTCGCGCGCTTATCAATGAACGCCAACGTTGTGTGTGTGGATCGATGAACGCCAATGATTCACGCGCCGGGATCGACGAATGTGGACGACACGCGCGTGGATCGATGATTGATGATGATAAACACGTGGATTGACGATCGCCAACGACACGCCCTCGGATTGACGAACAGCGACATCGCGTGCGGATCGACGAACACGGATGACGTGCGTGCGGATCAACGAAAGCCGAAGATGCGCACGTGGATCCACGTACACCATTGTTGTGCGTGCGGAACGATGAAAGCCGACAACGCTCGCTCACGGTTCGACGAACGCCAATGACGCACACGCACTGATCGACGAGGGACTATGTCATGCGCACGCGGAAGGACAAATGCCGATGTTGCGCACGAGCGGAACGATGAACGCCAACGTCGTGCGTGCATGAATCGACAAACGCCGACGACGCGCATGAGCGGATCGACGAATACCGATGATACGCGTGCGGGTATCGACGAACACCGATGACGTGCACGAGTGGGTTGACAAACGCCGACGTCATGCGTGTGTGGATCGATGAATGCCGATGACACGCGAGTGCTTATTGACGAATGCCGACGATGCGCACGCAGATCGACGAATGCCGACGACGCTCACGTGCTTATCCACGAACGCCGATGATGCACGTGCGGATCAATGAACACTGATGACTCACACGCACGGATCGACGAACGCAGATGACACGCATGCGGATCGACGATCACACGATGTACACGCGGATCGACGATCGCCAACGACGCGCCCACGTATCAACGAATGCCGACGTCGTGTGCGGATCGATGAACGCGGACGATGCGTGCCTGGATCGACGAAAGCCGACGACGCGCGTGCGGATCGAAGAACGCCGACGGCGCGCGTGCACGGATCGATGAACGCCAATGACACGCACACACGGATCTACGAACCCCAAAGACGCGCACGCGGATCGACTAACGCCAACGACGCTCACCTGCTTTTCGACGAAGGCTGATGATGCGCGCGCAGATCGATGAACGCCGATGATGCTCACGCACTTATCGACGAACGCTGATGATGCACTTGCTGATCGATGATCGCCGACAACGCCCATGCAGATTGATGATCGCCGACGAAGTGCACGCGGATCGACGAACGCCGACGACGCTCGCGTGCTTATCAATGAACGCCGATGACGTGAATGCGGATCGAAGAACGCCGATGACTCACGCGCCCGGATCGACGGATGCGGATGTCACGTGCACAAATCGATGATCGCAGATGACGTACGCGTGGATCGATGATCGCCAACGACACACCCGCGGATCGACGAATGCTGACGATGCATGTGCGCGGATTGACAAATGCTAACGATGTACGCTCAGTTCGACAAACACAGATGACATGCGCGTGGATCGATGAAAGCCGACGATGCTCGTGCGCTTATCAAAGAACGGCGATGACGCACGCACATGGATCAACGAATGCCAATTTCGTGCGCGCTCGGATCAATGAACGCCAATGACGCACATGCGGATCAACGAACACCAATGACGCGCATGCGCTTATCGACGAACGCTGACTACACACGTGCACAGATCGACGAACACCAATGACGCTCACGCTCTTATCGATGAATGCCGACGATGCACGCGCACGGATCAATGAAAACCAAAGACGCGCGCGCGGATCGACGAATGTCGACGATGCACGCACTGATTGACGATCGCCGACGCGTGTGCGGATTGACGAACGCCGATGATGCGCGCACGCGGATCGACGAACGCCGACGACGTGTGCGCACGGATCAACGAAGGCCAAAGACGCGCACGTGGATCGACGAACGCCGATGAATCGCGCATGGATCGATGAACGACAACGACGCTTGTGCGGATCGACGAACGCCGATGACGCGTGCGTGGATCAACGAACGCCGACGACGCGTGCGCGGATCGACGAATGCCGATGACGCGCGCCCGGATCGATGAACACCGATGACGCGCACGCGGATCGACGAACGCCAACGACACGCGCGCGGATCGACAATCGCCGATGACGCGTGCTCAGATCGACGAACGCCGACAATGTGCACGCGCGGATCGACGAACGCCGATGACGCTCTCGCACTTATCAACAAAAGCCAAAAACACGCACGTGCATATCAACGAACGCCAACGATGCACGCGCAGATCGACGAACGCCAATTACGCTCGGGCGCTTATCGATGAACGCTGACGACGTGCACGCAGATCAACAATCGCCGACGACACCCACGCAGATTGACGATCGCCGATGACGCACATGCGGATCGACGAATGCTGAAGATGCTCACGTGCTTATCGACGAACGCCGACGACACGCGTGTGGATCGACCAACACCGATGACTCACGGGCCCGGATCGACGGACGCGGAAGTCACGCATGCGGATCGATGATTGCAGATGACGTACGCGTGGATAGACGATTGCCAACGACACGCCCGCGGATCGACGAACGCCGACATCACGTGCGGATCGACAAACGCGAATGATGCACACACATCGGCGAAAGCCGATGACGTGCGCACTGATCGACGAACGCCGATGTCGTGCATGCAGATCGACAAACGCTGATGATGCGCGCAAGCGGATCGACGAACGCGGATGACACACGCGTGGATCAATGATTGCAGATGACTTACGTGAGGATCGACGATCGCCAACGACGTGCCCATGGATCAATGAA
This sequence comes from Catagonus wagneri, assembly GCA_004024745.2. NCBI lineage: Eukaryota > Metazoa > Chordata > Mammalia > Artiodactyla > Tayassuidae > Catagonus > Catagonus wagneri. The sequence continues at coordinate 37,713 of PVHT020000032.1, forward strand.
CGCCGATGTTGCGTGCGGATCGATGAATGGGGACGACGCGCGCGTGGATCTACGAACGCCGACGACGCGCATGCACGGATCAATGAATGCCAAAGACACGCATGTGGATCGACGAACGCCGACGAATCGCATGCTGATTGATGAACGCCGATGACTCACGTGCCCGGATCGATGAACGCCGACGACGCTCATGTGCTTATCAACGAACGGCGACGATGCACACGCAGATCGACGAACGCCGATGACGTGCGCGCTGATTGCAGATCGCCGAAAACACGACCGTGCATCGAAGAATGCCGACAACGCTCACGTGCTTATTTGCAAACGCCAACGACGCGCGCACCGATCAACGAACGCCGATGACTCACACGTGTGGATGACAAACGTGGACGACACGCGCTCGGATCGATGATTGCGGATGATGTACGTGTGGATCGATGATCGCCAATGACGTACCCGTGGATCGATGAACGGCGACGTCGCGTGCGGATCGACGAACGCGGACGGCGCGCACACGGATCGACGAACGTGGAAAATGCGTGCGCAGATCGACGAATGCCGATGACGCGTGCACCGAATGACGATCGCTGTCGATGCGCACACGGATCGAAGAACGCCGATGTCGCTCGTGCACTTATCGACGAACGCCGACGACACGCGCGCGGATCGACGAATGCCGATGACTCACGCGTGCGGATCGACGAATGCGGACGACACGCGTGTGGATCGACGATCGCAGATGACGTACGTGCGGATCGACAATCGCCAACGATGTGCCCGCGGATCGATGAACGCTGACGTAGCATGCGGATCAACGAATGCGGACGACGCGCGTGCGGATCGACGAAAGCCGACGACGCTCACGCGTGGATCGATGAACGCCAACATCACGCACGTGGATCGACCAATGCCGATGACGTGCACGCACGGATCGACGAACGCCGATGAAGCACGCGCACGGATCGACGAACGCTGACAATGCGTGCGTGCGGTTCGACGAACGCCGATGACACGTGTGCGGAACGATGAACGCCGATGACTCACCTGCATGGATCGACGAACGCGGAGGACACGCACGTGGATCGACGATCGCAGATGATGTACGTGCGGATCGGCAATCGCCAACAATGCTCCCGTGGATCGACGGTCGCCGACGTTGTGTGCGGATCGACGAACACGGATGACGCGCGCGTGGATCGATGAAAGCTGACGACACACGCGTGGATCGATGAAGGCCGACTTCGCGCACACGCATCGATGAACACCGATGACACGCGTGCGTGGATCAACCAATGCCGATCAATCGCGTGCGCGGATCGACGAACGCCGATGACAGAAGCGCGCGGATCGACGAACGCCGATGGCGTGCACGCGTGAATCGACGAACGACGACGATGGGCGTGCAGATCAGCAAATACTGCTGACGCACGCGTGGATGCGTTAATGTCGATGACGCACGCACGTATCGATGAACGCCGATGACGTACGTGCGGATCGATGAATGCCAACAACGTGCGCTCAGATCGACGAACACGGAAGATGCGTGTGCGCGGATCGACGAACACTAACGACGCACGCTCAGTTTGATGAACGCGGATGACACGCGCGTGGATCGACGAATGCCGATGACGCTCATGCGATTATCTAAGTACACCGATGATGCGCGCACATGGATCAACGAATGTCGATGATGCGTACGCTCGGATCGACGAATGTGGACAACGCGAGCGCGGATCGACGAATGCCGAAGACGCTCATGTGCTTATCGATGAATGGTGACTACACACGCGCACAGATCGACGAACACCGACGACGCTCATGTGCTTATCGACGAACACCGATGACGCGCACACACAGATCAACATAAACCAAAATTGCGCACGCAGATCAACAAACGTCGACGATGCGCGTGCTGATCAACGATCGCCGACGCATGTGCGGATTGACAAACGCCGATGACGCGCACGTGTGGATCGATGAACGCAGATGATGCGCACGCAAGGATCAACGAACGCCAAAGACGCGCACATGGATTGATGAACCCCGACGACACTCGCGCGCTTATCAATGAATGCCATCGTCGCGCAAACGGATCGACGAACGCCGATGACTCCTGCGCCCGGATTGACGAACGCGGACGACACGCGCGTGGATCGACGATCGCAGACGACGTACGTGCGGATCGATGATCGCCAACGACACGCCCGCGGATCGACGAACGCCGAAATCACGTGCGGATCTACGAACGCGGATGACGTGAGTGCAGATCGACGAAAGCTGAAGACGTGCGTGCGGATCAATGTACGCCATTGTTGTGCGCATGGAACAATGAACGCCGACGATGTGCCCGTGCGGATCGACGAATGCCGATGACACGCGCACGCGGATTGATGATGGCCGACGTCGTGCGCACGCGGATCGATGAATGCCAACGACGGGCACGAGCGGAACGACAAACACCAACGTCGTGCGTGCGCAGATCGATGAACGACGACGAGGCGCACGAGCGGATGGACGAACGCCGACGACGCTCGCGCGCTTATCGACGAACGCCGATGATGACGTGCGGATTGATGAACACTGATGACTCACGCACGTGGATTGACGAACGTGGATGACACGTGCGTGGATCGACGATCACAGACGATGTACGTGCAGATCGACGATCGCCAGCGATGTGCCCACATATTGACGAATGCCGATGTCGTGTGCGGATCGATGAACGCGGACAACGCGTGTGTGGATCGACGAAAACCGACAACGCGCATGCAGATCGAAGAACGCCGACGACGCACGCGCACGGATCGATGAACGCAGATGACATGCGCACACGGATCAACGAACCCCAAAGACGCATGCGCGGATCGACTAACGCCAATGACTCACGCGCCCGGATTGACGGACGTGGATGTCACACATGCGGATCGATGATCGCCAATGACATGACCGCGGATCCACAAACGCCGACCTCGTGTGCGGATCGATGAACGCGGATGACGTGAGTGCGGATCGACGAAAGCCGAAGACGTGCGCACGGATCGATGTACGCCATTGTTGTGCGCGTGGAACAAGGAACGCCGATGATGCGCGCTCACGGATCGACGAATGCTGATGTCGTGTGTGCGGATCGACGAACGCCGACAACGCGTGCGTGCAGATCGATGAACGTGGATGACACGTGCGTGGATCGACGATTGCAGACGACTTACACGCGGATTGACGATTGCCAACTATGTGCCCGTGGATCGACGAATGCCGACTTCGCATGTGGATCGACGAACGCGGATGACGCGCGCGTGGATCGACGAATGCTGATGTCGCGCACGCGGCTCAACGAACACCGACGACGCACACGCATGGATCGATGAACGCCGACGACGGGCGCGCACTTATCGACGAACGCCGATGACGCGCGTGCGGATCGACGAATGCCAACGATGCACGTGCACAAATCAACGAACACCAAAGACGCGTGCGTGGATCAACGAAGGCCGACGATGCTCGTGCGCTTATCGACAAACGCCAACGACGCGCGCGCGGATCTACGAACGCCAAACACGTGCGCGCAGATCGATGAACGCCAAAAATGCACGCGTGCTTATCGATGAACGCCGATGACGCGCGCGCAGATTGACGATTGCCGATGACGTGCACGTGGATCGAAGATCGCCGAGGATGTGCGCGCACTTATCAATGAATGCCGATGATGCGCGTGTGGATCGACGAATGCCGATGACTCACGTGCGTGGATCGATGAATGCGGATGACACACGTGCAGATCGATAATCGCAGATGATGTACGCGTGGATCAACGATCGCAAACGATGTGCCCGTGGATCGACGAACGCCGACGTTGCTTGCGGATTGAAGAACGTGGGCAAAGCGCGCACGGATCGACGAACATGGATGACGCCCGCCCAGATTGAAGATGGCTGATGACGCGCAGGTGGATCGATGAACGCCGATGACGCTTGCACGCTTATCGACGAATGCCAACGTCGCATGTGCGGATCGACGAACGCCGATGATTCACGCTCCGGGATCGATGAACGCGGACCACACGCGCGTGGATCGATGAATGCAGACGATAAACACGTGGATCAATGATCACCAATGACACGCCCTCGGATTGATGAACGCCGACATCGCGTGCAGATCGACAAACACAGATGACGTGCGTGCGGATCGACGAAAGCTGAAGATGCACGCGCGGATCCATGTACGCCATTGTTGTGCATGCGGAACGACGAACGCCAACGACGACGACGCTCGCTCTCGGATCGACGAATGCCAATGACGCGCATGCGCGGATTGATGAGGGCCTATGTCGTGCGCACGTGGATTGACAAATGCCAATGACGTGCACGAGCGGAACGACAAACGCCAATGTCTTGCACGCGTGGATTGACGAACGCCGACGACGCGCATGAGCGGATCGACGAATGCCGATGACACGCGTGGGGGTATCAACGAATGCCGATGACGCGCACGAGCGGATTGACGAACGCCGATGTCGTGCACGCGTGGATTGATGAACGCCGATGACGCGCGAGCACTTATTGACAAATGCCGACGATGCACACGCAGATCGACGAACGCCGACGACGCTCGCGCACTTATCGACGAACGCCGATGATGCACGTGCAGATCGACGAACACCGATGACTCACGTGCACGGATCGACGAACGCGGATGACATGCATGCAGATCGACGATCACAGACGATGTACGCGCAGATTATGATCACCAACGATGCACCCACGTATCGATGAATGCCGACATCGTGTGCGAATCGATGAACGCGGACGATGCATGCGTGGATTGACGAAAGCCGACGACACGTGTGCGGATTGAAGAACGCCGACGATGTGCGCGCGCGGATCGATGAACGCCGATCACATGCGCGCATGGATCTACAAACCAAAGACGCGCGTGCGGATCAACTAATGCCGACGACGCTCACGTGCTTATCGACGAAGGCTGATGATGTGCGCGTGCGGATCGTTGAATGCAGATGACGCTCACGCACTTATCGACGAACGTCGACGATGCACGCGCTGATCGATGATTGCCGATGACGCCCATGCAGATTTACGATCACCGATGAAGCACACATGGATCGACTAACGCCGACGATGCTCGCGTGCTTATCGATGAACGCTGACGACGTGCATGCGGATCGAAGAACGCCGATGACTCACGCGCCCGGATCAATGGACGCGGACATCACACGCACGGATCGATGATCGCAGATGACGTACGCACGGATCGATGATCGCCAAGGACACGCCCGTGGATCGACAAACGCTGATGATGCATGTGCGCGGATCAACGAATGCTAACGATGTACGCTCAGTTCGACGAACGCAGATGACATGCGCGCAGATCGACGAACGCCGACGATGCTCATGTGCTTATCGAAGAACGCCGATGACGCGCACACATGGATCAACGAATGCCGATGACGCGCGCGCTCAGATCGATGAACGCCGATGACGCGTGTGCACGGATCGACGAATGCTAACGATGCACGCTCAGTTCGACGAACACGGATGACACACACGTGGATCGACCAACGCCGACAATGCTCGTGCGCTTATCGAAGAATCCCGATGATGCGCGCACATGGATCAATGAATGCCGATGACGCGCGCACTCGGATCGATGAACACCGACAACGCACGTGTGGATCGACGAACGCCGATGACGCTCATGCGCTTATCGACGAACGCCGACTACGCACGCGCACAGATGGACGAACGCCGATGACGCTCACGCTCTTATCGACGAATGCCGACGATGCATGCACACGGATCAATGAAAACCAAAGACGCGCGTGCGGATCGACGAACGTCAATGATGCGCGCACTGATCGATGATCGCCGACGTGTGTGTGGATTGACGAACGCCGATGATGCGCGCACGCGGATCGACGAACGCCGATGACGCGGGCGCACGGATCAACGAACACCAAAGACGCGCACGTGGATCGACGAACGCCGATGAATCGCGTGTGGATTGATGAACGCCGATGACTCACGTGCCCGGATCGACGAACGCCGACGTCGTGCGCGCGGATCGACGAACACCGACGATGCGCGCGCGGATAGACCATCGCCGATGATGCGTGCTCAGATCGACGAACACCGACAATGTGCACACGCGGATCGACGAACGCCGACGACGCTCACACGCTTATCAACGAAAGCCGACAACGTGCACATGCGTATCAACGAACGCCAAAGATGCACGCGCGGATCGACGAACGCCAATTACGCTCGGGCGCTTATCGACGAACGCCGACGACGTGCACACAGATTGACAATCGCCGACGACACTCACGCAGATTGACGATCGCCGACGACGCGCACGCGGATCGACGAACGCCGATGACGCTTGCATGCTTATCGACGAACGCCAACGACACGTGTGCGGATCGACCAACGCCGATGACTCACGCACCTGGATCGATGGACGCGGACGTCACGCATGCGGATCGATGATCGCAGATGACGTACACGCGGATCGACGATCACCAACGACACGCCCGCAGATCGACGAATGCAACATCACGTGCAGATCGACGAAGGCGGATGATGCACGCGTGGATTGGCGAAAGCCGACGACGTGTGCGCGGATCGACAAACGCCGATGTCGTGCATGCAGATCGACGAACGCCAACGACGCGTGCATGCGGATCGACGAATGCGGATGACACGCGCATGGATCGATGACTGCAGACGACTTACGTGTGGATCGATGATCGCTAACGACGTGCCCGCGGATCGACGAATGTTGATGTTGTGTGTGGATCGACGAAAGGGGACGATGCGCGTGCGGATCGACGAACGCCGATGTCACGCGTGCAGATCAAAGAACACCGACGACGCGCACGCGTGGATCGACGAACGCCGACGACATGCGCGCACTTATCGACAAACGCCGACGACACGTGCCCGCGGATCGACGAACGCTGATGATGCACGTGCATAGATGAACGAACGCCAAAGACGCACACGCGGATCAATGAACGCCGAAGTCGCTCGTGTGCTTATCTACGAACGCCGACAATGCGCGTGCTGATCGACGATCGCCGGGGACGCGCACGCGGATCGACGAACGCCGATGACACACGTGCACGGATCGACCAACGCCGACAATGCGTGTGGTGATCGACGATTGCTGACGACGTGCGCGCGGATCGACAAATGCAGAAGACGCACGCGCGGATCGACGATCGCCGACGACCCGCGCGCGGATCGACGAAGCCAACGACGATCGAACGCTTATCAATGAACGCCGACGACGCGCACGCAGATCGACCAACGCCGACGACACGCGCGCAGATCGACGACTGCCGATGACATGCGTGCGGATCGACGAACGCGGATGATGCGCACGCGGATCGACGATCGCTGATGACGCACGCACGGATCGACGAACGCCGATGACGCTCGTGTGCTTATCAACGAACGGCGACGATGCGCACGCAGATCGATGAACGCCGATGACCCGCGCGCAGATTGACAATCGCCGAAAACACGACCGTGCATCGAAGAACGCAGACGACGCTCACACGCTTATTTACGAATGCTGACGACGCACGCACCGATCGACGAACGCCCATGACTCCCACGTGCGGATGACAAACGCGGATGACACGCGCGTGGATCGACGATCGGGGATGACGTACTCGCGGATCGATGATCGCCAACGATGTGCCTGCGGATCGATGAACCCGACGTCGCGTGCGGATCAACGAACGTGGACGACGCGCACACGGATCGATGAATGTGGAAAATGCGCACGCAGATCGACGAACCCTGATGACGCATGCACAGATCGACGATTGCCGATGACGTGCGGGTGGATCGACGAAAGTGGATGACACGCGCGTGGATCGATGATCACCGACGTCGTGCGCGTGGATCGACAAACGCCAATGACGCTCACGTGCTTATCGATGAATGCCGATGACGCACGCGCAGAATGACGATCGCCGATGAAGCACACGCGGATCAAAGAACACCGACATCGCTCATGCACTTATCGACGAATGCCGATGACACGCGCACGGATCGATGAATGCTGATGACTCACGTGTGCGGATCGACAAACGCGGATGACCCACGCACGGATCGACGATCGCAGACGACGTACTTGCGGATCGACAATCGCCAACGACGTGCCCGCGGATCGATGAACGCCGACGTAGCGTGCGGATTGACGAACGCGGAGGATGCGCGTGCGGATCGATGAAAGCCGACGACGCTTGCACGTGGATCGATGAACACCGACATCACGCACGCGGATCAACGAACGCCGATGATGTGCATGTGCGGATCGACGAACGCCGATGAAGCACGCGCACGGATCGCCGAACGCTGACGACGCGCGCGCGCGATTCGACAAACGCTGACGACGCACGTGCAGATCGACGAATGCCGATGACTCACGGGCGCGGATCAACGAACGCAGAGGACACGCGCACGGATCGACGATCGCAGACGACGTACGCGTGGATCGGCAATCACCAACAACGCTCCCGTGGATCGACGAACACCGACGTCGCATGAGGATCAACGAACACGGATGATGCTCATGCAGATCGACGAAAGCTGACGACACACGCGCGGATCGAGGAACGCCAACTTCGCACGCGTGGATCGATGAACGCCGATGACGCGTGCGCGTGGATTGACCAATGCCGACGAAGCGCGTGCGCGGATCGACGAACGCCGATGACGCGAGCGCACGGATCGAAGAACGCCGATGGTGCGCACGCGTGAATGGACGAACGCCGACGATGGGCGTGTGGATCGGCAAACACTGACGACGCGCACGTGGATGCGTTAATGCCGATGACACGTGCATGTATCGACGAACGCCGATGACATGCGCTTGGATCGATGAACGCCAACAACGCACGCTCAGATTGATGAACATGGAGGATGCGTGTGCGTGGATCAATGAACAATAATGACGCACGCTCAGTTTGACGAACGCGGATGACACGCGCACGTATCGATGAATGCCGACGACGCTCGTGCAATTATCGAAGAACGCCAACGATGCACGCACATGGATCAACGAATACTGATGACACGTGTGCTCAGATCGACGAATGCAGATGACGTGCGCGCGGATCGACGAATGCCGAAGACGCTCATGCGCTTATCGACGAACGCCGAATATGCACACGCACAGATCGACGAACGCCGATGACGCTCATGCGCTTATCGATGATGCCGACGATGCACGCACACAGATCAACAAAAACCAAAAATGCGCACGCAGATCGATGAACGTCGACGATGCACGCGCTGATCAACGATCGCCGACGCGTGTGCGGATTGACAAACTCCGATGATATGCGCACGTGGATTGACGAACGCAGACGACGCGTGTGCAAGGATCAACTAACGCCAAAGACGCGCGCGTGGATTGATGAACGCCGATGACACTCATGCACTTATCAACGAACGCCATCATCGCGCGCGCGGATCAACGAACGCCGATGACTCCTGCGCCCGGATGGATGAACGCGGATGACACGCGCGTGGATCAATGATCGCAGATGACGTACGCGTGGATCAATGATTGCCAATGACACGCCCGTGCATCAAAGAACGCCAACGTCACGTGCAGATCTACGAACGTGGATGACGTGAGTGCGGATCGATGAAAGCCGAAGACGTGCGCGCGGATCAATGTATGCCATTGTTGTGCGTGTGGAACAATGAACGCCGACGACGCGCGTTCGCGGATCGACGAACGCTGATGACGCGCGCACGCGGATCGATGAGGGCCGACGTCGTGCGCGCGCGGATTGATGAATGCCATGACGCGCACAAGCGGAATGACGAACGAGAACGTCGTGCATGCATGAATCGACGAACGCTGATGATGCGCACGAGCGGATGGACGAACGCCGACGACGCGCGCGTGGGGATTGACGAACGTCGATGACACGCACGAGCGGATCAACGAACGCCAATGTCGTGCATGCGCGGATCGATGAACGCCGATGATGCACGAGCACTTATTGACGAATGCCGACAACGCGCACACAGATCGATGAATGACGATAATGCTCACGCGCTTATCGACGAACGCCGATGACGCACGCACTGATCGACGAAAGCCGATGATGCACAAGCGCTTATTGACGAATGCTGACGACGCACACGCAGATCGACGAACGCCGACGATGCTCGCGTGCTTATTGATGAACGCCAATGACGCACGCGCGGATCGACGAACACCGATGACACACGCGTGCGGATCGAAAAATGCAGATGACACGCGCGCAGATCGATGATCACAGACAATGTACGTGCGGATCGACGATCGCCAACAAAGCGCCCACGTATCAATGAATGCCGACGTCGTGTGCGGATCGATGAACGTGGACAACGCGTGCGTGGATCGATGGAAGCCGATGACGCGCGCACGGATTGAAGAACGCTGATGACGTGCGTGCGCAGATTGACGAACGCCGATGACACGCGTGCATGGATCTACAAACCCCAAAGATACGCATGCGAATCGACTAATGCCGACGAAGCTCACGCGCTTATCGACGAAGGCTGATGACATGCACGCGCAGATCGATGAACGCCGATGACGCTCACGCACTTATCGACAAATACCGACGATGCGCGCACTGATCGACGATTGCCGACGACGCCCATGCAAATTGACGATTGCAGACGAAGCGCATGCGGATCGATGAACGCCGATGACGCTCGCGTGCTTATCAACGAACGCCGACAACGCGCGTGCAGATCGACGAACGCCAATGACTCACGGGCGCGGATCAACGAACGCAGAGGACACGCACGTGGATCGACGATCGCAGATGACGTACGTGCGGATCGGCGATCACCAACAACGCTCCCGTGGATCGATGAACGCCAATGTCGCGTGCGGATCGACGAACACGGATGACGCGCGCGCGGATCGATGAAAGCTGACGACATGCGCGTGGATCGACGAATGCCGACTTCACGCACACGGATCAACGAACGCCCACGAAGCGCGCGCGTGGATCGACCAATGCTGGCAAAGCGCGTGTGCGGATCGACGAACGCCGACGACACGAACGCGTGGATCGTCAAACGCCGATGGCACGCGTGCGTGAATCAACGAACGCCGATGATGGGCGTGCGGATCGGCAAACACCGACGATGCGCTTGTGGATGTGTTAATGCCGACGACACGCGCACGTATCGAAGAACGCCGATGACGTGCGCGTGGATCGATGAACGCCAACAACGCTCGCTCAGTTCGACGAACATGGATGATGCGTGTGTGCGTATCGACGAACACTAACGACACACGCTCAGTTTGATGAACGCGGATGACACGCGCGCGGATCGACGAACGCCGATGACGCTCGTGCGATTATCGAAGAACGCCGACGAAGCGCGCACATGGATCAACGAATGCCGATGACGCGTGTGCTCGGATGGACGAATACAGACGACGCGCACGTGGATCGACGAATGCCAAAGATGCTCATGCGCTTATCGACGAACGCCGACTATGCACGCGCACAGATCGACGAACGCCGACGACGCTCATGCGCTTATTGACGAACGCCGATGACGCACGTGCACAGATCAACAAAAACCAAAAATGCACGTGCAGATCGATGAACGTCAACGATGCGCACGCTGATCAACGAACGCTGACGCGTGTGAGGATTGACAAACGCAGATGACACGCGCGCGTGAATCGACGAATGCAGACGACGCGCGCGCAAGTATCAGCTAACGCCAAAGACGCGCGCGTAGATTGATGAATGCCGACGACACTCGCGTGCTTATCAACGAACGCCATCATCGTGCGCGTGGATCGACGAACGCCGATGACTCATGCGCCCGGATCGACGAACGCGGACGACACGCGCGTGGATCGACGATCGCAGATGACGTACGTGCTGATCGACGATTGCCAATGACACACCCGTGGATCGACGAACGCCAATGTCATGTGCGGATCTACAAACGCGGATGACGTGAGTGCAGATCGACGAAAGACGAAGACGTGCGCGCGGATCGATGTATGCCATTGTTGTGCACGTGGACAACGAACGCCGACGACACGGGCTCGCGGATATACGAACGCCGATGACGCGCACGTGCGGATCGACGAGGGCCGATGTCGTGCGCGCATGGATCGACGAATGCCGTGACGCACACGAGCGGAACGACGAATGCCAACGTCGTGCGTGCATGGATCGACGAACACCGATGATGCGCACGAGTGGATGGATGAATGCCGATGACGCACGCGCGGGGATCGATGAACACCGATGACACGCACGAGCGGATCGACGAATGCCAACGTCGTGCACGCGTGGATCGATGAATGCCGACGACGCGCGAGTGCTTATGGATGAATGCCGACGATGCGCACGCAGATCAATGAACGACGACGATGCTCACGCGCTTATCGATGAATGCCGATGCCGCACGTGTGGATCAACGAAAGCCGATGAAGCACGAGCACTTATTGACGAATGCTGACGATGCACACGCAGATCGACGAATGCCGACGACACTCGCACGCTTATCGACTAACGCCAATGACGCACGCGCGGATCGACGAACACCGATGTCTCACGCGTGCGGATCGACGAACACGGATGACACGCGCGGGGATCGATGATCACAGACGATGTATGCACGGATAGACGATCGCCAACGAAGCGCCCACGTATCGATGAATGCCGACGTCGTGTGCGGATCGATGAATGCGGATAACGCATGCGTGGATCGACAAAAGCCGATGATGCACGCGCGGATCAAAGAATGCAGACGATGCGCGTGCGCGGATCGACGAACGCCGACGATGCTCACGCGCTTATCGACAAAGGCTGATGACGTGCATGCACGGATCGATGAACGCCGATGACGCTCACACACTTATCGACGAACGCCGGTGATGTGTGCGCTGAATGATGATCGCCGATGATGCCCACGCAGATTGACGATTGCCGACGAAGCGCACGCGGATCGACGAACGCCGACAATGCTCGCGTGCTTATTGACGAACGCCGACAACGCGCATGCGGATTGACGAACACCGATGACTCACGCGCCCGGATCGACGGATGCGGACGTCACGTGCGCAGATCGAAGTTCGCAGATGATGTACGCGCGGATCGACGATCGTCAACAACACGCCCGCGGATTGACGAAAGCCGATGATGCATGTGCGCGGATCGATGAATGCTAACGATGCACGCTCAGTTCGACGAACGTGGATGACACGCGCGTGGATCGATGAACGCCGACGACGCTCGTGCGCTTATTGAAGAACGCCGACGATGTGCGCACATGGATCAACGAATGCCGATGATGCGGGCGCTCGGATCGACGAACGCTGACGATGCACGTGCGGATCGACGAACACCGATGACGCTCATGCTCTTATCGATGAACGCCAACTACGCACGCGCACAGATCGATGAATGCCGACGACGCTCACGCGCTTATCGACGAATGCCGACGACGCACGCGCACGGATCAACGAAAACCAAAGACGCGCGCGCAGATCGATGAACGTCGACGATGCGCGTGCTGATCGACGATCGCCGACGCGTGTGCAGATTTTTGAACGCCGATGATGCGCGCGCATGGATCGACGAACGCCGATGACGCGCACGCACGGATCAACAAACGCCAAAGACGCGCGCGTGGATCGATGAACGCTGACGAATCGCGTGCGGATCGATGAACGCCGATGACTCACATGCCCAGATTGACGATCGCTGATGATGCATGCTCAGATCAACAAATGCCGACAACGTGCACGCGCGGATCGATGAATGCCGACGATGCTCACGTGCTTATCAACGAAAGCCGACAACGCGTGCGAGCGTATCAATGAAAGCCAAAGATGCACGCGTGGATTGACGAACGCCAATTACGCTCAGGCACTTATCGACGAACGCCGATAATGTGCACACAGATCGACAATCGCCAACGATGCCCATGCAGATTGATGATCGCCGACGACACGCACGTGGATCGACGAACGCCGACGATGCTCATGTGCTTATCGATGAACGCCGATGACACGCGTGCGGATCGACCAATGCTGATGACTCACACGCCCAGATTGATGGACGCGGACGTCACGCATGTGGATCGATGATCGCAGATGACGTACGCTCGGATCGACGATCGCCAACGACATGCCCGCGGATCGACGAATGCCAACATTGCGTGTGGATCGACGAACGCGAATGACGCACGCATGGATCGACGAAAGCCGACGACGTGTGCACGGATCGACGAATGCCGATGTCATGCATGCAGATTGACGAACGCCGATGACGCGCGCATATGGATCGACGAACGCGGATGACACGCATGTGGATCGATGTTTGCAGACGACTTACGCACGGATCGACAATCTCCAAAGACGTGCCCACGGATCGACGAACGCCGACATTGCGTGCGATCGACGAAGGTGGACGACACGCGCGCGGATCAACAAACGCCGATGTCGTGCACGCAGATCAATGAACGCCGACGACGCGCATGCGTGGATTGACGAATGCCGAGTACGCGTGTGCACTTATCGACAAACTCCGATGACACGCGCGCACGGATCGACGAACGCCAACGATGCACGTGCACGGATCAATGAACGCCAAAGATGCACACGCGGATCAACGAACGCCGAAGACGCTCACGCGCTTATCGATGAATGCCAACGATGCACGCGCTGATCGACCATGGCCGGGGACGCGCACGTGGATCAATGAACGCCGAAGACACACGTGCACGGATCGACCAACGCCGATGACGCGTGTGGTGATCGACGATTGCCGACGACATGCGCGTGGATCGACGAACGTGGAAGACGCGCGCGCGGATCGACGATCCCCGACGACCTGCGCGCGGATCCATGAACGCCAACGACGCTCGCACGCCTATCAACGAACGCCGACGACGCACACGCAGATCGACGAACGCCGACAACATGCACAGATCGATGACTGCCGACAAAATGCGTGCGGATCGACGAACGCAGATGATGCATGAGTGGATCGACGATCTCCGACAACGCGCGCGCGGATGGACGAATGCCGATGACGCTCACGTGCTTATCAATGAACGGCGACAATGCGCACGCAGATCGACGAACGCCGACGACGCGTGTGCAGATTGACGATTGCCGAAAACACGACCGCACATCGAAGAACACCAACAACGCTCGCATGCTTATTTACGAATGCTGACGACGCGCACGCCGATCGACGAACGCCGATGACTCACACGTGCGGATGACACGCGTGCAGATCGACAATCGCGGACGATGTACGCGCGGATCGATGATCGCCAATGACGTGCCCGTGGATCGACGAATGCCGACGTCGCGTGCGGATCGACGAACGCGGACGACGCGCACATGGATCGACGAACGTGGAAAATTCGCGCGCAGATTGACGAACGCTGATGATGCACGCACAGATCGACGATTGCCGATGACGTGCGCACAGATCGATGAAAGTGGATGACACGCACTCGGATCGATGATCACCGACATCGTGCACGTGAATCGATGAACGCCGATGACGCTCGCGCGCTTATCGACGAATGCCAACGAAGCGTGTGCAGAATGACGATCACCGATGACACGCACGCGGATCGAAGTACGCCGAGGTCGCTCGTGCACTTATCGACGATTGCCGGTGACCCCCGTGCGGATCCGTGAATGCCAATGACGCTCGCACGCTTATCAACAAACGCCGACGATGCACACACAGATCGACAAACGCCGACGACGCACACAGATCGACGACTGCCGATGACATGCGTGCGGATCGACGAACACAGATGACGCACGTGCGGATCGACGAATGCCAACGATGCTCGCATGCTTATCAATGAACGGCGACAATGCGCACGCAGATCAAGGAACGCCGACGACGCGTGCGCAGATTGACGATTGCCAAAAACACGACCGCGCATCGAAGAATGCCAACGACGCTCACGTGCTTATTTACGAATGCCGACGACGCGCGCGCTGATCGACGAACGCCGATGACACACACGTGCGGATGAACAAATGCGGACGACAAGCACGCGGATCGATGATAGCAGACGACGTACGCGCGGATCGGCGATCGCCAACAACGCTCCCGTGGATCAACGAACGCCTACGTCGTGTGCGGATCGAGGAACACGGATGACGCGCGTGCGGATCGACGAAAGCTGACGATACGCGCGTGGATCGATGAACGCTGATTCGCGCGCGCGGATCGACTAACGCCGATGACGCGTGCGCGTGGATCGACAAATGCCGAAGAAGCATGTGCACGGATCGACAAACGCCGACGACACGAGCGCGCGGATCGACGAACGCCGATGGCGCGTGTGCACGAATCGACGAACGCCGATGATGGGCGTGCAGATTGGCAAACACCGACGACGCGCGCACGGATGCGTTAATGCCGACAACGCATGCACGTATCGACAAACCCGATGATGTGCGCATGGATCGACGAACACCAACAACGCGCGCTCAGATCGACGAACACGGATGACGCGTGTGCGCGGATCGACGAACAGTAACGACGCACGCTCAGTTTGACGAACGCGGATGACACGCGTGCGGATCGACGAACGCCGATGACGCTCGTGCGATTATCGAAGAACACTGACGACGTGTGCACATGGATCAACAAATGCCGATGTCGCGCGCGCTCGTATCGACGAATGCGGATGACACGCGTGCGGATCGACGAATGCTGAAGATGCTCATGTGCTTATCAACGAATGCCGACTACGAACGCGCACAGATCAACGAACGCCGACGACGCTCATGTGCTTATCGACGAACGCCATTGACGCGCTTGAACAGATCAACAAAAACCAAAAATGCGCACGCAGTTCGACGAACGTCGACGATGTGCGTGCTGATCAACGATCGCCGACACGTGTGCGGATTGACAAACGCCGATGATGCGCACGCGTGGATCGACGAACGCAGACGACGCACGTGCAAGGACCAACGAACGCCAAAGACGCGCGCGTGGATTGATGAACACCGATGACACTCGCGCGCTTATCAATGAACGCCATCGTCGCGCGTGCGGATCGACGAACGCCGATGACTCATGCGCCCAGATCGACGAATGCGGACGACACACGCATGGTTCGACGATCGCAGACGACGTACGCTCGTATCGACGATCGCCAACGACACGCCCGTGGATCGACGAAAGCCGACGTCACGTGCGGATCTACGAACGCAGATGACGTGAGTGCGGATCAATGAAAGCCGAAGACGTGCGCGCGGATCGATGTATGCCATTGTTGTGCACGTGGAAAAACGAACGCCGATGACGCGCGCTCGCGGATTGACGAATGCCGACGATGTGCGCGCACGGTTCGACGAACGCCGATGATGCGCGTGTGGATCGACGAACGCCGATGACTCACGGACGCAGATCGACGAACGCGGAGGACACGCGCGCGGATCGACGATAGCAGACGACGTACGTGCAGATCGGCGATCGCCAACAACGCTCCCGTGGATCGACGAACGCCGATGTCGCGTGCGGATCAACGAACACGAATGACACGTGCGCAGATCGACGAAAGCTGACGACACGCGCGCGGATCGATGAACGCCGACTTCGCACGCACGGATCGACGAACGCCGACGACGCGCGTGCGTGGATCGACCAATGCCGAAGAAGCATGTGCGCGGATCGATGAACGCCGACGATGCGAGCGCGCGGATCGACGAAAGCCCATGATGGGCGTGCGGATTGGCAAACACCGACGACGCACGCGCAGATGCGTTAATGGTGATGATGCATGCACGTATCAACAAACCCGATGACGTGCGCATGGATCGACGAACGCCAACAACGCGTGCTCAGATCGACGAACACGGACGACGTGTGTGCGCGGATCGACGAACAGTAACGACGCACGCTCAGTTTGACGAACGCGGATGACACGCGCGCGGATCGACGAACGCCGACGACGCTCGTGCGATTATCGAAGAACACCGACGACACATGCACATGGATCAACGAATGCCGATGTCGCGCGCACTCGTATCGACGAATGCGGATGACGTGTGTGCGGATCGACGAATGCCGAAGACGCTCATGCGCTTAGCGACGAACGCCGACTACGCACACGCACAGATCGATGAACGCTGATGACGCTCATGCGCTTATCGATGAACGCCATCAATGCACTTGCACAGATCAACAAAAACCAAAAATGCGCGCGCAGATCGACAAACGTCGATGATGCGTGCGCTGATCAACGATCGCCGTGTGTGCGGATTGACAAACGCCGATGACGTGCACGCGTGGATCGATGAACGCAGACAACGCGCACGCAAGGATCTACGAACGGCAAAGATGCATGCATGGATTGATGAACGCTGATGATATTCGCGCTTATCAACGAATGCCATCATCGTGCATGCGGAACAACGAACGCCGATGACTCATGCACCCGGATCAACGAACGCGGACGACACACGCGTGGATCGATGATAGCAGACGACGTACCCATGGATCGATGATCGCCAATGACACGCCCGCGGATCGATGAACGCCGACATCGCGTGCGGATCTACGAACGCGGATGACGTGAGTGCGGATCGATGAAAGCCGAAGACGTCGCATGGATCGATGTACGCCATTGTTGTGCACGTGGAAAAATGAACGCTGATGACGCGCGCTCGCGGATCAATGAATGCCGATGACGCGCGCGCGCTGATCGACAAGGGCCGACGTCATGCGCGCAAGGATCAACGAATGCCAATGACGCGCATGAGCGGAACGACGAACGCCAACATCGTGCATGCGCGGATCGATGAATGCCGATGACGCGCACGAGTGGATGGATGAACGCCAATGACGTGCGCGCGGGGATCGACGAACGCCAATGACATGCACGAGCGGATCGACGAACGCCGACGTCGTGCACGTGTGGATCGACGAACGCCGACGACGCACGAGCGCTTATTGACGAATGCCGACGACGCGCACGCAGATTGACGAATGACGATGACGCTCGTGCACTTATCGACTAATGCCAATGACGCACGTGCAGATAGACAAAAGCCGACAACGCACGAGCGCTTATTGACGAATGCCGATGACGCACATGCAGATCGACGAATGCCGACGACACTCGTGCGCTTATCGACGAACGCCGATGACGCACGTGCGGATCGATGAACACCGGTGACTCACGTGCACGGATTGACAAACACGGATGACACGTGCACGGATCGATGATCACAGACAATGTACGCGCGGATCAACAATCACCAATGACGCGCCCACGTATCGACGAATGCCGACATCATGTGCGGATCGATGAACGCGGACAACGCGTGCGTGGATTGACGAAAGCCGACCATGTGTGCGCGGACTGAAGAACGCCGACGACGCGTGCGCGCGGATCGACGAACGCAGACGACGCTCACGCGCTTATCGACGAAGGCTGATGACGTGCACATGCGGATGTTGAATGCCGATAACGCTCACACACTTATCGACGAACACCGACGATGCACGCGCTGATCAACGATCGCCGACGACGCCCACGCAGATTGACGTTCGCCGACGAAGTGCACGTGGATCGATGAATGCCAATGACGCTCGCGTGCTTATCGACGAATGTCAACAACACGCATGCGGATCGACGAACGCTGATGACTCATGCACCCGGATCGACGGACGTGGATGTCACACGTGCGGATCGATGATTGCAGATGACGTACGCACGGATCGATGATCGCCAATGACACGCCCGTGGATCAACGAATGGCGACGAAGCGTGTGCACGGATCGATGAATGCTAATGATGCACGCTCAGTTCGACGAATGTGGATGACACGTGCGCGGAAATACGAATGCCGACGACGCTCGTGCGCTTATCGAAGAACGCCGATGATGCACGCACATGGATCAATGAATGCCGATGATGCATGCGCTCGGATCGACGAAAGCCGACGATGCTCGTGCGCAGATCGACGAACATCTACGTCACGCATGCTGATCGACGAACGCCGATGACGTGCACGTGCGGATCGACGAACGCCAATGAAGCACGCGCACGGATCGACGAACGCCAACGATGCGCGCGTGCGGTTCGATGAATGCTGACGACGCGCGTGCGGATCAATGAACGCCGATGACTCACGGGCACGGATCGATGAACGCGGAGGACACGCGCACGGATCGATGATAGTAGACGATGTACGTGCGGATCGGCGATCGCCAACAGCGTTCCTGTGGATCGATGAACGCCGACGTCGCGTGCGGATCGACGAACACGGATGACGCACGTGTGGATCGACGAAAGCTGACGACATGCGTGCAGATCGATGAACGCCAACTTCGCATGCACGGATCGACAAATGCCGAAGACGCGCGGGTGTGGATCGACCAATGCCGAAGAAGCACGTGCGTGGATCAACGAATGCCGAAGATGCAAGTGCGCGGATTGGCAAACGCCGATGGCGCGCGCGCACGAATCGACGAACGCCGATGATGGGCGTGCGGATCGGGAAACACCGACGATGCGCGTGGATGCGTTTTTGCCGACGACGCATGCACGTATCGACAAACCCGATGACGTGCGTGCGGATCGACGAACGTCAACAACGCGCGCTCAGATCGACGAACACGGACGACGCATATGCGCGGATCGACGAACAGTAATGACGCACGCTCAGTTTGATGAATGCGGATGACACGCGTGCGGATCGACGAACGCCGACGACGCTCGTGCGCTTATCGAAGAACACCGATGATGCACACACATGTATCAATGAATGCTGATGACACGCGCTCGTATTGACGAATGCCGAAGACGCTCATGCGCTTATCGATGAACGCCGACTACGCACGCGCACAGATCGACGAACGCCGATGACGCTCATGCGCTTATTGACGAACGCCATCGATGCGCTCGCACAGATCAACAAAAACCAAAAATGCGCGCGCAGATCGACGAACGTCGACGATGCGCGTGCTGATCAATGATTGCCGATGCGTGTGCGGATTGACAAATGCCGATGATGCATGCACGTGGATCGACGAACGCAGACGACGCGTGCGCAAGGATCAACGAACGCCAAAGACGCACGCGTGGATTGATGAACGCCGATGACACTCACGCGCTTATCAACGAACGCCATCGTCGCGCGCGCGGATCGACGAATGCCGATGACTCATTCGCCCGGATCAACGAACATGGATGACACACGCGTGGATCAACGATGGCAGATGACGTACACGCGGATTGATGATCGCCAACGACACGCCCACGGATCGACGAACGCCGACGTCGCGTGCGGATCTATGAATGCGGATGACGTGATTGCGGATCGATGAAAGCTGAAGACGTGCACGCGGATCGATGTACGCCATTGTTGTGCGTGTGGAACAACGAAAGCCGACGACGCGCGCTTGCGGATCAACGAACGTCGATGACGCGCACGCAGGGATCGACGAGGGCCGACATCGTGTGCGCATGGATTGACGAATGCCGATGACGCGCACGAGTGGAACGACGAATGCCAATGTTGTGCGTGCGCGGATCGACGAACGCCGATGACGTGCACGAGCGGATGGACGAAAGCCAACGATGCACACGCAGGATCGACGAACGCCAATGACACGCATGAGCGGATCGACGAACGCTGACGTTGTGCATGCGTGGATCGATGAACGCCGACGACGCGTGAGCGCTTATTGACGAATGCCGACGACGCGCACGCAGATCGACGAACGACGACGACGCTCGCGCGCTTATCTACGAACGCCGATGACACACGCGTGGATAGATGAAAGCCGACGACGCACGAGCGCTTATTGACGAATGCCAATGACGCACACGCAGATCGACGAACGCTGACGATGCTCGTGCGCTTATCGACGAATGCCGATGACGCTAGCACGGATCAACGAACACCGGTGACTCACGCACACGGATTGATGAATGCGGATGACACGCGCACGAATCGATGATCTCAGATGATGTACACATGGTCAACGATCGCCAATGACGCGCCCACGTATCGACGAATGAAGACGTCATGTGCGGATCGATGAACGCGGACAACGTGTGCGTGGATCGACGAAAGCCGACGACGTGCACGCGGATCGAAGAACGCCAACGACGCGCGCGTGCGGATCGACGAACGCTGACAACGCTCACGCACTTATCGACGAAGGCTGATGACGTGCGCGTGCGGATGATGAATGCTGATGATGCTCACGCACTTATCGACGAACACCGACGATGCACGCACTGATCAATGATCGTCGACGACGCCCACGCAGATTGACATTCGCCGATGAAGCTCATGTGGATCGACGAACGCCAATGACGCTCGCGTGCTTATCGACGAATGCCGACGACGTGCATGCAGATTGATGAACGCTGATGACTCACGCGCCCGGATCGACGGACGTGGATGTCACATGCGCGGATCGATGATCGCAGATGACGTACGCACGGATCGATGATCGCCAACGACACGCCCACGGATCGACGAATGCCGCCGACGCGTGTGCGTGGATCAAAGAATGCTAACGATGCACGCTCAGTTTGACGAATGACGATGACACGTGTGCGGAAAGACAAACGCCGATGACGCTCGTGCGCTTATCGAAGAACGCCAATGACGCACACACATGGATCAACGAATGCCAATGACGCACGCGCTCGGATCGACGAACGCCGATGACGCGCATGTGGAATGACGAACGCCGATGACGCTCATGTGCTTATCGACGAACGCCGACTACGCACGTGCACAGATCGATGAATGCCGACGACGCTCACACGCTTATCGCCGAATGCTGATGACGCACATGCACGGATCAATGAAAATCAAAGACGCACACGCGGATCGATGTCGACGATGTGCGCGCTGATCAACGATCGCCGACGCGTGTGTGGATTGACGAACGCCGATGATGAGCGCATGCGGATCGACGAACGCCGACGACACGCGCGCAGATCGACGAACGCTGACGATGCATGCGCACGGATCAATGAACGCCAAAGACACCAGCGTGGATCAACGAATGCCGAAGACGCTCACGTGCTTATCGACAAAACCGATGATGCGTGCGTGGATCGACGAACGCCAAACACATGCGCACGGATCAATGAACGCCAAAGAGGCACGCGTGCTTATCGATGAACGCCGATGATGCGTGCGCAGATTGACGATCACCGACGACGCGCACGCTGATCGAAGAAGGCCGATGACGCACGTGCGCTTATCGATGAACGCCGATGATGCACGCGCGGATCGATGAATGCCGATGAGTCACGTGCACGGATCGACGAATGCGGACAACACGCGCGTGGATCGACGATAGCAGACGATGTACGTGCGGATCGATGATCGCCAACGATGTGCCCACGGATCAACGAACGCCGACATCGCGGGCGGATCGAAGAACGCGGACAACGTGCGCACGGATCAACGAATGCGGATGACGCACACCCAGATTGACAATGGCTGACGAAGCGCACACGGATCGACGAACGCCAACGACGCTTGCGCGCTTATCGACGAACGCAAATGTCGCGTGTATGGATTGACAAACGCTGATGACTTACGCACCCGGATCGACGAACGCGGACGAAACGTGTGTGGATCGATGATCGCAGATGATAAACGCGTGGATCGACGATCGCCAACGACACGCCCGCGGATTGACAAACGCCGACATCGCGTGCGGATCGCCGAACACGGATGACGTGCGTGTGGATGGACGAAAGCCGAAGACGCGCGCGCGGATGGACGTACGCCATTGTTGTGCGTGCGGAATGACGAACGCCAACGACGCTCACTCGCGGATCGACGCACGCCAATGATGCGCACACGTGGATCGACGAGGGCCTATGTCGTGCACGCACGGATCGACGAATGCCGATGACGCGCACGAGTAGAACGACGAATGCCAACGTCGTGCGTGCACGGATCAACGAACGTCGATGACGTGCGCGCGGGTATCGATGAACACCAATGACGTGCACGAGCGGATCGACGAACCCCGAGGTCGTGCGCGTTGGATCGATGAACGCCGACGACGCACAGGCACTTATTGACAAATGCCGATGACACGCACGCAGATCGACAAATGCTGACGACGCTCGAGCGCTTATCGATGAACGCCGATGACGCACGCACGGAACAACGAACACCGATGACTCACACGTGTGGATCGACGAACGCGGATGACACGCATGTGGATCAATGATCACAGACGATGTACGCGCAGATCGACAATCGCCAACGATGCGCCCACGTATCGATGAATGCCAATGTCGTGTGCGGATCGATGAACGTGTACAACGCATGCATGGATCAATGAAAGGTGACGACGTGCATGCGGATCGAAGAACGCCGATGACGCGCACGCGCGGATCGACGAACGCCGATGACACGCGCGCACGGATCTACGAACCCCAAAGACACGCGTTTGGATCGACTAACGCCGACGACGCTCACGCACATAATGACGAAGGCTGATGACGTGCGCGCGTGGATCGATGAACGCCTATGATGCTCAAGCACTTATCGATGAACGCCGACAATGCGAGTGCTGATTGACGATCGCCGATGACGCCCACGCAGATTGACCATTGCCGACGAAGCGCACGCAGATCGATAAACGCTGACGCTCGCGTGCTTATCGACGAACGCGACGATGCGTGTGCGGATCGACGAACGCCGATGACTCACGCGCCCAGATCGACGGACGTGGACGTCACGCGCACGGATCGAAGTTTGCAGATGACGTACGTGCGGATCAACGATCGCCAACGACACGCCCACGGATCGACGAACGCCGACGACGCGAGTGTGCCGATCGATGAATGCTAACAACGCACGCTCAGTTCGACGAACGTGGAAGACACGCACGTGGATCGACGAACGCCGATGACGCTCATGCGCTTATCGAAGAACGCCGACGACGTGCGCACATGGATCAACGAATGCCGATGACGCGCGCGTTCAGATCGACGAACGCCGACGACGCACATGCGGATCGACGAACGCCGATGATGCTCATGTGCTTATCGATGAATGCCAACTATGCATGCGCACAGATCGATGAACGCCGACGACGCTCACGCATTATCGACGAACACCGATGACTCACATGCCCGGACCGACGAACGCCGACGTCGCGCACGCGGATCGACGAAAACCGATGACGCGTGCGTGGATCAACGAACGCCGATGATGCGCGCTCAGATTGACAAATGCTGACAACGTGTGCACGTGGATCGACGATCGCCGATGACGCGCGCTCAGATCGACGAATGCCGACAACGTTTGCGTGCGGATCGATGAACGCCGATGACGCTCACACGCTTATCAACGAACGCTGACAATGCACACGCGCGTATCAACGAACGCCAAAGATGCACACGCGGATCGCCCTCACCAATTACGCTCGGGCGCTTATCGACGAACGCCGACGACCTGCACGCAGATCGACAATCGTCGACGGCGCCCACGCAGATTGACGATCACCGATGACGTGCACGCGGATCGATGAACGCCGATGACATTCGCGTGCTTATTGACGAATGCAGATGATGCGTGTGCGGATCGACCAACGCTGATGACTCACTAGCCCGGATCGATGGACGCGGACGTCACGCGTGTGGATCGATGATCGCAGATGATGTACGCGCGGATCGACGATCACCAACGACACGCTCGCGGATCAATGAATGCTGACATCGCGTGCAGATTGACGAATGCGGATGACGCGTGCACGGATTGACGAAAGACGACGATGCACGCCCGGATCGACGTACACCAATATCGTGCACGCAGATTGATGAACGCCGACGACGTGCACGTGCGGATCGAGGAACACGGACGACACGTGCGTGGATCGACGATTGCAGACGACTTACATGTGGGTCGACGATCGCCAACGACGTGCCCGTGGATTGACGAACGCCGACGTCGCGTGCGGATCGACGAATGTGGATGATGTGCACGCAGATCGATGAACGCCGATGTCATGCACGCGGATCAATGAATGCCGATGATGCGCATGCGTGAATCGAAGAACGCCGACGACGCGTGCGCACTTATCGACGAACGCCGATGACGCACGCATGCGGATCGACGAATGCCGACGATGCACGCACACGGATCAACGAACGCTAAAGACGCACACATGGATCAACGAACGCCGAAGACGCTCACGTGCTAATCGACGAATGCCGATGATGCGCGCGCTGACCGACGATTGCCGGCGACGCGCACGCGGATCGACGAACGCCGATGACACGCGTGCACGGATCGACCAACGCCAATGATGCGTGCGGTGATCGACGATTGCCGACGATGTGCACGTGGATCAATGAACGTGGAAGATGCGCGTGCGGATGGACGATCACTGACGACCCATGCGCGGATCGACGAACGCCAACGATGCTCGCATGCTTATGAATGAATGCCGACAATGCGCACGCAGATCGACACACACCGACGACGCGCGTGCAGATTGACGATCGCTGAAGACACGCACGCGCATCGAAGAACGCCGACGACGCTCGCGCGCTTGTTGATGAACGCCGACGATGCGCGCACGGATCGACGAACGCCGATGACTCACGCGTGCGGATGATGAACGCGGACGACACGCACGTGGATCGAGGATCGCGGACAACATACGCGCAGATCGACGATTGCCAACGATGTGCCCGCGGATCGACGAATGCCGACATTGCGTGCGGATCGACGAATGCAGACGACGCGCACACGGATCGACGAATGTGGAAAATGCGTGTGCAAATTGATGAATGCCGATGATGCACGCGCAGATCGATGATTGCCGATGACGTGCGCACAGATCGATGAAAGCAGATGATGCGCACAGATCAACGAACACCGACGATGCGCGCGCGGATCTACGAACACCGAGGACGCGCGCGTGGATCAACTAATGCCGACGATGCTCTCGCGCTTATCAACGAACGCCGACAATGTGCGTGCGCGTATCAACGAACGCCAAAGATGCACGCATGGATCAATGAACGCCAATTACGCTCGGGTGCTTATCGACGAACGCCGAAGACGTGCACGCAGATCGACAATCGCCGACAATGCCCACGCAGATTGATGATCGCCGACGATGCGCACGCAGATCAACAAATGCCGACGACGCTCGTGTGCTTATCGACTAACGCCGACGACGCGCGTGCGGATCGACGGACGCGGACGTCACGCGTGCGGATCGACGATCGCAGATGATGTACGCGTGGATCGACGATCGCCAACGACACGCCCGCGGATCGACGAATGGCGATGTTGCATGCGTGGATCAATGAACACCGACGATGCGCACGCGTGGATCAACGAACGCCGACGACGCGTGCGCACTTATCGACGAATGCCGACGACGCACGTGCACGGATCGACGAATGCCGATGATGCGCGCACGCGGAACAACGAACGCCGAAGACGCTCATGCGCTTAATGATGAACGCTGATGACACGCGCATGGATCAACGAATGCCAACGATGCTCGCACGCTTATCAACGAATGCCAACGACGTGCACGCAGATCAACGAATGCCGAAGACGTGCGCGCAGATCGATGACTGCCGATGACATGCGTGCGGACCGACGAATGTGGATGACGCGTGCGCAAATCGACGATCCCCGATGACGCGTGCGCGGATCGATGAACACAGACGATGCTCGCGTGCTTATCAACGAACGGTGATGAGGCACACGCAGATCGACGAACGCAGAATGAAGATCGCTGATGACGCGCACGCGGATTGAAGAATGCCGATGTTTCTCGTGCACTTATCGATTAACGCCGATGACACACGCGTGGATTGACGAATGCCGATGACTCACGTGTGCGGATCGACGAACGCGGATGACCCGCACGCGGATCGATGATCGCAGACGACGTACGCGCGGATCGACAATCGCCAACAACGTGCCCGTGGATTGACGAACGCCGACGTAGTGTGCGTACCGACGAACGCGGACGACGCGCGTGCGGATCGACGAAAGCCGATGACGCTCACGCGTGGATCGATGAACACCGATGTCACGCACGCGGATTAACGAATGCCGATCACACGCACGCACGGATCGACGAACGCCAATGAAGCACGCGCACGGATCGATGAACCCCGACGACGTGCGCGTGCAGTTCGACAAACGCCGACGACGCGCGTGCACGCATCATAGAAAACCAAAGACGCATGCGCGGATCGATGAACGTGAAGATGCGCACACTAATCGACGATCGCCGACACGTGTGCTGATTGACGAACACCGATGACGCATGCGCGGATCGACGAACGCCGATAACGCACGCGTACGGATCAACGAACGCCAAAGACACGTGCGTGGATCGATGAATGCCGACGAATCGCATGTGGATCGACGAACGCTGATGACTCACGTGCACGGATCAACGAACGCTGATATCGTGCGCCTGGATCGATGAACACCGACGACGTGCGCGGATCGAAGAATGCCGACTACGCGCGCATGGATCGACGATCGCTGACAAAGTGCGTGCGTGGATCGACGAACGCCGACGACGCTCACGTGCTTATCAATGAACGCCGACAACGCACGCGCGCGTATCCACGAACGCCAAAGATGCACACGTGGATCGATGAACACCAATTACGCTCAGGCGCTTATCAATGAACGCTGATGATGCGCATGCAGATTGACAATCACCGATGACGCCCACGCAGTTTGACGATCGCCAACGACGTGAACACGGATCAACGAACGCCGACGACGCTCACGTGCTTATCGATGAATGCCGACGACGCAAATGCAGATCGACAAATGCCAATGACTCACGCGCCCGGATCGACGGACGCGGACGTCACACGCACGGATCGACGATCGCAGATGACGTACGCACAGATCGATGGTCACCAACCACACGCCCGCGGATTGACGAACGCCGACGACGCGTGTGCGCGGATCAACGAATGCTAACGATGCACGCTCAGTTCGATGAACGCAGATGACACGTGCGTGGATCGACGAATGCCGACGACGCTCGTGCGCTTATCAAAGAATGCCGACGATGCGCGCACATGGATCAATGAATGCCAATGACGCGTGCGCTCGGATCGATGAACGCCGACAACGCACGTGCGGATCGACGAACGCCGATGACGCTCATGCGCTTATCGACGAATGCCAACTACCCACGCGCACAGATGGACAAACGCTGACGACGCTCACGCGCTTATCGACGAATGCCGATGACGTGCGCACACGGATCAACAAAAAACACAGACGCGTGCGCGGATCGACAAACGTCGACGATGCGCGCGCTGATCAATGATCGCCGATGCGTGTGCGGATTGACGAACACCAATGATGCGCGCGCGCGGATCGACGAACACCGATGACGCGCGTGCATGGATCCACGAATGCCAAAGATGCATGCGTGGATCGTGAATGCCGATGAATCGCGTGAGGATCGACGAATGCCGCTGACTCACGTGCCCGGATCGACGAACGCCGACGTCGCACGCGCGAATCAACGAACACCGATGACGCACGCGCGGATCGATGAACGCCGACGATGCGCGTGCGGATCGACGATCGCCGTTGACACGCGCTCAGATCGACGATCACCGGCGACGTGCATGCGGATCGACGAACACCGATGACACGCGTGCACGGATCGACCAACGCCGACAACACGTGCGGTGATCGACGATTGCTGACGACTTCCGCGTGGTTAGACGAACGCGGAAGACACATGCGCGGATCGACAATCGCCGATGACCCGCGCGCGGATCGACGAACGCCAATGACGCTCACATGCTTATCATCGAACGCCGATGACGCGCACGCAGATCGACGAACGCCGATGATGCGCGCGCAGATCGACGACTGCCGATGACATGCGTGCGGATCGATGAACGTGAATGATGCGAGCGCGGATCGATGATCGCCGATGATGCACACATGGGTCGACGAACGCCGATGACGCTCTCGTGCTTATCAACGAACGGCGATGATGTGCATGCAGATCGATGAAAGCCGATGACGCGGGTGCAGATTGACGATTGCCGATGACACGACCGCACATCGAAGAACGCCGACGATGCTCGCGCGCTTATTTACGAATGCCGATGACGCGCGCGCCGATCGATGAATGCCGATGACTCACGCATGCGGATGACAAACGCGGATGACACACGCGTGGATCAACAATAATGGATGATGTACGCGCGGATCGACGATCGCCAACGACGTGCCCGCAGATCGACAAACGCCGATGTCGCGTGCGGATCGACAAACGTGGACGATGCACACACGGATTGACAAACGTGGAAAATGCACGCGCAGATCAACAAACGCTGATGACGCACGCGCAGATCGACGATTGCCGATGACGTGCGTGCAGATCGACGAACGCAGATGACACGGACGCGGATCGATGATCACCGACGTCGTGCGCGTGGATCGACGAACGCCGATGACGCTCACGCACTTATCGACGAATGCCGATGAGGCGCACGCAGAATGACGATTGCCGATGACCCGCACGCGGATCGAAGAACACCGACGTCGCTCGTGCACTTATCAACGAACACCGATGACACGCGCGTGGATCGACGAATGCCGATGACTCACGCGTGCGGATCGACGAATGCGGACGACCCCCGCACGGATCGACGATCGCAGACGATGTACGCGTGGATCGACAATCGCCAACGACTTGCCCACGGATCGACGAACGCCGACGTAGCGTGCGGATCGACGAACATGGATGACGCGTGTGCGGATCGACGAAAGCTGACGACGCTTGCGCGTGGATCAACGAACGCCGACGTCACACATGCGGATCAATGAATGCCGATGACGCGCACGCGCGGATCGATGAACGCCGACGAAGCACGCGCTCGGATCGACGAACCCCGATGACGCGCGTGCGTGATTCGATGAACGCCGATGACGCGCGTGTGGATCGATGAACGCCAATGACTCACGGGCACGGATCGACGAACGCGGAGGACACGTGCGCGGATCGACGATCGCAGACGATGTACGCGCGGATCGGCGATTGCCAACAACGCTCCCGTGGATCGACGAACGCCAACGTCACGTGCGGATCAACGAACATGGATGACGCACGCGCGGATCGACGAACATGGATGACGCGCACGCGGATCGACGAAAGCTGATGACACGCGCGCGGATCAACGAACGCCAACTTCGCGCGTGCGGATCGAAGAACACTGATGACGCAGGCGCGTGGATCGACCAATGCCGACGAAGCGCGTGCGCAGATCGACGAACGCCGATGACGTGAGCGCACGGATCTATGAACGCCGATGGTGCGTGCGAATCGACCAACGCCGACGATGGGTGTGCGGATCGGCAAACACTGACGGCGCGCGCGCAGATGGGTTAATGCCGACGACGCGCACACGTATCGATGAATGCCGATGATGTGCGCGCGGATCGACGAACGCCGACAACGCGCGCTCAGATCGACCAACACTGATGACGCGTGTGTGCGGATCGATGAACACTAATGATGCATGCTCAGTTTGACGAACACGGATGACACGCGCGCGGATCGACAAACGCCAATGACACTCGTGCGATTATCGAAGAACGCCGACGACACGCGCACATGGATCAACGAATGCTGATGACACTCGTGCTTGGATCGACGAATGCGGATGACGCGCGCGCGGATCAACGAATGCCAAAGACGCTCATGCACTTATTGACGAACGCCGACTACGCACGCGCACAGATCGACGAACGCCGACGACGCTCATGCACTTATCGATGAACGCCGATGACGCGCGTGCACAGATCAACAAAAACCAAAAATGCGGTGCAGATCGACGAACGTCGACAATGCGGGTGCTGATCAACGATCGCCGATGCGTGTGCGGATTGACAAACGCCGATGACGCGTGCACATGGATCGAAGAACACAGACAACGCGCGCGCAAGGATCAACGAACGCCAAAGACGCGTGCGTGGATTGATAAACACCGATGACACTCACACGCTTATCAACGAATGCCATTGTCGCACGCGCGGATCGACAAACGCCGATGACTCATGCACCCGGATCGACGAACACGGACGACACGCGCGTGAATCAACGATCGCAGACGATGTACACGCGGATCGACGATCGCCAACAACACGCCCGCAGATCGATGAACGCCGACGTCGCGTGTGGATCTATGAACGCGGATGACGTGAGTGCTGATCGACGAAAGCTGAAGACGTGTGCGCGGATCAATGTACGCCATTGTTGTGCGCGTGGAACGACGAACGCCGACGACATGCACTCGTGGATCGACGAACGCCGACGACGCGCACACGGGGATTGACGATCGCCGACGAAGCGCGAGCGCTTATTGATGAATGCCAACGACGCGCACACAGATCGACAAACACCGATGACGCTCACGTGCTTATCGACGAACGCCGATGAAGCACGCGCAGATCGATGAAAGCCAACGACGCACGAGCGCTTATTGGCAAATGCCGATGACGCACACGCAGATCGACGAACGCCGACGACGCTCACACGCTTATCGATGAACGCCGATGACGCACGCGCAGATCGATGAACACCGATGACTCACGCGTGCAGAGCGACGAACGTGGATGACACGCGCGCGGATCGATGTTCACAGATGATGTACGTGTGGATCGACAATCGCCAAAGACGCGCCCATGAATCAACGAATGCCGACGTCATGTGTGGATCGATGAACGCGGACAACGCATGCATGGAATGACAAAAGACGACGACGTGCGCGTGGATCAAAGAACGCCGACGATGCGTGCACGTGGAACGACGAACGCCGACGACGCTCATGCGCTTATCGACAAAGGCTGATGACGTGTGCGTGCGGATGATGAACGCCGATGTCGCTCACGCACTTATCGATAAACGCCGACGATGCGCGTGCTGATCAACAATCGCCGACGACGCCCACGCAGATTGACGATCGCCGACGAAGCGCACGCGGATCGACGAACACCGATGAAGCTCGCGTGCTTATCGACGAACGCCGACAACACGCGTGCGGATCGACGAACGCCGATGACTCACGCGCCCGGATGACGGACGTGGACATCACGCGTGTGGATCGATGATCGCAGATGACGTATGCGCGGATCAACGATCGCCAACGACATGCCCGCAGATCGACAAACACCGACGACGCGTGTGCGCGTATCGACGAATGCTAACAACGCACGCTCAGTTCAACGAACGCGGATGACACGCGCACGGATCGACAAAAGCCGATGACGCTCGTGCGCTTATCGAAGAACGCTGACGACGCGCGCACATGGATCAACGAATGCCGATGACGCGTGCGCTCGGATCGATGAACGCCGATGACGCCTGTGTGGATCAACGAACGCCGATGACGCTCATGTGCTTATCGACGAATGCCGACTACGCACGCGCACAGATCGACGAATGCCGATGACGCTCACGTGCTTATCGCCGAATGCTGAAGACGCGCGTGCATGGATCAATGAAAATCAAAGATGCACGCGCGGATCGACGTCGCCGACGCATGTGCGGATTGACGAACGCCGATGATGCGTGCGCGTGGATCGACGAACGCCGACGACTCGCGCACACAGATCAACGAACGCCAAAACGCGCATGAGGATCGATGAACGCTGAAGAATCACATGCGGCTCGACGAACGCCGATGACTCACGTGCCTGGATCAATGAACACCGACATCGCGCACGCGGATCGACGAACACCGAAGTCGCGCACGTGGATTGACGAACAACGAAGACGCGCGTGCGGATCGATGAACGTCGACGACATGCGCGTGGATCGACGATCGATGATGACGTGCGTCAGTTCGATGAAAGCCGACAAAGTGCGTACGTGGATCGACGAACGCCGACGACGCTCGCGTGGTTATCGATGAACACCGAGGATGCGCGTGCGGATCGACGTACGCCGATGACTCACATGCCAGGATTGACGGACGCGGATGTCACGCGCACGGATCGAAGATCGCAGACGACATACTCGCGGATCAACGTTCAGCAATGACACGCCCGCGGATCGACGAACGCCGTCGCGTGCGGATCGACGAACGCGGATGACGCGCGCGCAGATTGACAAAAGCCGATGACGCGCGCGCGGATCGACGAACGCCGATGTCGTGCACGCGGATTGACAAACGCCAACGACGCGTGCGTGCGGATCGACGAACGCGGATGACACGCGTGTGGATCGACGATTGCAGACGACTTACGCGCGGATCGACGATCACCAACGACGTGCCCGCGGATCAACGAACGCTGATGTCGCATGTGGATCGACGAATGTGGACGATGCACGCGTGGATCGACGAATGCCAATGTTGCGTGCGCGGATCAACGAACGCCGACGACGCACACGCATGGATCGATGAACGCTGATGACGCGCGTGCACTTATCGACGAACGCCGACAATGTGCGCGCGGATCGACGAACGCCGATGATGCATGTGCACGGATCAATGAATGCCAAAGACGCATGCGTGGATCAACGAACACCGAAGACGCTCGCGCGCTTATCGAAAAACTGACGACGCGCGTGTGGATCGATGAAGGCCAAACACGCGTGCTCGGATCAATGAATGCCAAAGATGCGCGTGTGCTTATCTATGAACACTGATGACGCACGCACAGATTGACGATCGCCAATGACGCACACACGGATCGATGAACACCGACGACGCACGCGTGCTTATCGATGAACGCCGACGATGCACGCGCGGATCGACGAATGCTGATGACTCACGCGTGCGGATCGACGAATGTGGATGACACGTGTGCGGATCGACGATCGCAGACGACGTACGCGCGGATCGACGATCGCCAACGATGTGCCCATGGATCGATGAACGCCGACGTCGCGGGCGGATCGAAGAATGTGGACAACGTGTGCACGGATCGATGAACGCGGATGACGCCCACCCAGATTGACGATGGCCGACGACGCGCACGCAGATCGATGAACGCCGATGATGCGTGCACGCGGATCAACGAACGCCGAAGACGCTCGCGCGCCTAATGATGAACGCCGATGACGCACGTGAGGATCGAAGAAAGCCAACGATGCTCGCACGCTTATCAATGAAAGCCGATGACACGCACGCAAATCGACGAATGCCGAAGACGTGCACGAAGATCGACGACTGCCGACGACATGCGTGCTGACCGACGAATGCGGATGACGCACGTGCGGATCAACGATCACCGATGATGCGTGCGCGGATCAATGAACGCCGATGACGCTCGCGTGCTTATCAACGAACAGCGATGACGCGCACGCAGATCGACGAACGCCAATGACGCGCACGTGCTTATTGACGAACGCCGACGATGCGCACGTGGATCGACGATCGCGGATGACGTACGCGCGGATCGACGAACACTGACGTCGTGTGCGGACCGACGAACGCGGACGACACGCACACGGATCCACGAAAGTGGAAAATGTGTGCGCAGATCGACGAATGCCGACGACGCACACGCAGATCGACGATAGCCGATGACATGTGCACGGATCGACGAAAGCGCATGACGCACACGCAGATCGATTATCACCGATGTCGTGCACGTGGATTGACGAACGCCGATGACGCTCACGTGCTTATCGACGAATGCCGACGATGCGCGCGCAGAATGAAGATCGCCGACGATGCGCACGCGGATCGAAGAATGCCGACGTCGCTCGTGCACTTATCGATTAACGCCGATGACACGCGCGTGGATCGACGAATGCCGATGACTCACGCGTGCGGATCGACGAATGCGGATGACCCGCGCGTGGATCAATGATCGCAGACGACGTACGCACAGATCGACGATCGCCAACGACGTGCCCGTGGATCGATGAACGCCAACGTAGCGTGCAGATCGATGAATGCGGACGACGCGCGTGCGGATCGACGAAAGCCAATGTCATGCACGCGGATCGACGAATGCTGATGACGCACACACGCGGATCGATGAATGCTGATGAAGCACGCGCACGGATCGATGAACGCCGACGATGCACGCGCACAGATTGACAAACGCCAACGACGCGCTTGCGGATCGACGAACGCCGATGACTCACGGGCGCGGATCGACGAACGCGGAGAACACGCACGCGGATCGACGATCGCAGACGACGTACGCGCGGATCGGCGATCGCCAACAATGCTCCCGTGGATTGACGAACGCCGACATCGCATGCGGATCGACGAACACGGATGACGCATGCGTGGATTGACGAAAGCCGATGACACGCGCATGGATCGATGAACGCCGAATTCGTGCGCGCGGATCGACGAACGCCGACGATGTGCACGCGTGGATCGATGAACGCCGATGACGCACGTGCGGATCGACGAACACCGATGACTCACACGCGCGGATCGACGAATGCGGATGACACGCACGCGAATTGACAATCACAGACCATGTACGCACGGATCGACGATCACCAATGACGAGCCCACTTATCGATGAATGCCAACGTCATGTGCGGATCGATGAACGCGGACAACGCGTGCTCAGATCGACGAACACGGACGACACGTGTGCACTGATCAACGAACACTAACGATGCATGCTCAGTTTGACGAATGCAGATGACACGCGCACAGATCGACGAACGCCGATGATGCGCGTGCAGTTCGACGATTGCCGACGACATGCATGCAGATCGGCGAACACAGATGATGCACACGCGGATCGACGATCGCCGCCGACGTGCATGTGGATCGATGATCGCTGATGTCGCACGCGCGGATCGACGTACGCAGACGACATGCGCGCGGATTGACGAACGCCGATGACCTGCACGCGGATCGATGAACGCCGACGGTCGCGTGGTTCAATGATCGCCGACGATGCTCGCACACTTATCGACGAACGCCAAAGATGCACGCGCGAATCGACGAACGCCGATGACTCACACGCACGGATCGATGAATGCGGACAATGAGCGCGTGGATCGATGAACGTGGGCGAGGCACAAGAGGATCAACGATTGCTGATGACACGTGCGTGGATCGACGATCGCCGACGACGCACATGCAGATCGATGAACGCCGACCTCGGCATGCATGGATAGACGACGCTGACGTCGCGTGCACGGATCGACGAGGGCCGATGACACGCGCGTGCGGATCGAAGAGGGCTGACGATGCGCGCACGCGGATCGACGAACGCTGACAATGCCCGCGTGGATCGACGAATGCCGATGACGTGCGCGTGTGAATTGATGAACGCCGACGCCCGCGTGGATCGACGAACGCTGATGATGCACGTGCGGATGGACGAATGCTAATGATGTGCGCACGTATATGCGAATGCAGACGATGTGCGTGCAGATCGACAAACGCCGACATCGCGCGCGCTGATCGACGAATGCCGAAGACGCACACGCACTTATCGACGAACGCCGACGACACGCGTGTGGGGATAGACGAACTCCGATGACGCTCGCGCACTTATTGATGAACGCTGATGACGTGCACGCCTGGATCGACGAACTCCGACGACACTCACGCGCTTATCGACGAACGCCGATGACGCGCGCGTGGGGATAGACGAACGCCAACGACGCTCGCGAGCTTATCAACGAATGCCGACGATGTGCACACATGGATCGATGAACGCCGATGACACTCACGTGCTTATCGATGATCGCCGACAATGCGCGCGTGCGCGGATCAATGAACGCCAAAGACGCGTGTGCGGATAACGAACGTTAATGATGCGCGTGCTGATCGACGATCGCTGACGCGCGCGTGGATCGACGAACGCCGATGACGCATGTGCACAGATCTACCAACGCCGAGGACGCGTGTGCAGATTGACGATTGCCGACGACGTGCGCGCAGATCGATGAACGTGGATGACGCGCACGCGGATCGACGATCGCCGACGACGCGCGCACAGATCGACGAACACCAACGATGCTCGCGCGCTTATTGATGAACGCCGATGACGCGCACGCAAATCGATGAACGCCGACGACACGCGCGCAGATTGATGATCGCCAATGATGCGCACGTGGATCGACGAACACCGAGGACGCTCACGGGCTTATCGACGAATGCCGACATCGCGCCCGTGGATCGACAAATGCCGATGACTCACGTGCTTGTATCGACGAATGCGGATGACACGCGCACTGATTGATGATCGCAGACGACGTACACGTGGATCGACAATCGCCAACAATGCGCCCATGGATCGACGAATGCTGACGTCTCGTGGGGATCAACGAACGCGGATGACACACACGCGGATCGACGAAAGCCGAAGATGCACGCGCGGATCGACGATTGCCGATGAAGCGTGCTCGTGCTCAGATCGATGAATGCCGACAACGTGCACGCCCGGATTGATGAACGCCGACGACGCTCATGCGCTTATCAATGAACGCCAATGACGCACGCGCACGGATCAACGAACGCCAAAGATGCGCGCGCGGATCAATGAATGCCAACGATGCTCATGCGCTTATCGACAAACACCGATGACGCGCACACAGATCGACGATCGCTTACGACGCCCGTGCAGATTGCTTATCACCGACGATGCGCACATGGATCGAAGAACGCCGACGACGCTTGCGCGCTTATCGACGAACGCCGATGACACGCGTGTGGATCGATGAACGCCGATGACTCACGCGTGCGGATCGACGAAAGCGGAGGATGCGTGCTCGGATCAACGATTGCAGATGACGTACGCGTGGATCGATGATCGCAAATGACGTGCCCGCGGATCGACGAACGCCGAAGACCCGTGCGTGTGGATCGACGATCGCCAATGACGCGCGCATGCAGATCGATGAAAGCCGACAACGTGTGCGTGCGGATCGACGAATGCCGACGACGCGTGCGCAAGGATCGAAGAACGCCAAAAATGCATGCGCGGATTGATGAACGTCGACGATGTGTGTGCTGATCGACGATCGCCGACGCGCACACAGATCGACGAATGCCAATGACACGCATGCACGGATCGACCAACGCCGATGTCGTTTGCGCATGGATCGACGAACACCGATGACGCGCAAGCGCTTATCGATGAACGCCGATGACGCGCGCGTGTGTATCGATGAACGGCAATGGCACATGCGCGCTTTTCGACGAACGCTAATGACGCACGTGCGCGGATTGACGATCGCCAACGACGCACTCACAGATCGACGAACGATGACGATGCGCGCACGCTTATCGACGAACACCGATGACGTGCACGCAGATCGACCAACGCCGACAACGTGCGCACAGGCTGACGATTGCCGACGACGCGCATGCGGATCAAAGAACGCCGATGACGCTCGCGCGCTTATTGACGTACACCGATGACGCGTGCGCGGACAGACAAAAGACGATGACGCGCATGCGGAGTGATGAACGCCGACGACACCCACGTGGATCGACAAACGCAGACGACATGCGCGTGGATCGATGAACGCCGATGACGTGCACGAGGATCGACGAACGCCATCGACACTCGCACGGATCGATGATCGCCA
This sequence comes from Catagonus wagneri, assembly GCA_004024745.2. Taxonomy (NCBI): domain Eukaryota; kingdom Metazoa; phylum Chordata; class Mammalia; order Artiodactyla; family Tayassuidae; genus Catagonus; species Catagonus wagneri. Next base: position 77,332 of record PVHT020000032.1, read on the forward strand.
ACGATGCATGCACGGATCGACGAATGCCGATGATGCTCGCACACTTATCGATGAACGCCAATGATGCGCGTGCGGATCGACGAACGCCAATGACTCACACACGCGGATCGACGAACGCGGACAATGCGCACGTGGATCAACGAACGCGGGCGAGGCACACGAGGATCGACGACTGCTGACGACACGCGTGCGGATCGATGATCGCCAACGACGTGCATGCAGATTGATGAACGCTGACCTTGCACATGTGTGGATAGACGAACGCTGACGTCGCGCGCATGGATCAATGAGCACCGAAGACACGTGCGCGTGCATCGACGAACGCCAAAGACACACGCGTGCTTATAGATGAAAGTCGACGACCCACACACATGGATCGACAAACGCCGACGATGCGTTTGTGGGGATTGACGAATGCCGACAACGCTCGCGTGGATCGATGATCGCCGACGATGCACACGCGGATCGACGAATGCCAATGACGCTCGCACACTTATCGATGAACGCCGATGACGGGCATTCGGATCGATGAACGCCGATGACTCATGTGTGGTATCGACGAACGCGGACGACGCACGCATGTATCGACGAACGCCAACGACATGCATGCAGATTGACGAATGCTGATGTCGCACGCACGGATCGATGAACGCCGACGACGCACGCACGGGGATCGACAAACGCCGATGACGCACGAGCGCTTATCGACGAATGCCGACAACGCACATGCAGGAATCGACAAAAGCCGACGACACGCATGAGTGGATCGACGAATGCCGATGACACGCGCGTGCATATCGACGAATGCCAATGGCGCACGCGTGCTTATCGATGAATGCTAAAGACGCATGCATGCAGATTGACGATCGCCGATGATGCACTCGCAGATCGACGAACACCGACGACGCGCTCGCGCGGATCAACGAACGCCAATGATGCGCGCGTGCGGATAGATGATCTCGGACCATGCGCACGCAGATCGACGAACGCCGACGATGCGTGCGCAGATGGATGAACGCCGATGACGTGCTCGCAAATTGACGATCGCTGATGATGCACACGCAGATAGAAGAGCACCGACGTCCCTCACGCACTTATCGACGAACGCCGATGACGCGCGCGCGGGGAACGACGAACGCCGATGATGCGCACGAGCAGATCGATGAACGCCAATGTCGTTCGCGCACAGATCGACGAATGCCGATGACACGCGCGTGCATATCGACGAACGCCAACAGCGCACGCGCGCTTATCAATGAAGGCTAATGATGCGTGCGCACGGATCGACGAACCCCGATGATGCTCACGCGGATCGATGATCGCCGACGATGCATGCGTGGATCGATGAACGCCGACAACGGTCACACACTTATCGACGAATGCCGACGATGTGCGCGCAGATCGACGAACGCCGACGACTCATGCGTGGTATCGACGAACACGGACGACGTGTGCGTGTATCGACGAACACTGATGACATGTGCGCGGACTGATGAACGCCGACATCACACGCAGATCAACGAACGCCAATGACACACACGTGGGGATCGATGAACGCCGATGACGCACACATGCTTATCGACGAATGCCGATGATGCTCGTGTGGGGATTGACGAACGCTGACGACGCGCATGAGCGAATCGACGAACGCCAATGATGCACGAGCGCTTATCGATGAATGCAGACAATGTGCGCTCAGGGATCGACGAACGCCGACGACATGCACGAGCAGATCGACAAACGCCGACGTCGTGCACGCACGGATTGACAAACACCAATAACATGTGAGCGCTTTTCGGTGAATGCCGATGACGCACGCGTATCGATGGACACCAACGGCATGCGCACTTATCAACGAACACTAAAGACGCACGCGCGCGGATCGACGATCGCCAATGACGCACTCGCGGATCGATGAATGCCGACGACGCACACGAGCAGATCAACGAACACTGACGATGCGCGCATGCGGATATATGAACCCCGACAATGCGCACGCATATCGACGAATGCCGACAACGCGTGCGCAGATCGATGAACACCGATGACCCGCACGCAAATTGATGATCGCCGATGACGTGCATGCGGATAGAAACACTTATCGATGAACACCGACGACGTGGGCACGGGGATCGACGAACGCCAATGACGCGCACGAGCGGATCGACGAACGCCGACGATGCGCGTGCACGGATAGACGAACGCCGACGATGTTGCGCGGATCAACGAACGCCGACGACGTGTGCACATGGATCGAAGAACGCCAAAGACGTGCACGCGGATCGAGAACGTGGATGATGCGCGCGCTGATCGCCGATCACTGACGCATGCGCATATCGACGAACGCCAATGACACGCGCGCACAGATCGACCAACGCCGATGACGCGTGCGCAGATCGACGATTGCCGACTACGTGCGCGCGGATCGACGATCGCCAACGACGCACGTGCGGATTGACGAACGCCGACGCCGCGTGCGGATCGATGAATGCGGACAACGCGCGCGCGGATTGACGAAAGCCGACGACACGCGCTTGGATTGACGAACGCTGACGTCGCGCGCGCGGATCGACGAATGCCGACGATGTGTGCGCGGATCGACGAACGCTGATGATGCGAGCGGATCGACGATCGCCGATGACGCGCGCTCAGATCGACAAACGCCGACAATGTGCGCGCGTGGATCGACGAACACCGATGACGCTCACATGCTTATCAATGAACGCTGACGACAAGCGCACACGTATCAATGAATGCCAAAGATGCGCGTGCGGATCGACGAATGCCAATGATGCTCACGTGCTTATCGACATACACCGACGATGCACATGCAGATTGACAATCGCCAACAATGCCCACGCAGATTGATGATCGCTGATGAGGCGCACGCGGATCGACGAACGCCGACGACGCATGTGTGGATCGACGAACGCCGACGTTGCGTGCGTTGATAGACGAACGCCGATGACGTGCGCGCGAATCGATGAATGCTGAAGACGCACGTGCGGATCTACGATCGCCGATGACGCGTGCTCGGATCGACGAACGCCGATGTCGCGTGCGGATCAACGAACGCGGACGACGCGTGCGCGGATCAATGAACGCCGATGTCGTGCATGTGGATCGATGAACGCCAAGATCGCGCGCTCAGATCAACGAACGCCGACGACGTCAACACACGGATCGACGAGGGCCGACGACGCACGCGCGCGGATCGATGAGGGCCGATGACGTGCATGCGCGGATCGACGAACGCCAACGATGCCCGCGTGGATCGACGAACGCCGACGACGCGCGCGTGTGGATCGACGAGGGCCGACAACGCGTGCGCGCAAATCAATGAATGCCGACGCCCGCGTGGATCGACAAACGCCAATGATGCACGTGCAGATGGACGAATGCCGATGACGTGCGCACGTATGGGTCAATGCCGACGACGTGCGTGCGGATCGATGAACACCGATGACGAGCACACGGATCGACGAACGCAGACAACGCACGCTCAGATCAACGAACACAGAAGACGCGTGTGCGTGGATCGACGAACACCAACAACGCGCGCTCAGATAGACGAACGCGGAGGACACGCGCACGGATCGACGAATGCCGATGACCCGCGCTTCAGATCGTCGATCGGCAACGACGCACGTGCGGATCGACAAACGCCGACGACACGTGCGTTCGGATCGACGAACGCCGATGATGCCCATGCGGATCGACGATCGCCGATGACGCGTGCGGGGATCGATGAACGTCGACATCCCACACGCACGGATCGATGAACGCCGACGCTCGTGCACTTATCGATGAACGCCGATGACCCGCGCTTCGGATCGATGATCGGCAACGACACATGTGCGGATTGACAAATGCCGACGACGCGTGCGTTCGGATCGACGAACTCCGATGATGCATGTGGGGATCGACGAACGTCGATGTTCCGCACGTGTGGATCGACGAACACTGACGCTCGTGCGCTTATCGATGAACGCCGACGACCCGCGCGCACGGATCAAAGAATGCCGATGATGCGCATGCAGATCAACGAACGCCGACAATGCAGGTGCAGATTGACCATCGCCGATGATGCTCATGCGGATCGAAGAACACTGACGACACTCACGTGCTTTCCGAGGATCGCCGAAGACGCGCTCACGGATCGATGAATGCCGAAGATGCTCGCGCGCTTATCGACTAACGCCGACAACGCGCACGCGGATCAACGAACGCTGATGACTCACGTGCGCGGATCGACGAACGCGGACAACACACGCACAGATTGATGATCGCAGATGACATACATGCGGATCGACATTCACCTACGACGTGCCCAAGAATCGACAAACGCTGACGTCTCATGCGTGTATCGACGAACGCCGACAACGCACGCGCGTGGATCGACGAACGTTGATGACATGCGTGCGGATCGATGATCACCGATGACGTGCGCATGCTTATCGATGAACGACGATGACGCGCACGTGTGGATCGACAAACACCGATGACTCGCACGCGTGGATCGACGAACGCTGATGTCGCACATGTGGATCGACCAATGCCGACGATGCGCACGCGGATCGACGATCACCGATGACGCGCACACAGATCGACAAACGCCGACAATGTGCGTGCGTGGATCGACAAACACCGATGACGCTCACGCGCTTATCAACGAATGCCGACAACGCACGCGTGCGTATCAACAAACGCCAAAGATGCGCACACGGATCGACCAAAGCCAATGACGCTCGGGTGTTTATCGACGAACGCCGACGACGTGCACACAGATTGACAATCGCTGACGACGCCATGCAGATTGACGATCGCCGATGATGCGCACGTGGATCGACGAATGCCGATGACGCTCACGTGCTTATTGATGAACGCCGACGACGCGCGTGCGGATCGACGAACGCTGATGACTCACGCGCCCGGATCAAGGAATGCGGACATCACGCACGTGGATCGACGATCGCAGATGATGTATGCGCGGATGGACGATCGCCAACGACATACCCGCGGATCGACGAACGCCGATGTCGCGTGCGGATCAACGAACGTGGATGATGCGTGCGCGGATCGACGAAAGCCGACGACGCATGTGCGGATCGACGAACGCTGATGACACGCGCGTGCGGATCAACGAACGCGGACGACACGCGCGTGGATCGACAATTGCAGACAACTTACGCGCGGATCGACGATCGCCAATGACGTGCCCGTGGATCGATGAATGCCGATTTCGAGCGCGCGGATCAACGAACGCTGATGACACGCACGCGTGATTCAATGAACGCCAACGACGCACGTGCACTTATCGATGAATGCCGACGTTGCGCGCGTGCGTATCGACGAATGCCGATGATGCGCGCGCAAGGATCAACGAATGCCAAAGACGCACACGCGGATCAACGAACGCCGACGACGCTCGCGCGCTTATCGATGAACGCCGATTATGCGCATGTGGATTGTCGAACACCAAACACGCACGCGTGGATTGATGAATGCCAAAGATGAGCGCGCGCTTATCGATGAACGCCGATGACGCGTGCGCAGATTGACGATCGCCGACGAGGCGCATGCGGATCGAAAAATGCCGATGACGCTCACGTGCTTATCGACGAACGCCGACGATGCACGCGGGAATCGACGAACGCCGGTGGCTCACGCGCGTGGAATGACGAATGCGGACGACATGCACGCGGATCGACGATCGCAGATGACGTACGCACAGATCGACGATCGCCAACGATGTGCCCGCAGATCGACAACCACCGATGTCGCGTTCGGATGGAAGAACGCGGATGAGGCGCGCGCGGATCGATGAACGCGGACGACGCCCGCGCAGTTTGACGATGGATGATGATGCGCACGCGGATCGACGAACACTGACGACGCTCGCGTGCTTATCGATGAACACCAATGTCGCGTGCGTGGATCGACAAACGCCGATGACTCACCCGCCCGGATCGACGAACGCGGATGATACGCGTGTGGATCGACAATCACAGACGATGTACACACGGATCGACGATCACCAATGACACACCTGTGAATCGACGAACGCCGACGTCACGTGCGGATCGATGAATGCGGATGACGTGCGTGCTGATCGACGAAAGCCGAAGACATGCGCGCGGATCGACGTATGCAATTGTTGTGCACGCGGAACGATGAACGCCGGCGACGCGCGCTCGTGGATCGATGAACGCCGATGACCTTTGCGCGCGGACTGACGAGGGCCGACGTCGTGCGCGAGCGGATCGACGAATGCCGACGACGCACACAAGCGGAATGACGAACGCCAACGTCATGCGTGCGCGCATGGATGAACGCGAGGACGCGTGCGTGTGGATCAATGAGGGCCGACGACGCGAGCGCGCGAATCGATGAATGCCGACGCCCACGTGGATCGACAAACGACGACGATGCGCGTGTGGATGGATGAATGCCGACGACGTGCGCGCGTATGGGTGAATGCCGATGACGTGCGTGCGAATCGATGAACGCCGATGATGTGCACACGGATCAATGAACGCAGACAACGCACGCTCAGATCGATGAACACGGACGACGCGTGTGCGTGGATCATTGAATGCCAACAAAGCGCGCTCAGATTGACGAACGCGGATGACACGCGCGCAGATCGACGAACGCCGGTGACCCACGCTTCGGATCGTCGATCGGCAACGACACACGCACGGATCGACAAACGCCGACGACACGTGTGTTCGGATCGACGAACGCCGATGACGCCCGCGCGGAACGACGATCGCCGACGACGCGTGTGGGGATCAACGAACGTCGACGTCCCGCGCGTGCGGAACGATGAACGCCGACGCTCATGCGCTTATCAACGAACCTCGATGACCCATGCTTCGGATCGACGATTGGCAACGACACATGCGCGGATCGACAAACGCCGATGACGTGTGCATTCGGATCGACGAACGCCGATGACGCCCGCAAGGATCGACGATCGCCAACGACGCATGCGGGGATCGACGAACGTCGATGTCCCGTGCACGCGGATCGACGAACGCTGACAACGCAGGCGCAGATTGACCATCGCCGATGATGCGCACGCGGAACGAAGAACGCCGACGACGCTCACGTGCTTATCGACGATCGCTGAAGACGCGCACACGGATCGATGAATGCCGACGATGCTCACGTGCTTATCGACTAACGCCGATGACGCACGCGTGGATCGACGAACGCCGATGACTCACGTGCGCAGATCGACGAACGCGGACGACACGCACACGGATCGACGATCGCAGATGACGTACGCACGGATCGACATTCACCAACGACGTGCCCGTGGATCGACAAACGCTGATGTCTCAAGCGTGGATCGACGAATGCCGACAACGCACACGCGTGGATTGACGAACGCTGATGACGTGTGTGCGGATCAATGATCGCCGATGACGCGCGCACGCTTATCGATGAACGACGATGACACGCACGTGTGGATCGACGAACGCCGATGACGCACACGCGTGGATCGTCGAACGCCGACAACGTGCGCACGCGGATCGACAAACACTGATGACGCTCACGCGCTTATCAACGAATGCCGACAACGCGCGCGCACCTATCAACAAACGCCAAAGATGCGCGCACGGATCGACGAACACAAATGACGCTCGCGCGCTTATCAACAAACGCCAAAAACGCGCACGCAGATCGACAATCACCAACGATGCCACGCAGATTGAGGATCGCCGATGATGTGCACGCGGATCGACTAATGCCGACGACGCTCACGTGCTTATCGACGAACGCAGATGACGCATGTGCGGATCGACGAACGCCGATGACTCACGTGCCCGGATCGAGGAATGCAGACATCACGCACGTGGATCGACGATCGCAGATGATGTACGTGCAGATCGACGATCACCAATGACATGCCCGCGGATCGACGAACGCTGACATCGCGTGCGGATCAACGAACGCGGATGACACGTGCGCGGATCGACGAAAGCCAACGACGCACGCGCGGATCGACGAACCCTGACGACACGCACGTGCGGATCGATGAATGCAGATGACACGCGCGTGGATCGACGATTGCAGATGACTTACGCGCGGATCGACGATCGCCAACGACGTGCCCGCGGATCGACGAACGCCGATGTTGAGCGCGCGGATCAATGAACGCCGACGACATGCACGCGTGGATCGATGAACGCCGATGACGTGCACGCACTTATCAACGAACACCAACGACGCGCGCATGCGGATCGACGAATGACTCTGATGCGCACGCACGGATCAATGAATGCCAAAGACGCACGCGCGGATCAACGAACGCCGACGACGCTCGCGCGCTTATCGATGAACGCCTATGATGCACGTGTGGATCGTCGAATGCCAAACATGCACGCGCGAATCGATGAACGCCAAAGATGAGCGCGCGCTTATCGTTGAACGCCGATGATGCGCATGCAGATTGACGATAGCCGATGAGGCGCACGCAGATCGAAGGATGCCAATGACGCTCACGTGCTTATCGACGAACGCCGACGATGCGTGCGTGGATCGACGAACGCCAATGGCTCACGTGGGTGGAATGATGAATGCAGACGACATGCGTGCGGATCGATGATCGCAGACGACGTACGTGCAGATCGACGATCGCCAACGATGTGGCCACGGATCGACAAACGCCGACGTCGCATGCGGATTGAAGAACGCGGACGATGTGCGTACGGATCGACGAACGCGGACGACACCCACGCAGTTTGACGATGGATGACGACGCGCATGCGGATCGACGAACGCCGATGACGCTCACGTGCTTATCGATGAACACCAACGTCGTTCGCGCGGATCGACGAACGCCGATGACTCACGCGCCCAGATCGACGAACGCGGACGATACGCGTGTGGATCGACAATCGCAGACGATGTACGCACAGATCGATGATTGCCAACGACACGCCCGCGAATTGTTGAATGCCGATGTCGCTTGCGTATCAACGAACGTGGATGACGTGCGTGCTGATTGACGAAAGGCGAAGACCCGTGCGCGGATCGACATACGCAATTGTTGTGCGCGTGGAACGTCGAACGCCGGTGAAGCGTGCTTGCGGATCGACGAATGCCGACGACGCGCGTGCGTGGATCGACGAGGGCCGACGTCGTGCGCGAGCAGATCGACGAATGCCGATGATGCGCACAAGCGGAATGACGAACGCCAACGTCGTGCGTGCGTGGATGGATGTACGCCGGCGACGCGTGCGTGCGGATCGACAAGGGCCGACGACGCACGTGCGTGATTCGATGAACGCCGACGCCCGCATGGACCGACAAACGCCGACGATGCGCGTGCGGATCGATGAATGCCGATGACGTGCGCGCGTATGGGTGAATGCCGACGACGTACGTGCGGATCGACGAAAGCCGACGACGTGCACACGGATCGACGAACGCAGACAATGCGCGCTCAGATCGACGAACACGGACGACGCGTGTGCGTGGATCAATGAATGCCAACAACGCGTGCTCAGATCAATGAACATGGATGACACGCGCACGGATCGACGAACGCCGATGACCCGCGCTTCGGTTCGTCGATCGGCAACAATGCACGCGTGGATCGACAAACGCTGATGACGCCTGCGTTCGGATCGACGAACGCCGATGACGCCCGCGCGGATCGAAGATCGCCGACGACGCGTGCGGGGATCGACGAACGTCGACGTCCCGCGTGCATGGATCGATGAACGCCGACGCTCGTGCACTTATCGACGAACGCCGACGACCTGCGCTTCAGATCGATGATCGCAGATGACTTACGCGCGGATCGACATTCACCAACGACGTGCCCGCAGATCGACAAATGCTGACGTCTCATGCGTGGATCGACGAACGCCGACAATGCACGCGCGCGGATCGATGAACGCTGACGACGTGCGTGTGGATCGACGATCGCCGATGACGCGTGCACGCATATTGACGAACGACGACGACGCCCACGTGCGGATCGATGAACGCCGATGACACACGCGTGTGGATTGATGAACACCGACGTTGCACACGCGGATCGACCAACGCCGACGACGCGTGTGCGGATCGACGATCACCGATGACGCACGCTCAGATCGACGAACGCCGACAACGTGCACACACGGATTGACAAACGCCGGTGACGCTCACGCGCTTATCAACGAATGCCGACAACGCGCGCGCGTATCAACAAACGCCAAAGATGTGCCCATGGATCGATGAACGCCAATGACGCTCGCGCGCTTATCGACAAATGCCGACGACGCGCATGCAGATCGACAATCGCCGATGACGCCATGCAGATTGACGTTTGCCGATGATGCGCACGCGGATCGACGAATGCCAACGATGCTCGCGTGCTTATCAATGAACACCGACGACACGCGTGCGGATCAATGAACGCCAATGACTCACGCGCCCGGATCGACAGACGTGGACATCACGCATGCGGATCGACGATTGCCAACGACATGCCCGCAGATCGACGAATGCCGACGTCGCGTGCGGATAAACGAACGTGGATGATGTGTCCGCGGATCGACGAAAGCTGACGACGCACGGGCGGATCGACGAACGCCGACGACACACGCGTGGATCGATGATTGCAGACGACTTACGCGTGGATCGACGATCGCCAATGACGTGCCCGCGGATTGACGAACGCCGATGTCGAGCGCGTGGATCAACGAACGCCGACGACATGCACATGCGGATCAATGAACGCCGACGACGCGCGCGCATTTATCGACGAACGCCGACGACGCGCGCGTGCGGATCGACGAATGCCGATGATGCGCACGCACGGATCAACGAACACCAAAGACGCACGTGCGGATCAAAGAACGCCGACGACGCTCACGCACTTATCGACGAACGCCGAAGATGCACGTGCGGATCGACGAACGCCAAACATGCGCACGCGGAACGACGAACGCCAAAGATGAGCACGCGCTTATCGATGAACGCCGATGATGCGCGTGCAGATTGACGATCACCGACGAGGCACACGTGGATCGAAGAATGCCAATGACGCTCACGTGCTTATCGACGAACGCCGACGATGTGCGCACGGATCGACGAATGCCGATGGCTCACGCGCGTGGAACGACGAATGTGGATGACATGCGTGCGGATCGATGATCGCAGACAA
>PVHT020000033.1:0-21923 GCA_004024745.2 Catagonus wagneri
AGAAGGGGGAGGAGGGAGGAGGAGAAGGGGGGAGGAGGGAGGAGGAGAAGGGGGAGGAGGGAGGGGGAGAAGGGGAGGAGGGAGGAGAAGGGGGAGGAGGGAGGAGGAGAAGGGCGGGGTGGGGGCGGGGCCAGGCTCTACCAGGGCCTCCTCCAGCCTCTCCTGGTTGCGGCTGTTGAGCTCCTCGGCCTCCCGTGTGGTGCCCACCGCCCGGTTCAGGGCCTCCCGCAGGTCCATGAGGCCAGCCTCGTGCTGCGCCAGCTGGTCTCGGGTGTGAGCTACGAGCGCCTGGTTCCTCTCCCAGCGGCGGGTCAGCTGTTCCTGCACACGGGCCAGCACTGGCCAAGACCCAGCAGAGGTACGGTCCTTTGGGCAGTGGCCCCTGGTGCCTGCCCAGCCCCCACCCGCCCTCCCAGGGTGACAGGACGCTGTCCGAGAGCCCCGCAGCCCCACCCCCCCAGCCCCTGTTCGGGCGACACCACTCACTTCGCTGCGCCTCCCCCAGTTCGGCCTCGGCGGCTGCCCGCGGTCGCCCCAGGTCACGGGCCCGCATCTCCCGGAGCAGCCGTTCCGCCTCGGCCAGCGTCCGGCGCAGCTGCTCGCCTGATGGGGCCGAGGCATTGGCCGGCAACAGGCGCCCCGTCTGGGACTCCAGCTCTGTGGGGTCCGGGGAGGGGTGGTCAGGGCCCAGGGCCGGCCTGTTGTGTGGCCAGACCTCGGCCCACTAGCGTCCAAGCCAGGAAAGCCCTCCCGGGCATCTTCAGACAACCCGCACAGACCCAGCTCAAGGCCACGGCTGCTCGCAACCACCCGACACCCCGCTGCCCATCTGCTCAGCCGGCTTCGTAGCCTTCTCGCCTCACCGCCCGCGCCTCCCAGCCCAGGTTCAACTGAAGTTTCACCTCTTTTGGACCCTGAGTGGGGCCCGGCCCCCGCCGACTTCTAGGTGACGCGGTTCACGCTATAACTAAGCGTTCACCCATGGGCTTTCCCAGGGAGGCAGGGTGCTTGCGGGGATGGGGGAACGGGGCGCTGGCCTGTCTCTCAGGGTCCCTCTGCCTCTCGCTCTAGCCACCGTAACACTCTCCTGCCTCCCAGCTCGGAGCTGCTGCTCGCGTGCCCGAGGCACCACCTCCGACCAAACACCCAAACCCTGCCCGCGCTTCAAGGCCGAACCCTGGAGGCCTGGCCCTGCTCTGAGCCCAAGCAGCATCCTGCTCAACTCGGCCGCCCCAGCCCAGCCGGGCCAGCCCCTACCGCTCAAGGCGCGGTCCACAGCCTGGATGGCTGCCAGCAACGTCTGCGCCCTGCCCAGAGTGGCCTCGGTGCCGTCCAGCAGCTGGCCGGCCTGAGTTTGGGCCCTCGTGGCCTGTGGATGAAGTGCCCATCAGGCCCCCGTGCCCACCGGCTGGGGCAAGGCTGGGGCCCTGGGGAAGGATCTGTGGAGAGGGGGGGTTCTGGGGCAGGGGCAGGGGCAGGGGCAGGGGTCCCCCGGGGCCTGCCTGGCCGTCCAGCCGCTGTGTATCCTGCCCGAGGCTCTGGGTTTGCTGTTCCAGTGCGTCCAGCTGCCGCGCCGTCTCGTGGCGGGGGCCCGGGTGGCTCTGGAGCTGGCTCTGGGGGGGGGGAGGGGAGGTGAGCCCGTGACCGGGGTCGGGGGTGGCGGGGGGCCGGGCTGGACCGAGCGCTACCTGCACGTGGGCAATAGAGGCGTCCAGGCCGTGCAGCCGGGCCCAGGCCACGGAGCTGGCGTTGACTCCACGCAGCTGCTCCTGGATGGCGGGGAGGAGGGCTCCGGCCCGCTCCAGGTCGTCCAGGAGGAGGACCACACAGTGGTCACACACTGCGGCAGGGCCAGGTCGGCGCAGGGTGAGGGCGGGGGCGGGGCAGGGGGTAGGTGGGCTCACGGGGATGGAGCGGAGGCACTGAGCTGGGCTGAAGGTGACAAGGTCACTGCTCAGAGATCACAGGAGATCGCGGGGTCAACGTAAGGGCAGGTGTGGGGTCTCTCAGGAAACAGGGAGAGCTGGGCCTCAGGGCTCCCCGAGAAGTGAGGTTAACGTGGGGCCCCCAGTGGGCACAGGCCGGGACCGCCCGCCTGCCAGTGGAGCCGGGTGTGCTGGGGCCCGGGGCACAGACACACCTTCGCAGTGCACGCCGTGGCCCCCAGGCGCTCCGGGCACGGGCACCTCGTGCTGGTGGCTGCAGGTGTCACAGCGCTCCCCACTGAGCCCGGGGGGGCAGGTGCAGCGGCCCGTGTGCAGGTCACAGTGGCCTCCCCGGCACTGGCAGCCTGGGGTGGATGGGGTGGGGTGAGTGCCGGCCGGGAGCCCTGGGGTACTCGCCACCCCACCACACACACTCACGCCTGCAGCCCTGCTCGGGGAGCCCCCAGTGGCCGGGGGCACACTCGCGGCACTGGAGCCCCCCAGCGCCTGGCTGGCAGTGGCACTGCCCGCTCTGGGGGTGGCACTCGGAGCCCTCGGCGGCTGGTCCACAGGCACAAGGGCGGCAGCCCCCACAGCCCTCGAAGCCAAAGTGTCCTTCCTGCTGGCCAAAAGTGCGGTCATGGCTCTGCCCAGCCCTGAAAACCCTGCCCCTCCAGCCCCGAAGCCCCGCCCCACTCCGGGCCCCGCCCCACTCTGGGCTCCGCCCCTCCCAGGCAGCTCTACCTGACAGCGGTCACAGCGCGGCCCGGTCACACCCGCCTTGCACAGGCAACGCCCACTGTGGGGGTCGCAGGCCTCCGTGCCGCAGGGGGAGCAGTCACACGCTGCAGGAGGGGGCCATGACATACCCTGACCCTCTGGAAGCCCTCCCTGAGCTCCACGGGGGCCTCCACAGGGCGGGGGGAGCCCGAAGCTCCCAGACCCGTCCTTTCCCTGCCTCCCCCGCTCCCTGGGGGCCTCGCCGGGTCCACCCTGCCCCTGCTGGGCCCGGCAGGGGTCACAGCCTGCTCCCCGGGGAACACCCAGCCCCCAGCCCCGCCCGCCTACGGGTGCAGTTGCCAGGCAGCAGGGCGTCGCCGTAGAAGCCGGGGGCGCAGCTCTCGCAGCGGGGCCCGGTGGTGTGGCGCAGGCAGCCGCGGCAGGCGCCCGTCAGAGGGTCACAGTCGCTGAAGAGCATGTTGGGGTCGCCGTTGCCGCTGCAGTCGCAGGGCTGGCACGAGCTGCCCAGCACCAGGGGGTTCCCGAAGAAGCCGGGCGCGCACCTGCGGGAGCGCGGGGTCAGCGGCCCGGGGTGGGGCGGCACGCAGACCCGCGCGGGGCCCCCTCCCGCCCCGCTCACCGCTCGCAGGAGGCCCCCGCGTAGCCAGGCCTGCAGAGACACTGAGTGCGGCCACCTCGCAGGACGCAGCCCACGGCGAAACTGCGAAGACGGAGGCAGTTACCACACACTGCGCTCCCCGGGCGAGCACCCGTGTCCTCGGGCGGGGCCGGGCCTCAGGGCTTTGAGCACACCCCGCCGCCCCAGCCTCCACAGAGGGCAGTGCTGACACAACCAGGGAGGGCACGCTGGCATTTCACTGAGGTCCCTAGGGACCTCTGGCCACCAGCCAAGGGTGGGACCCTGGAGGGGGCTGGCGCAGCTTACTTGTTTGAAGGCACTGCCAGCGGGCAGGGGCAGCTGACACAGGGGGCTGCGGGGTCCTCGGCCCCACTGCGCACGGAGCCGGCCTGGCAGCGCTCGCAGTGGTCACCCTCGGTGTTGTGCTGGCAGCCCTGGGGCAGCGGGAACAGGTCAGCACTTCACTTCCCCCCAGCCCTGCCCAGGGCACCTCCCCTTCCCGGACCTCAGTGAATCTATAACGCCCGCCCCCCGCCAGGCCCCACTCACCACACAGACGCCTGAGCCAGGGAGGCAGCGCTCGGAGTGGCCGTGGCACTGACAGGGGACGCAGCGACCCAAGAAGAGACCTTTGACGTCACGATAGTAGCCAGGGGCACATTCCTGGGCAGGGGGCACGGGAACTAGTGATGAGGGCAGGAGGCAGGGCCAGCCCACTGGTACCCATGCCCACGGGTCAGCCCCTCGAGGGTCCCGACCAGGCGAAGGCAGTGGGTCAGCGCACAATGCCACACAGACGGCCTGGCTCAGGTGACCACCCCTTCCCGCAGAGCCAGCTGCTCTTCTCCGCCAAACACCTCTTCCCAGCGGGCGAAGGGGTGCCCGACGGGTGCGGGGAGGTGGCCGGGTGACGCTGTCAGGTGAACAGCAGGCAGTGGGGGGGGGATGAAGAGCAGCTGAGGGCGTGACTACGGACCAGCGCACAGACGGCCGAGCAGCGGGGACCAGGCTGTGGGAGGGTGATGCCCGGCAGGTAGGAGGGGTGGCCGGGTGACATGGACGTGGAGGGCCAGTGTGGATGCTCCCGGTAGGACAGACGTGGTGGGGGGGGAGGGGCGAGCGGACTGACCCCTTGGGGCCGCTCGCAGCCGGGCGCCCACCCCCGAGCCTCACCTGGCACGAGTCCCCGCGGTAACTGGCAGGGCACATGCACAGCTCCACGTTGCTGGCCGGAGGTCCCCCGCCCACCTCGCTGGCCACCTCCAATGCCACCCTGCGCAGGGACACGGCTGAGGAGGTCTGCGAGAAGAGGGCGCGGATGTGCAGCTGCTCCAGGCCGGCCAGCACCATCATGAGCTCCTCGCGGGACACGGCGTTGTGCGTCTCCACGTGCCGGAAGTTCCCCTGTGCGGCCAGGACAGAGCCTCAGGGGGCCGCCCACCTGTGTGCAGCACGTGCCCAGAGCAGACCCTCCCGTGGGGGGGGGTCACTCAGCTCACAAGGGGCTGGGGGGTTACGTGCAGTGCGGGGGGCAGTTCCCATCCGAGACACAAACGCTTCAGATACAAATGTGCTATGAGTACAAATGAAAAAACGTTGATTGGTCAAAACCGAGTATTTTATTGTTGTGGGCTCCTTTTCCTGTTTTTTTTTTCCGTTTTTTTAGGGCCGCAGGTGCAGCATATGGAGGTTCCAAGACTAGGAGCCAAATTGGAACTATAGCTGCCGGCCTACACCACGGCCACACCAACGCAGGATCTGAGCCGCATCTGTGACCTACACCACAGCTCACGGCAACGCCTGATCCTTAACCCACTGAGCGAGGCCAGAGGTCAAACCCACATCCTCGTGGATACTAGTTGGACTCGTTATCACTTAGCCACAATGGGAACTCCTCAGTTTGAGTATTTTAAGTGTAAGACTTGCTGTTCATCAGAATACATCTTGGAGGAGAACAGCTACTACCCCGCGGTCAGGATGCAGGGCAAGCGTCAAGCACACAGAACTCCTCAGAAACGAAGCGGGCAAAAGACGCGAGTGGGCAGCCTGCGGCGGGACCCACAGGGCGGAGCGCCAGGGGAGCTCACCCCTCGGGGGCCGGGGTTTGCAAGCCAGCTCGCCGCCCAGGAGCGTCACCCCGACACGGAACCGGAAAAATGGCGTGGCGGTAAGTGTCCCCCACCCTCGTGCCCCTGGGCCGCGTCGTCCATCCCGGGAGCAGGCGCACAGCCGCGGGGACCAGGACGGACCACTCACCTCCACCAGCTGCAGCGCCACTCGGTGAACGTGGCCGGGGGCCGGGTACGCGGGCTCCAGGAACGCGATGCTCATCTGGTTGCCCTGGGGACGCAGGTGGCGGGTGAGGGCCGGGAGCCGGGCTGCCCGCCGCCCCCGCCGCCCCGCCCAGCCCGCCGCGTCGGCCACCTTCAGCACCACGTCTGGCCTGCTCTCCACGGGGATGAACACGTCCCCCCGGCGCGGCTCCGAGTGCAGTTCGTAGCGGAGGGTCCCCCCGTAGGACGACACCTAGCGGCCAGTCGGGGGAGTGAGGCCGGGCCGGACCCGTCCGCGGGCCGGAGCAGCGGTCCAGGCGCCCCAGGGGCTGGGGGCTGAGCACCCTCACGGAGCCCACCCCTCGCTGGGCACCTGCTCCCTGCCGCCCCCAGGCCTCCAGGGCGCCTGGCCGCCCTCGAGGGGCCCGCTCGGGGGCCTCTCGCCCGCTCACCCGGTCCCCCAGGTAGGAGGGCGGCGCCTGCCAGTACAGCTCGGGGAAGGCCTCGGGCACGCGCCGCGGGTCCGCGCGCAGCAGCTCCGCCTCCGCCTGCAGCTCGTGGGGCACCACCTGCCGGTCACCGCTCAGCAGCGTCCAGCCCTCCATGTCCACGAACTGCGGGGCACACGGGAGGGTCACACGGGGACACACTCACAGGTCACAGGTCACAGGTCACAGATCCCCACCGGCTGGGGGCTGGCGTGGCCCGCGTCCGTCCCAGCCCGTCCCGTCCGCACACCTCCCGGCGGGCGTAGGCGGAGCTCCGGCAGCGATCCGTGGCCCCGAAGCAGAAGCAGCGGGTGCAGCCTTTGGGGTTGGCGGCGTCCAGGGAGAAGGTCCCAAGGCGGCACTGGTCACACCTCGGGCCTTGCACGTTCTCCTGGGGGCAGGAGGGTAGGGCAGTCAGTCGTGTGCCGGGGTGCCTGGCCCATGTTGGCTGTCACCTTGCAAACAGGCTCCAGGAAGCCCCAAGCTCCCCGTAAGGATGAACAGCCACTGAAAAGGTGGGACGAGCCGGGGTGGGGTGGGGGTGTGGAGGCCCGGCCTGCTCACGGCCCTCACCTTGCAGTAGCACTGGCCCGTGAAGGGGTCACACGTCCCAGGCGCAGACCCGGCCTCGTGGCAGTCACAGGAGCGGCAGCTGGGGTAGCCGTGGAACCCGGGGGCACAGGTGTCGCAGCGGCGTCCCGCCACATTGGGTCTGCACCTGCCGCAGGGTGCAGGAGCTGGCTGGTCTCTCGCTGAAGTGAGAGACCCCATGCGCCTCCACCCAAGTGGCGCCACTCCCTGCCCCGCCCAGAACTGAAGGAGAAGGCGGTTCCTGAGCCCAGGGAGCGCCAGCGGGCGGGGGGGCTCCGCGCTTGCTGGCAGGTGGGAACGCGTACTGATCAGGACCCCGAGGCCACGGGGGCTCCCAGCTCTGTTCCCACCTGCACTGGCCACTGTCCACGTCACAGGTGGGGTCCGTGAGCTCCTGGACCCCAGGACCTGAGCAGTTACACTCCTCGCAGCCGACCAGCGGGTGGCAGCCGTAGGTCTGGGGCTGGCAGACGATGCAGTCGGGCGGGACGGTGCGTGGAGGGCAGACACACTGGCCGGTGAGCTCGTCACAGAGGCGGCCACTGCAGTCACAGGCTTGGGAAGTGGGGACGGGCCCCCGTCATGGGACCTTACGGAGCCATGGGGACACTGCCCTGGGGGCAAGGGGGCCAGAGTGACCCCACCCCCGGCTTGACCACCCAGCTCTAGGCCCCAAGCCCCAGGCAGAGCCTCCGACGTTGGGTCAGTTGCTCAGAACTGCTGAAGAGTCTCCGTGGACAACCCTGTAAGGCCTGGGGTCTCGGAAACAGGAGTGGGCGGGGCCGGTCCACCAGGCTCCCCGACACACACTGACCGCTCCCTCCCGGTGGGCCCCCACCTGCAAGGCCACAAGGGATCAGGCCCCCCATGGACGTCCCCGTGGCCTGGGGTACTCACGCCTGCAGTTGGGGAAGCCCCAGTAGCCAGTGGCGCAGCGGGAGCAGTCGCGGCCGATGACATGGGGGCGGCAGGGACACTGGCCCCCAAAGGGCTGACACGTGGGGCCCGTGGCGCCCACTTCATGGCAGCCACATGGCTGAGCGCCATTGTTGTAGAAGAGGGACAAGGAGGTGGCGGCGTTGCGGCAGAATAAGGAAGAGCTGGTGGGGCTGAGGTGAAGGACGGGGGACGGGGTGAGGGATGGGGTGGGGGACGGGGGACAGGTGGCGGGGGACGGGGTGAAGGCCAGCCCCCCACCCTGCCAGCCCGAGCCTGGCGCACCTGATGTGGTAGCCGTGGCTGGCGCACTGGCTGATGAAATCGTAGGATTTGTCCAGAGGTTCCTCCTGGAGGAAGCCGGCGCTGAAGGCGTCCTCGGGAACCAGCAGCACGTACTCCTAGAGCATCGGGGCGGGTCACCCTCCCTTGGGCCCAGCCAAGGGCCCTGGGCGAAGGTGCTAGAGTCTGCCGGCAGGGGCCGGTCACCAGGGCCTTCCCGCATCTGGCAGGGGCCAGCCGGGCAGCTGAGGCAGCCTCAGAGCCTGGTCCCGGCCCCGGCAGGTGTGGAGGCCAGACGGAGCCTGGGCAGAGTGAGGGGGCGGCCCAGCCCCCGGGCCCGCCCTCTCTGCCGGTGCCTCTCTCCATCCTCCCGGGCCCCTCCTCCTCCAGGAAGGCCACTCTGACCAGCAGGGCCCCAGGAGCCCCTCAGGAGCCTCGGGGGATGGGCCTGGTGGGGTCCCCAGAGGCTGCTGCTCCCAGTCCTGGCACAGGGCTGGGCCACGGCAAGCCGGGCACACACTCTGGCAGGGACTAGTGGTGGGGTGAGGACAGCTGGGCCCTGAGCAGGTGCAGGGACGCCCCCGCACACGGACACCAGCCTCGGGACTCACCAGCCAGAGCCACCGGCCCTCGGGCACACGCACGGTCACAGTGAGCTCGCTGTCGGTCACGTCCAGGACGGTCTGGCCCTCACACACCACCAGGGTGCGGCAGCCGTAGCCGTGCGGGCAGAAGCTGGCGTTGGCGTGGCCTGGCGGTGAGGAGGGGCAGGTCGGTGTCCCCCCACGCAGACCGCCACTGCACGATGGCCTCCAGGGACAAGGCGAGGAGGACAAGGCCAGGGAGCAGGGGTGGGGCCGGCCCCCATGAAGATGACGTAGACGTGCAACCTGCCTGCGGCCCACGTGGCTGGCGCTCACTCTGCGTCAGCCAGCCGTGGTCACACGAGGGGCCCAGGGTACGGGCTCCTCTAGAATGGGGCAGACAGGCAGGGGCACGCGTGCCTGAGCGAGCCCGCAACCACCGAGCGCAGGACGGGGCGTCTGGGTCACGACACACGTGAGGAGCGGGGTCTGTGGACGGGGCCCCGAGGCACCTCGAACTGCGGGCAGGACGGGGCACGGCCGCCACTCGCGGCAGGCCACGGGCACTGTGCCGTGGCCCAGGTGGTGTGTGCCACTGCGCCGTGCGTGGTCTCACACTGGGGGCTGTGTGCACGAGACCCCAACAGGCTGCGGGCCCGGGGCCCGCCTCTTGCCCAGCCCGCGGCTGCTCACCCTGCCAGACGCGGCCCGCGCTGATGAGGACGTCCACGGCGAAGGCCGGGTGGGCCGGCTGGTAGCCGTGCAGCAGGAAGGCGTAGCGGCCCAGCGCCGGCACGTGGCTGGTGAAGACCACAGCGCCCTGCGGGGAGGGGCGGTGGTGAGCGCGCTGGGTGCTGGGGGCAGGGCCAGTCCCACCCTGTCCCTCTGGGCCCTCACCTGGGGGTGACGCAGCAGGGTGGGCTCGGCATCGGGGTCCGCGGCGGTGGGGGGCCGAGGCTGGGGCCCGGAGGGCGGCGCGCCGGGCGAGAGCTCCTGCGCGCGGGTCAGCGGGAGCTCGGGCGGCAGCGGCAGCACCCGGCAGTCCCTGAGCACGATGGGCTGGGCCGGCTTCGGGAAGCGGGAGGGCAGGCAGGCGGTGCTGCGGGGAGCGCGGGGGTGAGTACCCGGTCCCGGCCGCCGCCCTGCCGGCCGCTCCGGGCCCTCCCAGCCCCGCTACCTGCTGGGGCCGAAGGCGCCGTGAGTGCTGATGCAGTGGACACGGGGCTCCAGGAACTCCGCACTGAACGTCTCCACGGGCACCAGGGTGACGCTGTGCTGCAGGCAGGGGACGGGTGTGGATGCAGAGGAGCAGGCCCAGCCCGTCCACGCCCGCGCCAGCCTCCACACTCCGCCCGCCTCTCCTCTGGCTGCACAAACCCCGGCCCACGTCTGCGGTTTTGGGCTCCTGAGCACCTGCCGGCTGCCCCAGGCCCCTCCGCCCGCCGTGCGCCCACCACCCTCCGCGGGGACAGGTGAGGGGCTGGCACAGGCAGGTGCCGTCTACCGCCGGGCAGTAGCACGTGTGATGAATTCGGTCACACCACCATGGCCTGTCTCAAAAAACCCTACAGTGAACACAATACCGCGTGACCACGGTGACAGCACAATCCACTCCCAAAACGGCATCAACAAAAGCAGCAGCCAAAAGAACACCTGCGTGATCCTGGCTACAGAAAGTTCTAGAAGAGAGTTCCAGAACAGGCAAACCAGGCGGAGCTGTCAGTGTCCAGAGGTGGCTGCCCTGGGGGCCTTAAGGGCGTCTGGGGCGGAGCCCTGTTCTGCTTGACCCGGGTGCAGGCGTGTGCGAGGAGCACGCCTGGCTGTGGGTACAGCTCCCCAACCACAGTGCGTGCACGCCTGAGGGGTTCCGACACCGAGAAACCAGGAGAAAGCAGCGTAATTCGTATTACTGTGTTACTTAGCAACTTGGAGGATACGGGCTAGAAAGTGGAATGAGAAGTCGCGACAGACTTTTTGTCATAAGTCTTTCATTACTGTTTTTTTTGGCCTCACCCACGTCATGTGGAAATTCCCAGCCCAGGGATTGAACCCGCGCCCCAAAAAGCAGCGACCCAAGCTGTGACAATGACAACGCCTGATCCTTAACTTGCTGTGCCACAAGGGAACGCCTCTTTTCAGTATTTGATGCTTTTATAAAAAGACAGGCGCACGTTACTCTGACAGGACTTTCAAAGGCCCAGGGAGACGCGACACCGGGAGGGCGGCTAATTCTCTGAGAAGAACGGACATCAGTGGCGCCCGGTCACGTACGCCTGGCCCAGCGAATGAGGACCAGGCATCAGAACAACAGCTAACACCGCACAGAGCTCAGTGGTTATAAAACGGGTTGTGTGTGTTTAGTCTTGGGATTTAACTTTCAACCCTGTGAGGCTGACGCAGAAGCAAGTTCATGACGCCAGTGAATTCCCAGCTACAGGACCCACAGGAGGGGCCCGGATCACATGCTGTTATGTTTTTGAAAATGATACCAAACAGCGGCCTTTCATTAAGATGGTTTTTTCTTTCTACTTTGATTTCAGTGTGTCAAAAACCCCTTATGTGGCCACGGGCACTACCTATAAAAATGCATTTTAGGAGTTCCCGTCGTGGCGCAGTGGTCAACGAATCTGACTAGGAACCATGAGGTTGCGGGTTCGATCCCTGGCCTTGCTCAGTGGGTTAACGATCCGGCGTTGCCGTGAGCTGTGGTGTAGGTCGCAGACGCGGCTCGGATCCTGTGTTGCTGTGGCTGTGGCGAAGGCCGGCGGCTACAGCTCAGATTCGACCCCTAGCCTGGGAACCTCCACATGCCGCGGGTGCGACTCTAAAAAGCAAAAAAAAAAAACAAAAAAAAAACAAATAAAAATGCATTTTATACCCACAAGGAAAAACTCCTGCAGGTGAGAGAGGTTCTGGAAAAGCCTCGACCAGGCAGGAACTAATGTGGGTGGCCCAGGCGCCGCACATGCTCTGTGAATGTCCGAAGACTCTGGAAAGCCCTAACCCCGTGGGAGAGCCCTGGCCGACCCACCCCCACCCCGGCAGGCGAGGGGCGGGGCCTCACCAGGAAGAAGCGGGCCTGCTCTGCCAGGAGCCTGACGCTGGCCTCCGAGTCCAGGTGGAAGGCCGCCAGGTGGCGCTGGTCATCCATGGCAGCGCCCCGGCACAGGGTGCTGGGGACAGGGCGGGGGCGGTCAGCAGGCAGCCGGGGGACCCCGAGCCCTCCCGCCTGGCCCCCGCACTGGAACCCGCTCCCCATCCACCTGTACGGGCAGGGGTGGAGGGCGAGTGACCTCCGCTGAGGGGCCTGCTGGGGGGCGTGCACAGCCACGTCCACCTCCTGGCGGCCGTCCTCGTTGGCATACTCCACCACTAGGGCATAGCGGCCTGGCTGCGGCACCGCCACCTGAAGCTGGATGTCCACCTGGGAGCACAGGGTGATGTGAGGCCCGGCCCCAGCCCCCGCCTGGAGGACAGGGTGCTCCCGTACATGGTCCTTCCACCCTCTGCCCGCACGGCCTCGGGCCTGGTCTCGGGGCCTGTGCACCTGCCAGCCTGCCGCCCAGGGTGCTCTTCTCACAGCCACTCGGCTGCCCTACCCCCCTTGGCCCACTGGCCTCGTCGCCACAGAGGACGCGGTGCCCAGCGCGAACCTCCCCCAAGCCAGCTGGGGGGCCAGGCCGTCGCTGCCCCATTTACAGACGAGGCCCTCGAGCTGGCAGCTGGCCTCGAGGACTTGCTCCACTGCTAGCGTGACATCTCCCCAGGTCTCGAGCCCGCCCGCCCCCATAGGGTCCTGGGGACACGCACATCTGCGCCTTGGCAGGCGACCAGTGGCGGGTGCGAGGGGCTGAGCTGCTCCGTGGGGCAGGGCCGGGGAAGGCTGTTGTCACGGCGACACAGGGCCTCGGACCCAGCAGCAGAGGGGAAGCCATCCAAGGGCAGGTGGGTGTAGAGCAGGCAGCTGGATGGGGGCGCACAGGCCGCGGTCAGCAGGGGCCGGGGGCCTGAGCACCGTGGGGGCCTGAGCACCGTGAGGGCCAGGCCCGCCCGCACCCCCGCCACCCCGGGCCGGCCCTCACTTGTCCCCAGAGCGCTGGGCCGCGGGCCGGAACGTGCAGGGCTCGGTCACCCGCAGCTGCAGCAGGGCCGCCTCGTAGTAGGCGCTGGGCAGCAGGACCACGTAGTCCTGGGGACGAGGCAGGGCGGGGGTTAGGCGTCATGGCTCCGGCCCCGGGGCCCACCCCAGCCCGCTCGGCCCAGTCTCACCAGGAGCACCCCCTCGGCTTCCACCAGCAGGGTCCAGGTGCCGGGGTTCAGCACGAAAGGCTCCCCGAAGGCCCTCTGGGGCACGGTGACGAAGGCAGGCTCCGTGCTGGGCGGGAAGACCACGGGCTGGCTCTGCTCCGTGCCTGGGGGCGGGACAGTGACCTGCTGGGCACGGGCGCGCCCCCCCAGGCTGCACCTCCCCAGGGCTCCCGGGACGGCTGGGCACCACCCCTCCATGCATGGGGGTGAGGCAGGGGCTGGGAGATGGGGGTGGCAGGAGGGGGCAGAAGCGGGTGGGGAGCCGTGGGGAGGGGGCAGCCCCCAACCCCGCACTCACAGTTGGTACAGGTGGCAAACTTGCCCTGGTCTCGCACGGAGACCCGCCCGCTCACGCTCGTGGGTCCGCGGTTGACATATCGGAAGACGAGTCGGAAGAGGTCAGGGGAGGTCACGTTCAGCCTTGCCACGATCCTGGGCTGGGGGGTGGCGTGGAAGGTCAGGATGGCCCCTCCCTGGCCGTCTCCAGCCCAGCCTGTGACCTGGGAGCCCGCCCCCGACCCTGCCTGCCACACCGGGAACTCCGAGCCGGGCCTGGACGGGGAGCACAGCACCCACCTGGATGGGTGCCATCTGCGCATAGCCCCTCCAGCTGAAGCTCTCGAACTCCAGAGGGTTGAAGCCGAAGCGCACGGCGTGGCCCTCGGGCGTGGCCGCCTCCTCCAGCTCCAGGCGCAGGTGGTGCAGGTCCGGGAGGTAGTGGCCCCGCGCCGGCCTGGCCACGGCAAGGGCAGTCAGGGCAGCCGTGACGCGGTCTGGGCAGGGCGGTCCCCAGGGAGAAGTGCAGTGACAACCGCTGCCCCCGCCCCCCGCCCAGCCAGGGTAGGGCACGCACTCGCTGCAGGTGGGGCCCTGGGTGTTGGGTCGGCACAGGCAGGCGCCGGTCCTCAGCTCGCAGCCCTGGCCCAGGGCACCGCCGACGTCGCACCGGCAGCCTGGTGCGGGGCACAGCAAGGTCAGCGCGGCCCAGGCCCCACCCCGCCCGGCCTGGGTGCTCCTCCCACAGCTCCCGGCTCAGGCCTCCCTCCGCTCCGTGCAGCTCCATCAAGAGCCACACAGCCGAGAAGCCAACTTCACCTGCGGCTGGGGGCGGCCTGGGGCTCTGGGGCAAGGGCACTGGGACTGATTAATGATGCCCGCCAGCGGCACGGGTTCGGAGGCCGGAACACAGACTGCCTCCTCTCTCCCACGCTCGCCTGCACTGGGTCCTTGCCCCATCTGTCCCTCTCTGGGCCTTGGCCTCCCCCGGGACATGGTCCGAGGGCCAAGGGGGCACTGACCACGACAGCCGAAGTAGTCAGCCTGGTCCAGCCCGAAGAAGCCCTCCTTGCAGGCGGAGCAGGCCAGGCCGCACACGTGGGGTTTGCAGAAGCACTGGCCGTTGCCCTGGGGGCCGAGAAAAAAGGTGGGACCAGGCAGGGGAGGCTCCCCGCGCGCTGCCGCCGCACCCCCGACACCTCGGCCCTCAGACTCACCGGCTGGCACTCAGCACCTCCGCCCAGGGTGCCCCTGGGGTCACAGCTGCAGCCTGGGGGAGGGGCAGAGCAGGTCTGAGAGCGGGGGAGGGGTGGGAGGCCCGGACTCTGCCCCCACCCGACCCCACAGGGCCACGCTTCACCTGCCCGCCACCCCAGGGTCTCCCCGGCAGCCCAGCGCCCACGCAGGGGAGACTCACGGGTGCAGCCCTCGGGGTTGCTCGGACTCAGCCCCCAGAAGCCGGGCTTACAGCGGTCGCAGCTCGGCCCCTCCACGTGGGCCCGGCACAGACAGCGGGCCTGTGCCCGGAGAGGAAGAGATGGAGGGTCAGAGTGGGCCCTGGCCCTCCTGCCCACAAACCCTCAGCCCCGGGACCCCGTCCCTTCTCTGGCATGACCCTGCAGTGCGGACAGAGGGCCAGCCAGGGGAACGAATGGGCCTGAGGTTGCTGTGGCAACCACGCAGCAGGCGACTGGACGGACTCTCGGGGGCGGTGGCCTTGGCCCCAGAGGGCTGCCCTGGGCTCACCTCAGGAAGGACACGATCGGCGGGGACCAGGCCGGCGGGGTGGCAGGAGCCGGCTGCGGAGAAATGACCACGCCTCAGTCACTGCCTGGTCCCGACCCTGAGGGCCAAGCGTGTCCCCAGGCCCTGCCAGGACCGAGGCTCCACGGGAGGCAGCCCACACGCTGCCCACACGTGGGAACGGGCACAAAATCACGCGTGCCTCCCCGCTCCGGTCCCCAGCGCCACGGGCGCATGCCCACCCCCACCCAGCACGAGGCTGGGGATACGCAATGAGCGCACACGACACGGACACACGTGTGACCGCCACGGGAGCACACACGTGCACAAAGCACACGAACACGGCACGTTCGAGAGCCGCCGGAAGAGGCGCACGGACACTCGCGCGAACACGGGGCGTGAACCGCAGGCACACACGCGAGAGCACGCAGAGCACAAGACAACCCCGGGGACGCCAGCACACGGCACACGCACGGCGCCAGCCTCACCTTCGCAGGAGGGGAAGTTGTAGGCGCCGGGCTCACACGAGTCACACCGCAGCCCGGTCACTCGGGGGCGGCAGGCACACTGACCGCTCCGGGGGTCGCAGGCCGAGTGCAGGGAGCCTTCGGCGGAGCAGTGGCAGGCTGGGGGCGGGGACAGGGTGTGGGCGCCAGCTCGCGGTGGGGACGCTGCCCCCCCCCGCCCTGGGCACTCACGGGCACAGTCCGGGAAGCCGTGGAAGCCGGGGCTGCACTCCTGGCAGGTGGCGCCAGTGTAGCCAACGCGGCAGCGACACAGCCCGCCGGCGCCACAGAGCGGGTCCAGTGCGCCCCGGGGGTCACAGGCACAGGCTGCAAAGGACTCGGGGTCAGGTGCCTGCAGGTGTGGCCCCCTGCCCGGCCCAGCCCGCTGCTCACCGTGGCAGTCCGGGTAGCCGTGATGGCCCTGGCGGCAGCGGTCACATCGGGACCCGTCAAACTCGGGCCGGCAGGGGCAGCGGCCAGCCTCGTCACAGCCCTCGGGCAGCGTCCCCACGGGGCTGCAGCCACACACTGCGGGAGCCAAGAGGCACACGGGGTCCCTGAGCCAGGCGGGCCGCGACCACGGCCCCACTCCCGCCCTGCCCGCTGGGGAGGCCTCGCTCACGTTGGCAGAGGGGGAAGTGGAAATAGCCAGGAGCGCAGCGGTCACACGTGGCCCCTTCGAAACCCTCTCGGCACGTGCAGTGGCCCGAGTCTTGGTCACAGGTCCCGTCCGCCACTCCGGGGCTGGCACACTGGCACGCTGCAGGAGGGCAGCCATGTGCAGTCAGAGGGACTGGGGGGTCTTGGGGACAGGCGGGGCAGGGACGGGGCTGGACTCACGCTGGCAGCCGGGGCCATAGAAGCCGGGGGCGCAGAGCTCACAGTGGGTGCCCTGGAAGTTGGGTTTGCACACGCAGCGTCCGGCCCGCGGGTCCTTCCGGCAGGCGTTGCCCTGGGTCCCGGCTGCGCTGCAGTCACAGTCTGGAGGGTGGGGGTGGCGGTCTCAGAGGACCCCAGCCTTCCCCACGGAAAACCACCACCTCCCCCAGCTCCTGTCCTTACAGTGTTCATTCACTCATTCAGACTGAAAAAGAATCTAAAAATCCCAACAGGAGTTCCCGTCGTGGCTCAGTGGTTAATGAACCCGACTAGGATCCATGAGGATGCAGGTTCAATCCCTGGCCTCGCTCAGTGGGTTAAGGATCTGGCGTTGCCGTGAGCTGTGGTGTAGGTCACAGACGCGGCTCGGATCTGGTCTGGCTGTGGCTGTGGTGTAGGCCGGTGGCTACAGCTCCGATTCGACCCCTAGCCTGGGAACCTCCATATGTCGCGGGTGCGGCTCTAGAAAGCAAAAAAAAAAGCAACAACAAAGGAAAGCTGGTGTTTGAGGAAAACGGTGCCTCGCGACAGGTCAGGACCACAGTGAGCTGTTGACAGTGTGGACACTGAGTCCGTGGCCGGCGCTGACACAACCAGAGAAAATGTAAAAACAAAGCCCTAACAAGATGCAGAGAAAATTCCACTGTTTCTGAATAATTCTGGGGATTAGGAGGAAGAAAGGAAAAGAGCTAAATGTCTCGACAGATGCATGAAAGGAAAGCAGTTTTTGCTGCCGAGGGAAAAGAGGGCCCCATCACAGTGTGCAAGTGACCTCAGGCCAGACCAGGAGCCAGAAAGAGACCCTGCGAGCGCTCAGAGAGGGCCCCGCACACCAGCACGTTCTACTGGTCAGTCCAGCAAAGTGAGCGAAGGAAAAGCCGAAGCAGAAAAGAGAGCTGACACCATCGGGGCAGGGGCGACCCCAAACCGCCAGCGGCCCGTTCCTTGGCCAGGCACGGCTCGGCTCGCGGGACAAACCCAAAGGGGTCGGCCTGACCCTTGAAGGAGACGCTTGACTTGAACCAATAGGAAAAAAGGGATGGAGGAGGGAGAGAGGCTGGAGGGCCTGGAGAAGGGGTTGGGAGCGTGGGTGGAGACGCAGGAGGCTGCGGGCTGGGAAAACGGACTTGCCCCCAAGAGATGCAGCGAATTCAGGGGCATCTGAATTAAGGGCAGGACAAACACAGTCTCGAGGGGCCAAAAGCTAAAACCAAAGAAACGGCGAGGAGGATCTGGCAAAACCATGGTCAGAAAGACTGAATACAC
Organism: Catagonus wagneri; assembly: GCA_004024745.2. Lineage (NCBI taxonomy): Eukaryota > Metazoa > Chordata > Mammalia > Artiodactyla > Tayassuidae > Catagonus > Catagonus wagneri. Next base: position 17,418 of record PVHT020000033.1, read on the forward strand.
TGTTCCCAGAAGGCGACAACAGATTAAGAAAGAGTGGATATAAACAGCATAATTAACATGTGTTGTCTCACGGATGTCTACTTAAGCTATGCCCAACAGAGAACACATGTTCCTGTCAAATGTTCTTGGAACAATCCAAAAAGGTGAACTTTTTCTAGGAGGAAAAGAAAAATCTCGAATCCCAAAGACAAAAAATAGAAGTCATCAGGCTACCAAACCTGACCATGACGCAGTAAAACTAGGACTGAACCACCAGAAAAGACAGGAAGGAAATCTAATCACCTGGAATGACAAACACTGTTCTAAACAGCCTGGGTTGAAGGAAAGATGAAAACTGAAATGAGGCATACTTAGAAAGGAGCAGCAGTGACAACATAGCACACTGACCCTATGCAATATGCCTGGTCAAAGCTGCAACCTGAAGCAAATTCATAGCTTCAACCTGGGGTTTCTCAGCCTTGGCCCCAGGGACATTCTGGGTGGCATAACTCCTCTGTGGGGGTGGGGCCGTCCTGTGCACTGCAGGATCCCCCCCACCCCGCTATTAACAACCAAAGATGTTTCCAGACGTTCTCCTGTGGATTCAAATCACCCCTGGTTGAGAAACGCTTTAAACCTTTTGCTCTCTTAATTAAGAGAGACTAAAATTACCAATTCAAGAAGTTACAAAAATAGCAATAAATGAAAAGAAAGCTGAAAAAGACACACACTATATGGTCTTATATACAGACACTGAAAAAAAAAAAACAACCTATGCACAACTGACCTCATCGATATAAAACGCAGACCAGCAGCTGCCAGCGGCAGGGATCACGGGCTGGGCAAAACATGGAAAGGCTATCAGGCGGTACAAACTTCCAACTATAAAATAAATAAGTCATGGGGCTGTAATGAACAGCACGGTGACGAGAGGTAATAACATACTACATAGCTGCAAGGTGCTGAGAGCAGACCCTGAAAGCTCTCATTGTGAGGAAAAAAACTCCGATTTTTGGAGAGATGTTACCTAGATTTGCTGTGGTGTCCACTTCACAATATATAAAAATACCCAGTCATTGTGCTATATATCTGACTCTAATATAACGGCACGTGGCAATCACAGCTTGATGGAAGAAAGAGGGAAAGAAGGGAAGGAGGGAGGAAGGAAAGAAGGGAAGGAAGAAAGATTTTCTGTTCCAAATTTTCTGTATTAGGAAGCTAAATCTCTTTCCCAGACTAAACAGAGAAAAACTCCAGCAGATCTTATCAATATAACTTTAAGCTGCACTTTAAAAACACCAGTAAACTCAACAAGATTCTGTTAGCTCCAATTAAGATAGGAAAGAAAAGAAGAGAAAAATAGACACAAAGAATAAAAGGAAATTTAAAAATCAAGCACAGAATGCTGTGCATAATTTTTTTTTTTTTTGGTCTGCACCCGTGGCATGTGGAAGTTCTGGGGCCAGGGATCAAACCTGTGCCACAGCAGAAACCCAAGTCACAGCAGCAACAACACGGGATCCTTAATCCACACCAGGGAATTTCTGTGCATGGCTTTTCGCTGATACATTTTAAAACCCAAATAACATAAACAATTTGCTAAGAAAATATAAAGAACCAAGACTAACTTAAGGTGAGGTAGGAAATTAACACACATAAAAATAAATGAAAAAAAGGGAGTTCCCGTTATGGCTCAGCAATTAATGAACCTGACTAATATCCATGAGGACTTGGGTTCAATCCCTGGCCTTGCTCAGTGGGTTAGGGATCTGGCATTGCCATGAGCTGTGGTGTAGGTCGCTGGCATAGCTTGGATCTGGCGTGGCTGTGGCTGTGGTGTAGGCTGGCAGCTGTAGCTCCAATGTGACCCCTAGCCTGGAAACCTCCATGTGCTGTGGGTGCGGCCCTAAAAAAGGCCAAAAAAACAGTGACATGCTGCACAGTTACCAAGGGCTCACCGGCCGGTGAGGACACCGGGGAATGGCAACCTTCTTTACAAGGGTCCTCTGCCTGGCTTATAAATAAAGTTTTATTGGAACACGGCCATGCCCACCCACCTGCACGTGCTCCACAACCACTTTCAAGCTGCAACACACAACAGCCGAGCTGAAGCTTTGTAACAGGGACCGCGAGGCCCTCTGAGTCTAAAACAGTTACCCTCCGGCCCTTTTCTGAAAAAGGCTGCCGAGCCCTGGTTTACCCCATTGATGAAAAACAAAACATTTAAATGTGAAAAAGAGGAGTTCTCATCGTGGCGCAGTGAAAATGAATCCGACTGGGAACCATGAGGTTGCGGGTTTGATCCCTGGCCTTGCTCAGTGGGTTGAGGATCCGGCGTTACCGTGTAGGCCACAGACCTGGCTTGGATCTGGCGTGGCTGTGGCCGGTAGCTGTAGCTCCAATTCGACCCCTAGCCTAGGAACCTCCATATGCCGCAGGTGTGGCCCTAAAAAACAAAAAGCAAAAGAAAAAAAAGCGAAAAAGAAAATTGCCAAAGAACCAAAAGATGCGTCAACGGCTGGGTTTAGGGACCACCATCAAAGCTGAGTGAGTCAGAGACCGGGACGGATAAGGTCCACAGCGCCACATGAAAAAAGTGGCACTCCCACTGTGGCGCGAGGGGCCGGCAGCGTCTCTGGCACGCCAGGACGCAGGTTCCATCCCCAGCCCAGCGCAGTGGGTTTAAGGATCCGGCGCTGCCGCAGCTGCTGCATAGATTGCAACCGTGGCTCCAGTCTGATCCCCGGCCTGGGACTCCGCGTGCTGAGGCGGCCAGAAAAGAAAAAGAGTAAAGAAAAAAGAGGAATAAAAAGGGCAATTACCCGCTTGGGAGGAAAGCACACGACTCCTGAGGAACCAACAGGGAAAGTGCTCGCACCAGCAAACGAGGGATCCACAAGCTCCGATGGGCAACCGACACGGGAAAGCAACAGAGTCGAGAAACACCAGAGGACACGAGGTTCCACTGCAGAGCACAGGGAACTACATCCGACGCGGATAAGCCGTCGTGGAAAAGGACATTTTCAAAAGAGCATACAGAGTTCTCCTGCGGTGCAGCGGGTTAAGGGCCCGGCACGCCAACTGCTGTGCTGTGGGCTCCGCGCCTGGCCGGGTACCTCCACGTGCCGCAGGCGTGGCCAGAAAGACCGTCTGTGTACACGTGTAACCAACGCACTCTGCCGTGCAGCGGGAATTAGCAGAACATTGTACGGCAAGTGTATTCAGGATTTTAACAAAAGAAAGCAACACAAGACAGATTCAGCCTTGCAAACTAGGCAGAGCAACACGGCTAAGAACAACGAAATACCAAACGGCCACTGATCAAAGACACCACCGCCAATTACAGGACACACCAGATCTGGTGCCACCACGAAAGGAAAACAAGGACTGCATGGGCATCAACGCGCTGCAGGCAGAGAGGCGCGTCCTGTCTCCACGCGGGCGCCAGAGGGAGGCATCCTATGAGCTTGTTTCTGGGGCAGCACTGGTGACAACGTGTAGCAACAGAAACGACCTGGCTAACACACGCGACACCGCCAGCTCTACTCCACCCCAGCAGACGGTCTTATGCCAAGAGATTGGTCTGGCAACCTGCAGCCCCAGACGTGCGTGTCTAGTGAGCCAGGGCCGCCTTCTAGGAAAGCGTCCTACAGAAACAGTTCAGAATTCATGGAAAGCTTGAGCTTCAAGGATGTTTACCAGAGCGTTATTTTTAAAACATCTGGAAAGAACCTAAATCTCCAAGAATCAGGGTCGGTTAAATAAAAGCTACACGTGCCTGCGAAAGGTAGAGCCTGTGCCCACATGTTTACAGGATGGTGTGGGCGGAAAACCCGGCTCACGCTGGTGTTTACAGAAGCCGCACGCACGTGTGAGGGAGGAGGGCTGTCTGCAGGGGCAACTCTGATAACTCTTTCCGCCAACTTTCTGCTTACCTGCACTTTAGAAGCCTTCCTAGCGTGAATAGGTATTATTTGCACAAAAATAACAGAACCAACGACCAGCGGGACCCTGGGCAGAAGAGGGACCGCAGAGACACTTACTCACAATCTGTCCGGCCGGCAGCACCTGCTCCCCAGTGTCGTTGGAAAAGGAGGGCACGGCTGAGGAGGAGACAGCACCTGTCAGCCCGGTGCGCTTGGCACCCAGCCGCGTGGCGCCACCCGAGGGCAGGCAGGAGAAAAGGGTCCCCCCCCCCAACTCCCGCCCCGCGCTCACGGTAGCAGTGCGGGAAGCCGGTGAAGCCATCGGCGCACGCGTCGCATCGCGCCCCGGTGAAGTTGGGGCGGCAGTAGCAGCGGCCCGTCTGGTCCTCACACGTCCCATCTGTGAAGTCTGACTCGCAGCTGCAGCCTGCCGGGGGCCGGGGGCAGGGGGTCAGGGGGTCCCGGGGCTCTGCAGCCCAGCGGAGGGGCCGTGTCCGCCTCCCCAACCTGGGAGGTGGAGCGGGAGCCAGAGCCGCCCAGGCCCCAGGCCGCCCCGACCCACAAACCCCGCTCCCGGACGCCCAGGATGTCTCTCCCAGGC
>PVHT020000033.1:27228-83207 GCA_004024745.2 Catagonus wagneri
CTCTGGGCCCTGGAGTTTCTGTCCCAGGCCCGCGGGACCCAAGTTTCCCTCCGCATCATCATGATGGCGCGGCTGCCCACGAGCAGGGGTGCAGGGCTCCCGCGCTCCCTGACCGGGAGCTAAGCTGCCTCCGCCGTCTCAGGAGCTGCTGGAGCATAAGGCCGGTCCACAGCGCGCCGGGAGATGGCACCAGAGACTTGGGCACCACCAGCGCCTGGACCCAGCCCTGCCAGCCTGACCCACACAGAAGCCGAGCGTGAGGGCGGGGCTGGTGTGCACAGACCTTGAGAGACCAGGGCAGCGGCAGCCCGCCCCAGGGCCACCCCGGCCCGCCCCCGGCTCCGGGAGACTCACAGGCGAAGTACTGCCACGGCTGGTAGGTGTGGCCGAAGTCCGTGGACCGCTCCAGCACCCACAGCTCCGGCCGAGGGGAGTTGGCGAACTTGATGAGCACGTAGGCCACGTGGAAAACCTGGGGGGCGGGAGTGTGTGGTCTCCCCTGAGGCCCCGTCCCTGCAGCTCAGGGGCCCCCATGCCTGCCCGCCCTATGAGGTGCGGCTTGAGGGGGACCTCCGTGGGTGGGGCCCCAAGGGCCAGGAGCACCCAGAGCACGCACGGAGCAGCGCCCCACTCGCTGGCTGGCCCGCTGCCCCCGAGCCTGCACTGGGGGGACAGAGGTGACCCTGGAGCCCAGCATTTCTAGAGGGCTCCCCTCTTGGGCCTGGGGTGGTTTAGGGCCCGGCCCCACCCCGGGAGCTCAGAGAGCCACACTGTCCTTCAGGCTGAGGCTGCACACAGGCCGGATGGGGGCTGGTGTCGGACAGGGCCCACACAGGCACCCTGACCACTGGCCCCAGGTGGCGATGGCAAAGACAGGACCGCACCCTGCTGTCCCCAGAGCTCTGGTGGCTGGCCCATGGCCTTGATGACCAGGCCACCAAGACCCCCAACAGGGTGGGCACCTGCGCAGAGTGCATGTCAGCTGTGCCCCTCGTACACACCTCCGGGGGCAGCACCTGGGCACCCACCCCCGCCTCAGCCTGCCCTGCACGGTGACATGGGGGAGGACTGTCCAGACCTCGCCACCCTCAGGGCCAGTCAACGCCCCCACCCCGCCCTGGCCCCAAAGGCAGACAGGGTCGCTGTCCAGGGTGGTCTCTGCACGCCAGGCCTGGCCCCAGGGAGACCCGGGCAGGGCCGGCAGGGGCCCTGAGCACCCGGTCTGCACCCAGGGAGAGTGGAGGCCTCAGAGGGGGACAGACACGGCCAGTGAGCACGCCACGTGTGGAGGGCGCCTGTCCCCGGGGGGACCTCCAGCCCACACCCCACCCCGGGACCCACCGGCCAGGCCCCGAGCCCGGGCCCACGTGGGGCAGAGCAGGGGTCCCCTCCAGACGGTCACTCCTCCACCCCTCGGCAGCCTGAAGCCACTGCGGTGCCCCCAGGACAGAGGAGGGACCGTGGACCCCTCCTGGTCCCAGCCCTCGGGAGGCCAGGCTGCTAAGAATCCGGACGTGGGGACGGGGTGCAAGGTCCCAGGACCCTGAGACGCAGCCAGTTTGAGTCCCACCTTCCCGGAAAGCCTGGCATTTGCGGGGAGGGGCCCAAGTCAAGCCAAGAGCGGCCTTTCCCTGGGGAGGGGGTGGCTATTCATCCCCAGCCAGGCCTCGAGGTCATCTTCCACTCGGTCCTGCCCGGTCAGGGGAGGGGAGCCTCAGGCCTCGGTGGGGGGACAGGCCCTACACCCAGCAGGCACCCCGGCCGACCCTCAGGCATTCCAGGGAGCCCTGGGGACCTCGGCTGGCCCCTGTGCCAGGAGGGGTCTTGGTGCAGAAGGGGGCATGGCAGCTGGGGGACACTGGACACGGACACGGGCTGTTCTGGGGGGCGGCAGATTAGAGACTCTCGCCAGGCCCCCTGGGGCCCACCCCCGCCTTTCCCTGAGAGAGGCCACCAGGCTGCACCCTCCGCTGGCCAGCCCATCCCTCCCCCGGTCGGCAGGCCGGCCGCATTTTTCCCGGCTGAGAGCACTTGCACAAATATTGACTCGAAGACACTAATCAGGCAGGACGGGGGCAGCGTGGAAACTTCCGCCCCGGGCCCGGCACGCTGGGTGTGCTTCCAGAAAGACCCCTGCCTTCTGTCCGCGTGTCCAGCAGGCCACCTGGCTGCCACACGGGGCCCCGGCCTGGGCTGCAGACGTGGGAAGGCATGTGCTTGGCTCTCCCCACCTGTCACTTGTGCCTGGCCTGGGCCCGGCTCCCAGGGCCACATAGCCACCCCGGGCATGGCCCGGGAACCTGTGCCGACCCCCAGCCTCCCCGGACACAGCCCTCCCCACACCGGCCCTCGGTCCCCGCCCGCTCGGCTCTGCTCAGCTGCCAGCTCCGGCTGCCCTTTCCTGCTGCTAGAGCTCTTTGCAAAAGGAAAAAAAAAAGAGTCTTTTAAAGCAAAAGCCAAACAAAAGCCTCCGGAGTTATTTTTAAAAATCTGGCTATTTTGGGGCAGGCACGTCTCCAGGACAGCAGCCGGACCCGCCTTTAGGCCACGGCCACCCCCAATGGCCCCCACACCCAGCCTGAACTCGGAGGGCCTGCCCCGGTGACCACTGCCTGATGCAGGGGGGCAGGGATGAGGCCGGGAGAGCATGAGACTGGGGCTGGGGACCCGGGGTGGGGGGCAGGTCCCAGGGCTATATGGCCCTGAGTGGGTACAGGGCATGGGAACAAACACAGCAGAGCTCAGAGACCAGGGGTCAGGGCACAGGGCCTTTTACAACGACGTGAAGGCTCTGAAAGCCTTGAAAGGAAAGGTGCCACCTGCCCTGGAGGTGGGCGGGCAGAAGCCAGCAGCTACCAGCTACCTGCAGAGGACACCCAGAGCCACACCACGCGCTCCGCTGTCCAGAGGCAGAGGTGTGGGGAGAGGACTGAACAGGGGCCGCGGCCGGAGCCAGGAGACGCGGCGAGGCCTGGAGAGGAGCCCAGGGCTCAGACCCCACCAGGGTCTCTGGAGCCCCAGGGATGGGGCTGCAGAGGTGACAGCTAGCCAGAGGCCTCCTGAGCTCAGGCACCCACGTCCCAAGACAGGGCTGATGCTGGAGCCCCTGTGAGCCCAAGGCTGTCCCCTATGCCCGGCCCATCTCGGGGCAGGGGGGCTCCAGGCCCTGTGCCCTGTCTGGGCAAGGAGGGGACCCAGCCCCCACCCGCTGGGCCGGGCAGCATGAATCACCAGGCAGCCTGTGACTCAGCTGCGGCCCCGCAGGAAGCAGGGCCCCGGGAAGGGCTGATTCCCGGGACAGGCCGGGGTCCCAGCAGGAAGCCCCTCCCAGGCCAGGCGTCCGGCCCGCTCTCTGACCGACCCCCGCCCCGGGGTGAGCCCCTGGGCGCCCGGCCTCCCAGGTCCCCTGGCCCAGACCGCTGGGCCGGCCTTCGAGGCCCGCTGCACTCATTCCACCTGTGTCTTCCCCTCAACTCCTGGGCCAGGAGCCCCCGGTTTGTCGTCTCCCCGTGCGCCTGCCCCAGACAGAGATCCCATCTGGAAACCTCGGTAAAGATAAACCACAGCAGGGTGGGGGAGGCCTGGCGGGCGTGTCTGCTCCGGCCCCCAGCTGGGGAGATAAGAATGGCCTTCCCGCGACAGGAGCCCCAAACAGGCCACATGTGGACACAGCTCTAGGAATGGAAAAGGCCCTGCCGGGAAGAAAAATAAAACATGGAAAGAGAGGGCAGGCAGACGCCCCGGGGACCCTGACTCCACAGGGCAGGATGCGCAGCACTCGCGGGCGTGGGGCAAAGGTGGGCACTTTCAGGGAATGGGCGAGGGTGGAAGGGCTCTGACGGCTGCGCAGGAGCTCACCAGCTGGAGTGAAGGGCAAATGCCTCAAAGGAGCTGGGCCTGAGGGGGTTCAAAGACCCCCCCCCCAGCACCCAAGGTCTGTCTTGGAGGCCCCTTCAGGCTCCCAGCTGCAGCCCAGAGTGCTCTGTTCCCCCTCCTCCCTGCAGTCCAGGCCCTGGTCAGGCCAGATGGTCAGCCCTGGGCCCCAGGAAGTGGAGTTTATCCCAAGGGGACCCCGACACCCAAACAGTTTAGTCTCCCGTGAGCGGTATCGCTGGAGGCCAATGCCACAGCACTTGTTTAAAAACAGACCGAAGACAGGGGCCCTGGGACCTCCAGAGCCTGGGGAGTCCAGTGCGAGGTGGCGGGTCACCTGAGCGCCAGGACGGCCGGGTGGCATGGAGGCAGCAGCGCAGGGCCGAGGGCGAACGGACCCAGCCCGGCATGGGCGGCCCCGTGTCCTCTGAGTAAAGGGACCAGCGAAGGCAGGGGCCCGAGGTTCTCAGGGGCAGAGGTGGGCCGTGCCGGGCTGCCAGCCTGCCCCCCACGCCGTGCTCCGCAGGGACCCAGCCGCTGGGCTCTGTAACCGGAGCCTGGCCGGCCTCAGCAGTACTTCCCGTCGCTTCTCTCCAACAACCCCGCTGACCCTCCTGGGGCCCCGGCCACATGGCCACACGCCCAGCTGGGCCTGGACAGCCAGGCCAGTGGCCACGACCTCATAGCCCCGCAGGCCGACAGGCGTGCCAGGACCAGGAGGCCCGTCCGGGGAGCCTCAAGCGGGCCAGTCCGGGGTGGGGGAGCAGCCCGGCTGTCCGGGCCCTCGCCCACGTCGAGGGGGAACCCGAGGCCCAGCCCCGCCTCCACGGCGGTGCCTGCGGGGGTCTCGCCCTGGGATGCTGGTCCGCTTCCCCAGAGCTCTGCTGCTCGGACCTCCACCTGGTGGGGGCCCAGCCGGCGCCCTCCCGGCCTCCCTGCTGTCCCCAGGGAGGGCAGGGTCCCCTCACTCTGCCATTTCTAGTCTCCAGCTGACACTTTCGGCCTCACATCCAAGCCCCGTGGCCTAAGCCCCACCTTTGCCTAGGCCGCTCCCCAGAGGCCAGGGCTGCGCCGCCCAGCCCCACCCAGGGCCCTGGACCAAATGCATTCCTTAACTGCAGCAGCGGCTGGGGGATGAGGGCACAGCCTGCAGGTCGGGGCGGGCGCTGCTGGGGGGCGCGTCCCCCTGGCCAGGCCACCGGGGGTGTCTGCAGAGCTCTGAAAGACCGCCTGGCACAGGAGGCCTGGGGGGACGGGAGACGAGCAAGTGCGCGCTGGCCCCGTGGACCCTGCGGGGGACCTGCTGGGGGACCCGGGAGACCGCCCCCTCGGGCAGCAGCCGCAGGCCCTGCCGCTCTGGAGCAGCCCCCCTGAGGCGAGGCCCCCACGGGGCTCAGCCCGCAGCCTGTTCTCGCAGGTCCGAGGGCCCCCGGCCGAGGCCCACGCAGCGTGTGGGGCGCGGAGCAAAGGGCTGGGCCTCCCCATGTCCTGCCGGCCAGGATGCGGGTCCTGGAACTCAGTTTTTCCATCTGCAAAATGGGAGGAAGAGGGGGCGACGGCCCCCACCCCGCCCCGGGCAGGGGAGCTCAGAGAGAATGAGCTGTGAGCCGCGGAGAGCGGGACCGGGCCGCCCGGCCCGGCTCCACAAAGGGCTGCAGGCCATCCTCTCGGTCCTCCCGGGCCAGGAAGTCCCGATGCCCGGGGCTGGCTGCACCCCCCTTTCCCGGGGCATCCGCTCCAGGTCCCAGAACAAAGGCCACTGGCAGCCCGCCACGGGGGAGCGCCCAGCCCCTCTGCCACGCGGCCCCAGGACCTGCGCCTCAAAGGACGGCCCAGCCCCAAAGCCAGGGACGCCCCTGGGCCGGGCCCGCTCCGCCAGGCCCCCTCCCACCCGCGCCAGGGCGTGTGCCCAGAAGGTCCTGCCCTGGGGACACCCTCCGCCTGACGGGGGCCGGTCACTCCCATCCCCAGACCCGGGGAGACTTGAGGGCACAGACCCGAGTCACTGTGAGGGTCGGCTGGACGCGTCCCAGGCCCGCTCCTCCAGGGCGCCGCCCCCAGCACTCCAGCCCGTGTCACCTCCACCCTGCAGGGTCCCCACTTCCAACCCCCCATGGGGCTCCCTTGCCAGCGCAGGTCCAGGTCTCTGTCCCCTGCCCCCACGAGCAGGGCACCCCGAAAGGACCCAGTCATCGCGCAGTGGCCGGGGGAGGGCAGGGCCCCGAGACCCTCTCCCAAGGGGCCCGCGGTGAATGCGGGAGCTTCCTGTGGAATTCCACGGCGGCTCAGAAACATGCGGGGAAGTGGGTGCTGTCGCGCGAGGAGCGGGAATCGTGTTCTTCCGCCCTGGGCGGCTCTAAGGCTCAGGCGGGCTGTCCCCTCGCCGCCCGGCTCCCACCCCAGGCAAGGCTGGCGGCGCTTTGGCCCAAGCAGAGCGGGGCAGGAGAGCTGGAAAGCGGGAGGCGCCGGCGGGCGCGTGGAGGGCAACGGGCGGCCGCGCAAAACAGGAAGGAAGGGTGGGGAGCAGAGCGCGGAAGAAGGACCAGGTGGTGGGCAAGCAGCGCTGGAAACGGCCCCGTCCCTTGTGTCATTTTTCCGCTGGGGAAACTGAGGCTTGTAGCAGCAGGACGTCCACACAGCCCAGGCCCAGCCCACTAAGCAAAGGGGCACACGCGGATGCCGAGGCGGGGCACGGGGCCACGGCCCTGGGCTGCCGAGTGCCGGCGGAGCCCCCCTCGGTCCCATCCAGCCTGGGCCGCCCTGGGGCTGTCATGGAGACCAGGCCGTTGTGCACCCAGCGAGGGCCCCTGCCCCACCCTCGCCTGGCCAGGCTTGTCCACAGAGCAGGCGTGAGAAGAGCCCAGCAGCTCGGCAGCCCTGTGGCCGCGCCCGGGTCGGGGGGCACACAGGCTTGTCACCAAGGTCGCTCCCAGGCTCGAGCACAGAGGTGGAGAAAGCCCTGTGAGCCAAAGGGAAGTAGGCCCAGGGCCACCGCCAGCCCCGGGGCCTAGCAGCTAACCCACGGGCCCCCAGAATTCCCGGGCCACTCGCTGGGACTGGAACCCACTCCCCTCACTGCCCCGCTGCCCTCCAGGCCAGGGGCAGGAAGCACCCAGGGCTGTCCTCTGCACCTCCCTGCGGGGCCTGCCCCTCCGGCCACCGGCCACCTCTCCTCAGACAGCGGGCCCTTCCGGGCCCCGGGAACGGGGCAGGGGTGGGGTCGGGCAGGACAGACCTCGTGGCTGACTCCCAGGCCGGCCCCCCTACCTGCCCCTGACCCCTGCCCCATCCAAGGAGGCGACGGGACTGCGGGCCCATTTCACAGGCAGGCACAGCAAGGGGGTGCGAGGCAGCCTGTGGGCGTCCAACCCAGCCCCGGGCCAGCGGGTGAGGGGCCCGGCCCCGCCTCCTGCCTGAGCGCACCTAACCGGCACCTAACCCCTCGCACCTAACCCCTCGGTGGCCTGAGCACAGGTATCCCAAGAATGTCCCCTCCGAGGCCTCTGCATTCCAGGCCCCTCCCACTCCGGCGAGCCTGGCCCCTGCAGAGGAATTCCTGAGTAAACACCAGGGCGCCTGGCCGGGGGGCCCCAGGGGCTCACAGCATGTGGCCCCTCCTTGTGGTCCTCAGCGCCCCTCGCCCGCTCTTGCGACCTCTGCTGGCCCCCATCCAGCTCCCCCGCCCTGTGCACAAGGATGTCGAAAACCAGACGCAAGGTGCTCACTGCCACGCCTTGGTCCGTGCTGACACCGGGGGCCCAGCCTCTGTGCGCGGGTGGAGGCCTCGGCGTCCAGTCCCGGCCCCGGGGGAGCCCTTCTCCCAGGCACAGGGGTGTGGCAGGCAAAGATGGACTCTACCTGGCCCAAGTCCAGCGTGACGTTGACCTCATTGTACTCCAGGCCGCGGGACAGCGGTGGGCTCTGCCACCAGCGCTCCGTGCCATCGATGGCGTTGCTCACGGGGTGTGCCCTGTTGCTGCTGGCTGCCGTGCAGATGTCGCAGTACTGGCCCTGTGGGGGAGGGGGTGGTCAGATGTCGGGGAAGGGCTGGGAACCCTACCCCCGCCCCGGGCCCCCTCCCGCCCCCAGTGCCCCCCCCATCTGGGACCCCCGTCGGCTCATTCTCCTGGCAGGGGAGTGCCCACTGCCTCCTCGGTCTGGGATGCAGCTCACGTGAGAGACGGTCGCACCCGTTACAGAGGAAAGGCTGGGAGGCAGAGCGGCTGCCTGTGGAAAGGCCCTGGGGTGGGAAGGCCGACAGAGCGGGGCTGAGGGCGCAAGGGCTCGATCGAGGGGCAAGTCACACACGCCTCCCCCACCCCGCGGCCGCTGCGGGGCTTCAGAGCGCTTGAGTAGGATGGAACCAGGCTGGACCAGAGTGAAGGAGGCGGGGCTCCAGACAGCAGGCTCCACCCCGCCTCCAGCAGCCCATCCTCCGAATCTCCCGCCGCCCAGAGCCAGCTGGATTAGGATCTCCTGAGAGATGGAATTAAGCCATTCCGGCAGCCTGTGGGGACAGGCCCGGGAGTGAGCGCATGCGGGCAGCCGGCAGACGAGGCCTGGACCTCCCGGCGCTGCTGCTTCTGAGCCTGGGATGCGGCCAAGTCATGGCAGCTGCCGAGGCTCAGTGTCCCCATCTGCAGAGTGGGGGTAATGCTGCCACCTGCTACGTGGGCCTGGCAGCTGCTTCTGTCACGGTCCAGCCACCTGCCAGGGGCTCTCCTCTGGGGGGAGAGAGGAGGCTCCCAGCACCTCCTAGCCTGCTGTCCCCTGGGGAGGAGCAGGTGCTCTGGAAGCCTGGGCGGGGGTGGGGGGCAGAGCTGGGCCCTGGCTGCTGGCCCGGTGGAGGCCCAGCCCCCACCCAGAGGAAACCAGACCTGCTCTCCTTTCATGCAGAGGCTCGCAAAGGCCCTCGGAGACTTGGCATTGACTGAGGCCCAGAGAGGCTGTGTCTGGGAAATGGGCTTCCCGGCCTCCCAGGGGGCCAGGCCTCTCCTAGGAGCCAGAGGGGGAGCGTGGGAGCTGCCCGCCTCCCACCCCCAGGCTGGCAGCACAGAGCCCCCGCCGCCCCGTCCCGTCTGCGCAGGCTTCCGCTGGGCACCTGGCTGGCGAGGCCAGGAAGCAGCCCCCTGGGCACCGCGCCTGTCTCGCTCCCAGGACCCCAGGTGCTGGCGGCTTTGGGTTACCCCCTTGCTGACCCTGTTCCTGCGGGGGCCTTGGGACCCTGGCCTCCCGCCCTCCATCTCAGCTCAGATGTCACCTCCTCGGCAAGGCCCCTCCCAGCTCCAGACCACCCAAGAAGCTGACCTGACAAACAGGCCTTTGCGTGAAACAGGGAATTGTCTCCATTTACTGCCTGGGGGGGTGTACCTGCCTAATTCTGAACTGTGTCCCTGAGGCCACCACCCGGAGCTGTCATACCGAGGGGCTACAGCAACAGAGGACGCCCAGAAAAGGACAGCATCTGTGCGGGCTAGACCGCCAAGGTCAGATGGTGACCCCCCAACTGGAACCGGGGTTCTGGCTTGCAGACCTGTGGGAGCTCCCACGGAGGACAAAGGTGGGGCTCATGGGAGGCACGGCCACGTGGGGGTGGGCCGCCTGGGGGCCGGAGGGGCTGGGAGGCCTCTCGGAGGGGAAGCCACCTGGCTGGGCCGGGGGCCTCCCAAGGAAGGCTGCCGAGGTCAAGGGTCAAGGGCGCCAAGGGCGGTTTCTGCTCAGGTCCACTCAGAGAATCAGGGAGAGGTGACTCAATGCCCCACGTGGCCCCGGCAGGGCCCCTCGGTGACATGGGCCCTGCCGCCCTCTCTGCCTGCCTGGGGCTCACGGTGGAGGGGCGGGAACACGACTCCTTCCGCCCCTCGGCTGCGGCTGCGGAGGGTCCTGCTGGGAACTGAGCAGGAAACAAGGAGCAGTGATAAGGACTTCCCCCCCAGCGCGTCAGCACGCTGGCAGCCGAGCCCCCGGTTTCCCCCAAGGGCGGCAGCCAGCTCAGAATTCCTCTGATGCCCACCTGAGGTCACAGGGCCAGAGTCCCAAGTAGCCCTCTGCCCGCCCCAGCTGCCCACAGGACCCCGCGGCCCAGAGGCCCAGCAGGGCTCACCCAAGCTGCAAGGGGCCCCTGGGAGCTGCTGACCTGCAGCCTTGGGGCCCCGCCCCATCCTCCCTGGCCCACTCATCCCGCTGTCGCGAGACTGGGCTCTTGGGACGAGAAGGTGTGCCCGGCCACTCGGCCCCAGACAGAGCCCTATCCCCAACCCAAGGCGTGGTCAGGGCGATGTGCGGCCCACTGCCCGCGGAGGAGAGGGCAGAGGCTCCAGCGGCCCAGCGACTCGCCCAAGGTCACCCGAAAGTTCAGGTCACATCTGTTGGCCACCAGTCTTTCTGGCTGGCCCTTCTGCCACACAGAGAGCCCAGCAGACTTTTTTTTTTTTTTTTTTATCTTTTATGTACAGCCGTACCCACGGCATATGGAGGTTCCCAGGCTAGGGGTCTAATGGGAGCTGTAGCCGCCGGCCTTGGCCACAGCCACAGCAATGCGGGATCCGAGCCGCATCTGCGACCTACACCACGGCTCAGGGCAACGACGGATCCTTAACCCACTGAGCAAGGCCTGGGATCGAACCCGCAACCTCATGGTTCTTAGTCGGATTCGTTAACCACTGAGCCACGAAGGGAACTCCCCCAGCAGACTTTTAAAGGGAGGCCTCGCACTCTGACTTGCTGGACTGTGAGTGGGGGGTGGGGGCAGGGCTGAAGTTCTCCCTCCGGGCTCCCGCGACGCCATGGCCTCAGCCACTTGCCAAGAGGTCCCTGTGTGGCAGAGGGAAGCCCAGGCTCCTGGGGTCAAGCTCAGAACTGCAGGCGAGGAGGGCATGGCGCTGCGCCCATGTTACAGACGAGGAGCCTGACGGCTCAGGAGAGGGGCTCTGATCCCGGGCCAGCAGCTCCTGCGCTGCTCCTTTAAGCACCACGAGGGGGCAATTAACGGCCCCTCCCTCAGGGACCCACGCAGCTGCCCCGACTCAAGGGCCTGGCCCGGCAGCACGGGTGGGCCACGCGGTAACGGCCTGGAGCTGGAGCCCGGGCGGCTGAGCCACAGAATCCCAGCTGAGAACCCTGGGCCCGAGGTGGGGGCTGGGGGGCTCAACCAGGCCCTCTGGGCAGCGTTTGAGACCCCACACAAGTCTCTCCCCCCAGCCTGGCCCAGGGGTGCTGAGGGCCGGTGCCGGGGGCCCCAGTTTCCCCTTCTGACCCCAGCCAGATCCTGGCCTGGCTTTGGGGCTTCCCAGGCCTCAGTCTCTCCATCTGAAATGTGGGCTTGGGACCTGCCGCTCAGCTGTGCGGGGCTTCGAGGAGAGTCCAGGTGTGTCCAGGAGCCTGAGAGAGGGGACACTTCTGTCCCCAAGGCTCTGCAGCGCCAGCACCCCCCCTCCCTCCCTCTCCCCGCAGGGCCCAGGGAAGTAGGCAGGCCCTGGCCCAGGGCAGTGAAATGGGCCCCAGGCGAGGCGCCCCCATTCATCACCCAGCCGACACTCCACTCACCAACTCCCCTCCCCCGGCCGCTCCTACCAGGAAGGTGGCAGCAGGTCCCCGGAGGCTGAGGCTCAGGTTACAACAGCCCTGGGGCCCCCAGACTCTGCCTAGGCTTTGGCAGGAGTGGGAAGGAGGGCCTGGCAAGAGGTTCCAGGGAGCTCCTGGATACCCGGGGTGTCCCCAGGGCCGACCTGCCGGGGGAGGTGACTGAGAGTCTCCATCCCCAGGTAAAAATCCCTGTTTGTCACCCTCCCACCTTGAGGGTCCCACCCACTGGCTAAACCCCCGCCAAGGGCAGCTTCCAGCCTCCCGTGTCTGGCCCCAGAGAGCGGCGCCCCGGCGCCTCCCGCCCCCATCATCCCCGTCCCAGCCGGTCGCCAGCAGGTTCCAGCCTGTCCCGGGGGAAGGCGGAGCGGGTCCGCCCCCTCCCCACAGGCAGCCGGCCGCGGAGGCCAAGTCCCGCCCTCGCCGGGATCCCGGGACTCGGGGCCGCCAGGGATCAGGCACCCCAACCCACCCACCCCCGGCCCGGCCCGGCCCGGCCCGGCCCGGCCCGGCCCGCCGCCGCCGCCGCCGCCGAACTCTGGCTCGGTGCCGGCCGCCCCGGAGCGACGCGCACTTCTTTGGTTGAGGCAGAACGGCTGAGCTGGGGTCCCTGCGGTCCCACGAAATGCGGAACCGGGGCGTCGGGGCGGGACGCGGCGTGTGGGGCTCCCTGACGGGTCGGGCTGCGCTTCCGGAGCGCGAGCCCGACGCGCCCCCCGCGCCCGCGACCCTACCCCCCGGCCCGCGCTCACCTGGATGGTCTGGTTCGGGTCCCCGCCGGCCACGGGGCCCCCCACCAACTTGCAGTAGAGGTCCTCGGTGGGGCGCGGGGCGCCGCGCGCCGGGGCCTCCTCGCCGCAGGTGGCCGAGGCGGCGATGCGGGCGCCCTCGGCCAGGTTGAAGTAGGGCGGGTGCAGGCTGAAGCCGCCGCCCTGCGCCGCCCGCGCCGCGCCCAGCAGCGCCAGCCCGGCCAGCAGCAGCGGCGCGGGGCTCGGGGGCCCGCGGGGCCGCGCGCCCAGCTTCGCCATCTTCCAACTCCAGCGACGGCGGGCGCGGCGGGAGTCCGGCGGGTCTGCGCGCGGCGGCCGGCCCGGCTCGGCTCGCTCCGCCCGCGGACGTCAGGCCCCGCCCCGGCCCGCCCGGGCGCCCAAGCCCCGCGCCCCGGGGAGGGGGCGGGGGGAGGCCGGGGGGCGGGGCGGCCGGCGGCCTTAACCCTTGGGACCCCGGCCCGGCCAGCCTCCCGGAAGGGACACCTGCTGGCCTCGGGCCAGGCCGTGGGAACGGACGCGGCGGCGGCCCCCGGGGCGTGGTCCCGGCTCCGGGCGGCCCCTCGCGCCCTCGGGTCCCCGGCCCCCGGCGCGCCCGCCCGCCCGCTCTCCGCGGTCTCGCGGCTCCGCTCTTTGTTTTCCGAACTTCGGGCACCTCGGCGGCCGAGCGCCCCCGGCGGCCCCGGCTCAGGCGCCGCGGCCAGGAGTCGGGCACGCTGGCCCAGAGGCCAGTGCGGGGTCCAGCCCCGGCGTCGGCCATGCCATCCGCGGCCCAGCCCGTCCCCACCCGCAACCGCAGAAGCGGCACAGAGTCCCGAGCGATCTCAGCCCGGGACACTGAAGGACGGGGTCCCCGGGATTGGGGGGGTGAACCCCGGAGCGCAGCGCAGCCTCGCTGCCGCCTCTCCCCTCGCAGATTTCGGTTTTTTTCCCCTCGTTCTGGCCCCCCACCTCTGCGCCATCCAACAGGTGTGCGCGAAGATGCGCTCTGCCTGCTGTGAGTGGCGGTGGATGGGAGCCCTGCTGGGGGTCCCATCTGCAGAGGGCCAGGGACACCTGCATTGGGGTCTCCCCGCTTCCCTGAGGCGGTCAGGTCGTATTCAACCCCACCTGACTCCGGCCTACCCAGGGTTTGACTTAAAAATACTCTGCAGTAGGGAAATGGATGGGGGGACGGACTGTGGGTCCCCTGCAGCTGAAGGGAGAATGCTCAGAGCCCCACGGGTGCAAAGGAGGACAATTATTGAGCACCTATGGTTTGCGGGGCGGGTGGGGGATGGCAGATGTGAGCCCACCCTGGTGGCTGGGGGTGCCCTGCTTTGGGACACTGGACTCCACCGTCTCTGTCTGCCAGTCCAGCTGTCCCACTCAGGACAGGAGCTCAAGGACACTGGGGAGGTGGGACTGGACCTAGAGGCCTGAGCTCAGGGTTGTGCGCCAGCTGTTTCTGTGTTTGGGTGACTTCGGCCGCTGGGTCCCCTCCCCTCCGCCTCCTGGCCCAAGCCCGTCCTCAAGGGAAGCCCTGATCGGCGGGGCGGGCGCAGCTGCTGGGCTGGCTGCTGCCCCCATTCTGTAAGCCAGGCCAGCCGGGTGTCTGTCCCACGTGGGACCCCCTGGACAGTACTGGAGCTGAGTAAGTGCCTGGGGTGGCAGCCAGCTGGTCCCGGCGGCGGGGGTCCTGCCCCAGCAGCTGTTCCCGGAAGGTTGCACCACTGGCCACTGCTTCCTGGCTGTCCCTGGCCTCCTGCGGCTCTGATTCCCAAGGGGCCAGACAGGCGCTTCTCTCCGGAGTTGAGAAATAAGCAGAGGATGCCCCTCGCTCCCCTCGCCTTCAGCTCCCAGGCGATTCTGGAGCTCCACCTGGGGCTCCCCAAGCCAGGGAAGCTCTGAGGGGCGGGGGTGGGGGGCCCCCCGCTGCTGGGGGGGGACTGGGGGTCGGCTGGCAGGGGGCAGGGACCAGCAGGCACGTGCAGACAGGTCAGCTCTCCAGCTGATTTATGATCCCTTGGGAGGGACAGACAGGCCGCTGGGTCCCCAGGCGGGGGATTGACTGCCACTGCCCGTACTGCCCATAGGTCCCAGCAAATACATCCCGGCAGGGCCCTCTGGCCCTGGCACCCCTTGATAGCTGGGGACCCTCCCACCCTCCACCCCCAGCTCAAGGGAGGGGCCCGCGGGCTGAGGTGAGGGTGGGAGCCCAGAGCTGGTGGGAGGGAGAGGCGCTGTCCAGAATGCGCTGAGTCAGCTGAGCAGCCAGAGCAAGGAGGGTTAATCCTGGGCTAGCTGCTTGCTGACAGCTGCCCAGAGCAACTGGTGGCCCAGGCCTGGGGGGGGTGCCTGCTCTGTGCCCCCGCCCTGGGCCGGCTGCCGGGCCCCAGCTGGGCGGGAGGGCGGATGGCCACACAGCGGCCTCAGGGGAGGGAGCCCATCTCTGCCCACCTGCACCCCTGCTGCCTGTGTCCCGAGTCCAGAAAGTCATTTCCGAACGGCCCAGGGCGTGTCTCCCATCTTGCTCCGACTCCTGGGCCCCAGCCGCCCCGTCCTGGTTTTTTTTTTTTTTCATTTTTTAATGGATTTTATTTCAATTATAGGTGTACATAAATCATCACAAGTCAATTTTATAGATTTTGTGTCCCAAACCCACAGTGCATCCCCCCACCCCCCAGATTGTCTCATTTGAAAAACCAAGGTTTTCCAAAGTCTGTGAGTCATTCTCTGCTCTGCAAAGAAGTTCATTGTGTCTTTTTAGTTTCCAAATGTAAGCGGTAGCATTGGGTGTTGCTGTCTAATTGTCTGACTGGTTTCACTTTGCGTGATAATTTCTAGGTCCATCCATGTTGCTATAAATGTTATTTCGTTCCTTTTAATGGCTGAGTAATATTCCATTGTGTGTATGTACCATATCTTCCCTATCCACTCCTCTGTCGATGGGCATTTAGGTTGTTTCCATGACCTGGCTATTGCATAGCGTACTGCGATGAACACTGGAGTACATGTGTCTTTTTGAGTCAGGTTTCCTCTTGATAGATGCCCAGGAGTGGGATTGCTGGATCAAATGGTAATTCTATTTTGAGTTTTCTGAGGAATCTCCATACTGTTTTCCACAGTGGCTGCACCAACTTGCATTCCCACCAACAGTGTAATAGGGATCCTTTTTCTCCACACTCTCCAGCACTTACTGTTTGTAGACTTTTTGATGATGGCCATTCTGGCTGGTCCGTCCTGCTTCTGAGTCGGGACGCTGGAGGGCAGAGGTCCGGGGGTTGGTCAAGAGCACAGGGGGTGGGAGTCAGTCCAGCCTTCATTTTCTCCCCCCATGTGAATTGGACACCTTTAGGGGACATTTGGGTCCCTGATGTAGTGCCCCCTTCCCAAAGTTGCCCCACGGGAGAGGGGCCCCCGGCCCTGGGAGCTGGCAGGTGGGTAGAGGGCCGTGCAGGCAGCCTGTTCTCTGTCCTGCTAGGCTCTGGCCGTCCCCCGTGGGGTGACCCCAGGCTCAGAGCCCCTCCCCACACAGCCCCAGGGCAGCAGGAGCCCCAGGACCTGAGGGACGTCTGCAGGTGGCGGCCCGAGTTGGGAACAGGTGCTCTGGTCCCCCTGGTAGGCGTCAGGCCGATACCCCCTCAGCCCCAGGACGTGGCCTCTGCCGTGGGCCTGGGCCAGGGCGCCTGCCCTCGGGACAGCGCCCCTCACCTGAGCTGACCCCCCTCCCCGACTCCGACAGTGTCCCCAGGGGTGCCCTGTCCGCGGACATCTAGGAGGACCAGCAGGCCAGGCCACGAGGAATGCAGCTGCCCCAGCCACCCCGGGAGCAGCTGCGTGGAGCCCCTCACCCCACGCTCCCTCTGTGTCAGTGCGTCAGAAGGGGTCACGGGTGCTGGACTGCCTGTCCCAGAGGCCAGCTCTCTTGCCGGCTGAGCACTGCACCCTTGGGAGAAGCCCAGGTTTGAAGCGGGTACGAGCCGCGCGGCGGGGGGCAGAGGAGGCCCCTCTCCGCTGCTCTTTCCTGGGGGCGTTTGAGCAGGAAGAGGTTTCGGGAGAAGCCAGGCTGTGGTCTGGAATATCTGGGGCTGCATTCCCTCGCCGGGGCACTCGGGTGGCCTTCCGGGCGGCCCAAGCGGCGAGAACGCGGCCCGTCCGTGGCTCGGAGCGGCAGGGCGCAGGCGCAGGCGCAGGGCCGATGCTGGCGGCCACGTGGGGCAGGACGCCGACCAGCCGGGCGCTCTGAGCACTCACGGCTGAGCGGGGCCTCATGCGCTCGTGGACCCAGCAGGCCTGGCACCGGAGCCCCCGGGCTCTTGGCCCATGCTTGGCCTGAAGCCCTCCCCTGGCCTTGGGCTCGCACGGTCCACTGTGCGGCCAGCCCAGCGCTGGGAGCTGAGGGACTGGAGGCCAGCAGGCACCAGAAGGGTAGGGCCAGGCCGGAGTCCCAGGACTTCCTTCTCGGGGGCGTCTGGGGACAGGTCCCTTCCTGCTCCTGAAACAGTGGTGTCTCCTGCTGCCTGTGGCCCCGGCTGGGTGCCTCTGGCGTTTCCTGGCCTCCAGGGTATGTGGCTCTGGGAAACCTCAGGGGCCGCCAGGCTTTGGGTTGACCCCAACCAGGAACAGATGGTTTTGAGCCACATCCTGCCAGCCAAGTCCCCTCCCCCGGGAGCCCTCTGACCCGGCCTGCCTCTGCCTGCTGGGTGCCCAGCTATCAGCGCACATGCCCCAGGGTGCCCACCACAGGCCCACCTCTCACGGGCATCCTAATGGGGGCTCTGCATGTCAGAGGGGGCACGGAGCTGGGCTGCCAGCCCCCCGAGTCCTGGGCTCTCCTGAGGGTTCCCCAAAGTCTTTCCTCCGGCTCAGCTTGCCTCCCTCCCAACCGGTGTTGACCGGCGGGCAGGTAAAAAGCACATGAGGAGTTTCCATCATTGCTCAGTAGTTAACGAATCTGACTAGGAACCATGAGGTTGCGGGTTTGATCCCTGGCCTCACTCAGTGGGTTAAGGATCCGGCGTTGCCGTGAGCTGTGGTGTAGGTTGCAGAGACAGCTCGGATCCCGCGTTGCTGTGGCTGTGGCGAAGGCCGGCGGCTACAGTTCCTGTTAGACCCCTAGCCTGGGGACCTCCATATGCCGCCGGTGCAGCCCTAGAAAAGGCAAAAAGAAAAAAAAAAAGCACACGAACCCAGGATGCTTGGCTACGTGGGCTCTGTGAGTCTCCCACGGGGCAGGCAGCGTGCTGTCAACGAACACAGAACACAAAGTCTGGACCGGGCAGGAGTCCAGAGTCCGGGGTCCAGCTTGAACGCCCCCTCCTACAGCCTCCACACGGCCAGCTGAGTGTTGGGGATCCCCTCCCCCGCTGCTATGCAGGCGCCAGGCCGCTCACCTTGTGGGCCGGAACCCTTGCAATAACAGCTATGGGTGCTGTACCTGCTGGGCCCCGGGCTGGCACATGAGCCTCAGCCCGGCTCCTCCCAGGCCAAACAGGGCTTCTGCCAGTCTGAGGATAAAAGCCAGACCCCTGACTGCAGCGCCAAGCCGCGGGGGCCTTCTGGTCAGTCGGCGTACCCTCCAGGCCCTCCCTCCCCTCTGTCTCGCGGGGACTTCCTTCGGCCTGTTCCCTTCACTCGGGAGGAGACAGACCCCCTCTGCCCCCTTGTCTGACCATCTGGGCCTCCAGGCACCGCCCGGGACAGCCAGCGGGGGTGCACCTGCCCTGATTTCTTGGTGGGTTCCTGTTATTAAATTAAATCCCACCCGCGTCCCTCCTGCCGTACCCTGGTCCCCGGGCCTGGCGAGGAGGCGCCCAGAGTGCTCCCTGCACGAAGGAACGGACGGCTTCTGGGTGGACCGCCCGCAGGTGCAGGTCCGTCCAGGTTGTGCGGGAGTTTAGACGAGGCCTCCGGTTCCCGGGAGAAGCCTGGCTGCTGCGCCCGGGGCCCCCTCCCGGCCCGGGGCTGTGAGCGGGAGGGAGGGCAGTGACTGCTGGGGAGGGGCCGGGGGCCGGCTTCGCCCTCCTCCCTGGCTCATTAGACGCCCGCCCTGGGCCCAGCCCTGGGCTTGGGGACAAATCTCTGCCACGAATCTCAGAGGGGCGGGGCCTTGGGAGCCCCCGGGGAAGGTTCTGGGGCCTCCAGCGGCGGTGGGAGACCAGCCATCACCCAGGAGCAAGGGGGTGGTTCAGCAACGAGGCTGCTCTTGGGGCCCCAGACCCAGGCACCACCCGGCACCTGTGGGCTGCGAGGTGGGGGGTCCAGGCCTCCGATCCCGGGTCTGTGGGGAGCACACGGGGTGACTCCTGGAGAGGGCAGTCACTGCCTTCCGCCCACACGGCTGCGACGGCATCCGGAGGCCTGGGGTGGGGGGCAAGGTTTCTGCGGTGTCATTTTTATCCTGTTGGCCTTTGGCTCCATGGTCACCACCTCCCCGTTCCGCACAGCAGATGGGCCGCCCTGGGGAGAACGCGCCAGCCCCGGGAGAAGGGCGGCACCCTGGGACCCGGCTACCCCCCTCCCGCCCCGCCGTCCCTCCCAGGGCGACCTCGGCAGGCAGGCCCCTCCCCTCCTGGTCCCCGGGGGCTGCCGCGCTCGGTTCCCATGGGGGGCGGGGCGGACCGAGGGCCCCGCGGCTTCTCCAGGAGGTGCCCGCAGGCGGCCTTATATGGCCAGGAGGCCTCGCTGCCCGGGAGGAATCCGATCCCACGGGAAGGGCAGGGACCCGGCGCTGTGCCCGGGCTGGGCCGGAGGTTCTGGGAGGCAGAGGGGCCCGACCCCCTCGCCAACGCTGGTCGGGCCCGTGTGAACCTGGGGTCGGCCGCCCTGGCAAGAGCAGCCAGACCGGGGGTCAGCCCCGCTTCCGACACCGCAGAGGCCACACCAGGCACGGCCCTCTCGCGGCCCACGGTGGCCTGCGTCCAGCAGCCCCTGCTCTGGCCTTGACCAGCGAGGCCACAGGCGCTCAGCAGGTTGCCCCCTTGCCCAGCCCTCGCCCTCGGGGCTGCACTGGGGCCCCTGACCATACCTGGGCCCCAGCTGGGCCTCCTCGCCTTCCCCCCGCCCCCCCGCCTCTCTGCTGACCGTCCTTCTCCGCGCACTCATTCTCTCCCCGCCCCGTGTCCCTGTGGCTCTCGCTGTCTCTGTCTGTCTCTGTCCCCCGCACCTGCCGCCCTAGTTCTGCTGAGCTTCGCTGCTTGGGCAGGTCCGGGGCGCCCTCTCCCCACGCCTGCCCCCTGCCCGGCTGCCGGGCCTTTGCACAAGCCACACCTTCCTCCGGGAATCCCCCCAGCCCGCTCTCGGCCCACCCTGTGGACCCAGCTCCAGGGCCCCCCGAGACCCCCAGTCTGCTGCACATCTTTCCTTCCTTCAACGGCTATTTAATATTCGCATTTATTTCACTTCATTTTACAACCTGAGCCCTGCTGAACAGCCGCTGGGCATTGTGGCTGGAGGCTGGGACCCCTGTGCCTGTGGCCTTCACAGTGGCCTGGAGCCCCTGGTGGGGACAGGCAAGCCCACGGCAGGGGCTCAGCACCCAGACCCTCGTGGGTGTGGCTTCCTCGTGGGTTGAGGGGCCACGGCACAGAGTAAATAACAACTGTGGTGAGGGTGTGGGGGCTCTATGCTGCTGGTGGGGACACAGACACTGTGCCTGTGGACAGCCAGCGTCCCATGGGTCCCATGCTCTCACTCCCAAGTCCCGCCCACAAACGTCCGTGGCAGCCTTTTCCCTGCCGGCCTGGAGAAGCCCGGGTGCCCGTCAGCAGGCGAGCGGGTTT
This sequence comes from Catagonus wagneri, assembly GCA_004024745.2. Taxonomy (NCBI): domain Eukaryota; kingdom Metazoa; phylum Chordata; class Mammalia; order Artiodactyla; family Tayassuidae; genus Catagonus; species Catagonus wagneri. The sequence continues at coordinate 47,213 of PVHT020000033.1, forward strand.
GAGGTGGTCCAGGCAAGCAGCCGCGTGCTTGCTGAAGAAAAGCCTCGATGCCCACGCTGCCGCCGCATGCGGGCCTGGGAGGCAGGCTCCCGGGAGAGGCGGCCGCGCCCTGGGGCTCGGGGTGCACCGGTCACCGGCCTCTCCCAGGTGCGGAGGGGGCGGCTCAGCCGGGCTGGTTGGGGCCCCACTTACCCGGGAGTGGGTGCCCGTCAGGTGGAGATGCTGGAGGCAGCGTAACCTCTGGGTGCCAAAGACCGCCCCCGCCACACATGCACACATATTTACACACACATACATGCACAGCTACACAATTACACACACATAATACACACACACATATATACTCCCATGCACAAATACATGCACACACAATACACACAGACACACAATATACACACATGCACGCACACACATACACACCCATGCATAAACACCATATACACACACACCCACATAATACACGTATATATGCACACACAGACATACACACATATGCAATGTACACACACACACCACAACACACACCTGCCCACTGGGCCTGTGCTCCCTGCGAACGCGGGGGCTACGGGGTGGCCTGTGTTTAGGGCCGTGGTGAGGACACTCGACCCTTGGCAGGAGACTGACCCAGCCTGGAACGTGGGACAGTGGGCCTCCCACCCCGTCCTCGCTGAGCGCCCGCGGGGCCATGGTCACTCGCAGGGTCACACGCAGGCTCGTGCCTCGGGGGCCTGACGGGGGCAGAACCCCAGGACCAGGCCTGCCCCCTCCACAGGCGGCCTGACGGGAGCGCTCCAGGGCCACCCGGGCCTCAAATGCCGATGCCATCTCCCGTCGCCCCAGTGTCATAAAAGGAGGGCTTGCAAGTTCAGACGGGCAGGGGCATGCAGGTGGCGCGGGCTCCCCAGTCCCTCTGCCCCGGAGGTAGGGGTGGGGGCGGGCTCAGCTCCCGGCCTCTGTTTGCCTCAAGTTTCAACGTTTACAAAACTTTTGTCCTGAGGCTGCTCTGGGGAACGATTTCCTAGAGGAATGTAAACACGCGAGGCGGGGAAGCTCCTGCCAGACTGTGGGCTGGGGGGGGTCTCCTGGGAGCCAGGCGGCCTCCTGGGGAGTGGCGGTGAGGGCGGAGGCTGGGAGCTGGGCCCTCCCTTGGAGCCGCGGCTCCGGCTCCGTCTCCGTCTCCGTGGCTCCCGCGCTCCTGGTCCAGCCAGGACTTGCCCTGTGCCCTTGTGTCAGAGGTACGACCTCCCTGGGCCCTGGGACTGATGGGCTGGCTGTGCCTCCTGCGTCTTCAGCCCGCGCCCCTCAGCGCAGTGCGGTGCCAGACGCCCAGGGGTCTTAGGGAGCAGCCATTCCCGGTGCTCTGGCCCCTAACCCGCTGCTCACAGAAGCCCACTTTTCAGGGGGAGATAGAGGATCAGCGCGGCCCTGCGGCCTCCGCCCGCCTCCCGCACAGCGACTCGGGCACCGAGACGGGCCGCTGCTCAGGGCTCGGGGGCTCTGCGTGCCGAGGCCGCGGGCTGGCAAGGCCTGGGCTTGTGGCTCCCCATCCCGAAGGCTTGCTCCTGGCTGGTCAGGTGCCCACGGCCTGGCTATTGAAGGCTGACCCTGCGTGTCCTTGGCGAGGCCCTGTGGCCCGGCCCCGGGGCGAGCAGGACAGAGCCCGCAGGAGGCTCTCTGGGCCCCGCAGGAGGCTGGCGCAGGCCGCCCTTGGGGCCTCCCCTGTCGCCACCAGGAATTCACGAGACCCCAGCCCCTGCCCACCTGGGGGAGGGACTTGCTAAAGCCGGAGCCGGAGCCGGGTGTGAGGAGGCCCCCGCCTTCTGGAATTCTCCAGGCCTGGCAGCAGATCCCACTGCCTCTCCCCGCCCCCACGCAGAGAGGGCGCCTGGTCCTCCACTCAGGCTGCAGGGGCACCGAGGTGACCAGTGTGAAAGAGGTGGCACCTCCCAGGGCTGGTGGCTGCGGGGCGATGTCTCCTCCTCAGAGTGGCTTCCCTGACCCCCACCTCCAGCCCCTGCAGGGGGGCCACTGCCCTTCAAAGCCCTCGACCCGGGCACGCGGGCCTGCAGGGCCCATCCTCCCGGCAGGGCCGTCCTGGGCGCCGTGCGGACGGCGCGGCAGCCGGTCCCCACCCACTAGTGGCCAGCGGTGCCCACCCTCCCGGGCCGAGACAGCCAGCACGGCCGCATGTCCTGGGGGCGGTCTGGGATGGCACCCCCGCCCTGGGCCTTCCCGAGATGACAGGCTTCGTCCCCTCCCCCAGCCACGAGCTCCCCTGTGGACAGGGTCTCCAGTCTGCACGCCGAAGGCTGCGGGGCCCAGGACGGCCACCGCACGGGGTCACAGCAGGTGGGGGCGATGGCACATCCTGGGGTCTCGGGGTCCCAGGGCGGCTGCAGAGCGGGGCAGGGACGGGGACGCGGCCCAGGGCCCAGAGGAGCCAGCTGGGCCGAGCCGGGCAAGCCCGGGCCAGAGCCACTCACCTGGGGCAGGAATGTGGGTCCTGCCAGCTGCCTCCTCCGCTTTCCAGGCCCAACAAACCTCCGCCTGCAGGCACATTCCCGCAGCTGCTGACACACCCGCCCGCTGGCGCTCAGGGGCCGGGCAAGCCTCACAGCAGCCCTGTGCCGCCCATGGGCCTGAGGACCTTCCTCTCTGGCCGCCCGGGCACAGACAGTGGGGAGAGGCGGAACCTCCCAACCCACCCGGCTTCTGACTGCGTCCCTGCCTGAGCTCCCATCCTGGCCCCCCTAGGGCTCAGCCTGGGGTCTTGGGGGCGCCTCTCCTCCGGCCCAAGGCCCCGGCCCGGCTGCACCACATCTCAGCCCCGGATGCCCCGTGCCCTGGCTCTCTGGCTCTAGGGGAGCCACTTCTGCCCCCCGGGCCTCAGTTTCCTGCTCTGTGAAGTGGGCTCATAACTGGCCTTCCTCAAGGGGTTGCCCTGGGGCGACCGTGGGGTCCGGACCAAGGGCCAGGCCGGTGGTCGGGACCCTCCCAAGGAGGCAGCGGCCCTCAGGCTCCGTTCACAGGCGGGGGGGCAAGGCTGTGAAGGACACAGGGTGGGAACCCGCGGCTCCCTAACCTCGGCCGCGTGCGGCTGCCCAGGCCTGCGCGGGGCGGCTGCGCTGACCCCTACGTGCCCCAGGGTAGGATGGCCAGACCGAGGTCACCTCCCAGACAGACAGACCTCTGCCACCGTTGCCCCGGGAGAGACCAGTAGCAAAGGGGGTGGGGTTGCCGGCGGTTCCCTCCCTCCCCAGGCGCGCAGGGCCCAGGCTGTCCCTGTCCTGCTGAACCCTCACCTCCACGCAGGGAAGAAGGGAGAACAGCTTCAACCTTCATTTTTTCTGGCCCCCGAGGCACGCGGCAGTTCCTTGGCCAGGGATCAAACCTTCATCACAGCAGTGACGCCGGACCCTTAACCCTGTGTGCCACAAGGGAACTCCCGGCTTCAACCTTCTGATGGGGAAACCGAGGCTCAGAAAGAAGGAGGGATTGGGGCTGGGGCTCTGTCTATACCTGGGATCAGAGGTCAGCTTGGGGACCGACTCTGGCATCGGTCCGGCCCCAGCCCCAGGGGCAAAGGTGGGCCTGGCAGCCTCCTTTCTTTGAAACTGAAACTCCGCCCAGTTTGGCTGGGACATCTCGGCCTCTGGCCAGCCTGGTGTGCCCTCAGCGTGGCCACGGGGACGAGCCAGCCGTGTGCCGGGACGCTGTGTGCCTGGGACGGAAGTGCTCCTTTCCTGTCCCTTGGCTCTGTCCTCACAGCCAGGCCCCGAGGGAGGGGTGGGGCAACAGACAGGCTGCCCTTGGCTGTGTGACCTCACCGTCCTCTCCTGGGCTCGGCCCCCAGCCCCGCCTCCAGAGCGCCTTCACCTGCATCTGGGGAAGGGGCCCGCGACGGCCTCCCGGGGGTCACGTGGGAGGGGGACCGGCCCACCTGGACCCCGACCCTGACCCTGACCCTGACCCAAGGCGGCGCGGTCAGCAGCACAGCCTGGCTGCCTGGGCGAACACGGGACGCTTGGCGTTTGCGTTCCTTATCACGTGAAGGTTAGATCTCAATGAAAAAAATCTAACGCAGTCAAGTAAGTCCCCAGAGAGAACGAAGTCAGACAGTGAGATGGAACAGGACGTGACGCCGGCCTGTGGGTACCCATGCTGGTCACCGAAGCCGGACCCGCGTGTGCCGCACCTGCTGTGACCTCCCCCAAGCCTCACTGGGGCTGGAGGCTGGCGACCGCCCGTGCCCCTCTGAGACTGGAGGGCCGTCCGGAGTCACGAGGGAGGTGGTGGCACCGGGCCGTGCTGGTGGCTGGCTGAGGCCTGCGTGCCCCGCAGCCCCGGGCCCCCTCCGAGGCTGGAGAGCAGAGGGCAGGCAAGAGGGGCCGGGGCCAGGTCTGCCTGGAGAGGGACCCGGCCCTTGGCCCTGACCTGCAGCTCACCCTGGGCCCGCAGCCAGGCCGGGAAGGAGGGCTTCCTGGTTTCGGGGCTGGTTCGCTTCCACACGCGGTGGGCTTGGCGCTGACCTGGCCCCGCCCGGCCGGGAACAGTCACCCGGGGTGTGGGGGGGTGTTCCCAGGTGGTGGTGTCACCACACATCCGGGCCGCCGTGCACCTGCCTGCGAGGTGGGCCCGCACGATGGCGCTGAGTGCTGACCCCGCCAGCACCCCGGCCCCCGCCTGGGCGGCCTGAACAAGGACCGGGGTGAGACTGGTCCTCGGCTTGCAGAGTCATCTACAGCCGTGTGACCGCGGTCACGACCTCCCAGTGAGCACAGGGGTGGCGGTGGCGGTGGCGGCGAGCACCGGCACGCTGAGGGCCTCCTGAATTCCACATGCGTTCCGAGCCCTGCACACGCACGGCTGTTACCACTGCCCCAGTTCACAGCCGGAAAGGGACGGTGGCGAAGCGTGTCACCCAGCTAAGGGGCACGGGGCGTGCAGACCCAGCCTGGAGCCCTGCGGTGATGCCGGGAGTCACGCAGTCCAGGGCCCTGCGTGCAGGAACGGCCGTGTCCTGAGGGGGACACGGAGGCCCTCGTGGGTCCTCACGGGGACCAGAACCGCGGCTGCCGGGGACCTGCAAGGGCGCCTCTGAGTGCCGGGCTCCCCCGGCCCCGGCCTCGGCCCTGTCCCCACCTGGAGACCCCACAGGAAGCGGGGCAGCAATCCGCCCCCGGGTGCGGGCCCGGCCAGAGGGAGGCGCCAGCGCCCCGCAGCCCGCAGGGAAGTGGCAGGGCTGCGGGTTCAGGACCAGCTCTCGACGCCCCGCAGTGGCGGCAGGGGAGCCCACGCGGGACGGGACATCAAGCTCGGCTCCGCCTGCGCGGCAGCCCCACTTCAGGGGCCCTCACTCTCGTTTGCAGCCAGGACTGTGGACAGCAGGGTTTCTCAGAGACGGGCCCGTCCGGATCTCACGGGCTGGAGGGAGGGTCGCAGAGCTTCCTTCTGCAGAACTGGACTTTGGGACCCTGGCCCGGAAGCAAGTATTCTCTTGGATGATCAGGAGCCTAAGGCCTTTAGCAGGCTGATGTCAGCTAGTTGGCACTTAGCCTTTACAAGTACCGGCAAACAAGCAAATGAAATGACATTCTTTTCTTTGAGCTCATGAGTATGGAGACTCTAGAAGTGCAAGATGGAGTTCCAATCTTTGGGCAGCTGAAAATCGAATCCAGAGGACTGGGATCATCTGGGGTTGCTTCCTAAAGAGAAAGTTCTTAAGTTGGACTTTCCTGGGGCTGTAAGAGAGAGTTAAGTTTTATTTGGGGAGAAATTAGGGCTTAAGCCCTGGCGACATCATCTCAGAGAGCCCTGAGAAACTGCTCTCCCCAATTTTTTTTTTTTTTTGTCTTTTCTAGGGCTGCACCCACGGCATATGGAGGTTCCCAGGCTAGGAGCTGTAGCCAATGGCCTGCACCACAGCCAGAGCAACGCGGGATCCGAGTTGCATCTGCAACCTACACCACAGCTCACAGCAACGCCAGATCCTTAACCCACTGAGCAAGGCCAGGGATCAAACCCGAAACCTCATGGTTCCTAGTTGGATTCGTTTCTGTTGTGCCACGACGGGAACTCTATTCCTTCTACATTCTGAACACCAATCCCTTATTGGATGTAAATATTTTCTCCCATTCTTTGGGTTGCCTCCCCCCTCCCTTTTTTTTTTGGCTGTCCTGCAGCCTATGGAGTCCCAGGCCAGGGATCAGTTCTGAGTTGCAGTTGTAGCCCAAGCCTACTTAACCCACTGTGGCAGGCTTGGCATTGAACCTGCGCCCCAGCACTCCCAAGACGCCACCAATCCCGCTGTGCCAGTGGGAACCCTGCATTTTCACTCTGTTGATGGTGTCCTTGATGCACAAATTTTTCAGATTTTGTCTTTGTTGCTGTGGCTACCTGTGCCTTTGGTCTCGTATGCGAGAAATCCTTGCCAAAGCCGAAGGCTGTGCCCTAAATTTTCTTCTAAGAGTTTAGTTTTTAGATTTGTGTCTTGATCCATTTTGTGTTGATTTTTGCACATGGTGCAAAGGAAGGGGCTTGCTTTATTCTTTCACACGTGGGTACCCAGTCTTTCTGCACACCTGCTGAGAACGCAATCCTTTCTCTCTTAAAAGGTCCTAGCGCCCTCATCAGAAATCACTTGACTATGCGCATGAGGGTTTATTTCTGGGCTCTGTATGTACTCTGATGGCTACGGCTCCAGCAGACCTCTCTCTGCCAAGCTCCAGGTAGTCTTACTCTGTCTCCTGCCTTCCAGTTAGAGACAATCTTTTTTTTTTAATTTACTTTTAGAAAATTTTATGGCTGAACCCGCGGCATAAGGAAGCTCCTGGGCTAGGGACTGAATCTATGCGATCGATGCCACAGCTGCAGCAACGCCAGATCTTTGAACCCACTGCAGTGAGCCGGGGATCGACCGGAGCAGTCGATTCCTAAGCCACTGCGCCACAGAGGGGACTCCTACAGCTCTTGATGACCAGGCTTAGCTGGACTGACCCACACGTTGATACAGACAGGAGGGCCAGCTGAACAGACCCCAGCCACAAACATACACATGTAACGTCTGCGCACACATCTCTTACGGTCGGCACAGACACTGAGTGACCTTCCTACAAGGTGCTGGCCTCAGTGGCCTCGCTCCTGATACCCAGCCGCTGGAGTCCCATGGAAGCAACAGCAGACACGCTGCCCACCCAAACACTGGTTTCCAGGTATGATGAGATTTGTGACCTCAAGTCCCAAGTCCGGATGTTAAATTCTCCCAGAGCTCTATGGAAGCTGGCAGTGATTCAGACAAGGCACCGTGTGGCCAAGCTAACTGGGATCTTGTGCACGTTCACTGGCTTTGTACACCTACTATGTGCAGTCCCACTCGGGCAGCAGAGCCAGCCCTGGGAGAGCCCCCACCTGTGCGAGCCGAGACTCAGGTGGGGAAGTGATGTGGGTGATCAGACTTGGAGGATGGGAGGGGGGCAGCAGGGGAGGAAGGATGTTCGCGGTCTGGGGTCCACCCTGGAGGAGCCTTCTGGCTCATTGGAGAGGAAGTCCCAAGGGGAGGAGACTGCCCGCACTCCCAGGAATGTGGACGGGGGCCCTGGGCCGTTTAGTTCTGCACTGCAGGATTTTTGTTTTCTCCACTAACAAGTCCTGGCAGCAGGAATGGGCCTCTCCGTCAGTACTGGTCCGGGTAGATGCAGCGGCGGTGATGTGGGGGGAAAGGGGTCCTGGGAGGGGCCCGATGGCGCAGGGCAAGGGCTGTGCGGGTCGGCCTGGTTCTGCCACTGGACTTGGCCAAGCGCCTTCGCTGCTGGGTCTTGGTTTTCCACGGGGTTGGTTTCTACATCCGAGGGTGTCGCCCGCCGCAGCTCTGCAGCTCCTCCCGGCCTCCCTCAGGGCCGCGGGGGCTCGCCCCACCCTTTGCTCTTATAACCCACGACGCCCCTCCTGCGTCCGCCTCCGCGTTGTCTGGCTTGTCTGCCGGGGTGAGTCCCCGGCACGGTCTACACCTCTCACGCTCAGATGAGCACGGTCCGTTCCAGCACACCCACTCTCGCCCACCCAAGTCCGTGCCGGCCGCCCGCCCCGCACGCCGACTAGCTCTCGGGTACCCGGCCGGAGCCGCCGGGCGCTCCAGCAGCTGCCCGAACGCCGGAGGCTTCCGCCCACCGGAAGCAGAAGTGCGTCAGACCAGCCGGCACCGCTCTCCGCGCAGACTCGAGGCGTCTCGCGGGACCCGGAAGTACTCGCAGAGGCCCCGCCCTCGTCCGCCAAGAGTGCTGCCGGGGGAGCCAGCGCTTCCTTTCTGCGCTCGCGCTCGTCGTGGTGACACAAGGTGAGCAACGCGGCCGGGCTCGGGGCCTGGGCACGGGGACGGCGCGGGGATCGGGGCTCGAGGCGGGGCGGGGGCACAGCGTGGGGGTTGGGGCCTCACCGCTTGGGCCGTGCGGGTATCGGGGTCAGGCCTGGGCGGGGGCATCGCGCGGCGGTCTGGTGGACGGGAAGGGGCGCGCGGACACGGTCCTTCTTACGGCACCGCTTGGGGTCTCGCAGGCGCACCCTCGACATGCAGAACGACGCAGGCGAGTTTGTGGACCTGTACGTGCCTCGGAAATGGTGAGCGCTCCCCACCGCCCGGAATCCGCCCCCCGCCCCCAGCGAGCCTCTCCCCGCTCACTGCTCCCCCCACCCCCGCAGCTCCGCCAGCAACCGCATCATCGGCGCCAAGGACCACGCGTCCATCCAGATGAACGTGGCCGAGGTGAGCCGGACGGGCGGCTCTCTCCGCTGGGGAGGGTGCCAGGTCTGCGGGCTGACTTCTGCACCCCAGGTTTAGAGCTAAAGGCGTTCGGGTGCGCCTCTTCTCGACTTACAGGTTGACAAGGTGACAGGCAGGTTCAACGGCCAGTTTAAAACCTACGCCATCTGTGGTGCTATTCGCAGGATGGTGAGTGTGCCCTGGTCTCTTTCACTGGCCCTTTGAGCAGGGAAGGCCTTTCCCTGCCTGTCCTCAGGCCTGAGCAGGTGTGTTGGCAGAATGGGCTGGAGTCTGTTGGACTGGGCTGTGCTGGCCTCCCCGGGGGTGGAAGAGGGGTGCTTGGGGGCCCAAGAAAGGGCCACCCTGAGAAAAGACTCAGGCGGGCCTTGGTCTCAGAGCTTCCCAGGTACCTCAGGTCCCCAGGGCCACCCTGCACAGTCAAGCGTCTGCCCACTGCCGCCATGCCTGCCCTTGCTGGGCTGGGCTGGCGGTGTGGCTGGACCTCTGGGTAGACTGTCCCAATGTGTTTTTCTTCCTAGGGGGAGTCAGACGACTCCATTCTCCGGCTGGCCAAGGCCGACGGCATCGTCTCAAAGTAAGAGGGTCGGAGTGTGGGCAGAGGCCTAGGGCTTCTTCAGAAGCCAGGTTTTAATGTCATTCTTCCTTTTCTAGGAACTTCTGACTGGAGAGGATCACAGATAATGGAACGTTTTTCATAAATAAATAGTGAAAATCCATCTCTGTTGTTTCACTGTCTGCTTGGTGGTGGTGGGGTCACTCTTCTGGGCTCTAGAGGGACAGGGCTGGTATTTTGCTGTGGATGGAAGGGACCCGTCACCTGAAAGGCAGCCTGTGACGCATACTGCGAAACCAGGTTTTACTTACAGCACAAATACATGACTTTTTGCTAACAGATCCATGACACGTGACATTTAGGTCAGATGACCACTAAGCGCACATTTAAATCCACAGCGCCTGCCAGGTGCTGAGCGGATGGCACCGGGCCCTTGGACCCATGTCTTGGCCTGGTTCTGGGGGTGACAGTTTAGGCTGAAGTTACATGCCTTAAATACTGGCTTCACTTGAGTACCACACCGTGGCAGCTCTTGACATTTTTAAAAAGAACGCAGCACACGAAGAGGAAGGTTACAGATGGGTTTGGTGAATGAGAAAACCTCACTACATAAACACACAGACTTAAATTACTCCAGCCATCCTGATGTCGGTATAGAAATTCCCAAGATGTGTCCCTTGAGGCGAATTGTAAACTGGGAACATAGAGTTTTGGAAGTCGGTCCCTTGCAGCACATGTAAGTGTCTTTGAGACCTGGGGTGGCAGGACAGGTCACCTTCTAGAAGATTTGCCTGGGGCCTAGCAGCTTCATCCTTCAAAACCCCCTTGGTGCACGTTGGGTCTGGGGGTGGTTTTGGGCAGGCGGACAAGGAAGAGGCACTCAGTAAACAAGGTTGGAACACCCTTGGGCTCTGGTCTCCGTCCAGCAGTTTCCCTTAGCCCAACCGAGTGACTGCGAACACACAGCCAGCGGGTGGGAGCAGGCCTGCAGGTGGCCGTCCCGCACCTCTGCTGGGGTCTCAGCAGTTGCTGGTGGTTGAGTGCTGACAACTTCTGCAAAAGCACCAGTCCACACGGGCAGAATGCAGAGTGGGGCTGTCCTGGAACCCCTCCAGTGACAGCTTTATAGGACAGCAGTAGGGAAGCAGCTTAATGACCCAGCCAACACAGTCATTTTTGTGAGCACCTGACCCACAAGGGAGAAGCTCATCCTTGGTCTTAAGTGTTTGCTGGGGCAGCAAGCAGAAGAGCTGGGCGACATAGTGTGGGGAAGCCACGACGACCAGCCCTTGGGGTCTGCTTGGCGTGGCAGGCCACAGTAGCCGCGGCAGCTTCCGCTTCATGTCCGCGAGGAAAAGGCCTGGACACCGGCCCTTCCGGTGAGGCAGGGCGGGGACGTCATCAGTCTCCCGCTTGAGGGTCAAGTGTGGTTCAAGTCACAACTTCAGATCTTTGAAACATGCTTTTGTTCCCTTAGGAAAAAAAAGACCTACAGAAGCAAATCCTACATGACAATAAATAATGGGTTTTCTCTGCAATATTGCTTAGGAAGATCAAGAGCCAGCAATTCAGTCGTCCTGAAGGTGCCAAGTGTCGTGGGCAAGTGGGGTGTTCCTGGTGAGATGGGTCCCTGCATGGGGTGAGCTAGTGTCCGTGCCTTAGGCCTGCTGGGGCGTGTGACAACGCAGGGCATCAGGGCTTCACAGTGACACGATCCTTTGAAGAACAGAGGCCCAAGATAGAAAAATGAGACCACAGCCAACCAGGAGTCTGCTCATCCTGGCTTAGGCTGACGCCAGACCTCTGCCTGTGGAGGCGGCGGTGGGAGTGGGGCAGGCAACCCCCACGGGGTGTGTCCCACAGTGCAGTTTCCACGTCTGAAAACCGGGAAGAGCCAAGATGAATGCTTCCCAAGGTTCACTCCAGCAATTCGGTGCGACCAGTGAGATCTGGAAACCCCGTCTCCGCAGATGCTAGTGCAGTGGCTCGGTGGTCTGCAGAGGGCTGGGTCACGCGAAGGCGAAGGGCGCTGAAGAGTCAGGATTCTCCACCACGCAGCGCCCATCCAAGTCCTGGCGCCAGACCGGTCTCAGGCACAGGCAGGGAAGCAGTGTCAAACCCCACGTCTGGTTCACGGAAGAGCGCGGGCGGGGCTCGGAAATACCGTGGCGGTGCGGTGTGTGCTTTGGCGTGGAAGCAGGATCGCTCCGAGAAAGCCAAGCTGAAGAAGCCGGCCAGGCCCACGGCTGGCGCGTCCGCACTGCAGCGGCTGGGCACGCCCGTGGCGGCCAGGCTAGAACTGCTGCGTGAGGCGCCGGTAATGAGGTAACACCTGGCTCTCGGGAAGGTAGAGGGCAAGTTCCAAGGCCACGAGCACCGTGAACTCAAACCCAATTAGGTCCCGTCTGTTGAATCGAAACCTTTCTTCTAATTTCTGTGTTGAGGAGGAGAGGGGTTGAGTGGGCGGGCTTAGAACGGTGGGGCGTGACTGGGGCGGGGCTAGCTGGCTGGGCGGGGCCTGGGTGTAGTCTCTACTGGGCATGGCCAGGGCGGGGAAGTGGGCGTGGCCAGGCAGGGTGGAGCCAGGGCGGGGAAGTGGGCGTGGTGCGGCTGGGCGGGGAAGTGGGCGTGGTGCGGCTGGGCGGGGCCGGGCTGGGTACTGGGACTGACTCACGTCAATGAGCTGCTTCACGTCGCTCTTGCGCAGGTCGCTGCTGATCTTGGCGGCCAGCAGCACGCAGGCGCCTGCACACAGCTTGCGGTTCTGCTTGTTGAGCTTGCCCTGCAGGACGAGCTTCTCGAAGTATACGTAGGCCATGGACACGGTCACGGGCTCCAGCCCACACTCCTCGGACAGGTTCCGCATCTCTCGTTTTAAACTGTGGGTTTACATGGGAGCCAAGGGCTGTGGGGCCAAGAAGAGGCGCTCTCTGCTAGAGGGATGCGCCTTTGGGCCACTGGAAAAGGAACGACCCAGTGTTCAAGCCCAGAGTTTGGCAGGCGGGCAGCAGCCTGGTCTTGGCCTCCGAGGCACCCCCACCTGTCCTCCAGAGGACCCCACAGAGGGCAGAGTGCCCGTGATCCTATGGCAGTGGGGGCGGGGCTGGTGAGGGGAGGGAACAGCCGCCCAAAGGCCCAGAGGTGCGGTGCGGATGGCGGGCTGGCAGGAGAAGCGCCCAGGGGGCCTGACTCCCAGGAGGCAGGAGGGAGCTGCTGGCCGGCGGGGGTGGGCTTAGGAGGGGAGCGCGGGGCTTATTAAGCTCAGGAATCTACCAGAAGAGCAGAGCCAGCCAGGCTGGGCCCAGGCTATGCATCGGAAGGGGGTCTGAGGAGGGCCTCATCTCAGCCGTGGGCTGGGGGACGCCGCCTCGGGCCGTACCTCCTGATCTTGCTCAGCGTCAGCTTGATGTGTGGGAGCTTCTCCCGGAACGTCTCGTTCATGTCCTTCTTGAGGTCGGAGGGCTTCACGTAGTCTATCACCGTGGTCTGCAACAGAGCAGGCCGTCCCCACGCAGCCTGGGCCGCCTGCGGCCCGCCCAGCTCCCGCTCCCCACCCCGGCGGCTGCCCCCGTACCATGTAGGACGCGAAGATGAGGACACGCTTGTGCTTGCCGCAGGGCCACTGAGGGTCGTCCAGGAGGTTGGGGTTGTACTCCAGGGGATCCCCCACGTCAGCCCCTGCCGGCAGAGCGCAGCCCTGAGACCCCGCGAGCCCTGAGCCCCCGCGAACCCTGAGTGCCGCGCCACGGCTCGTGCCGACCCAGGCCTCAGCCAGCGCCTGGCCAGCGTCAGGGCGCCACTGTGGGACGAGGGGGGTGAAGCGCCAGGGTCCCGGCGGCTCCCGGCGCGGTCCCCTCCCCGAGGGCAGGGTGGGAGCCAGGACAGCGGCGGACGCGCACTGCGCGTCCGCCGTGTGGGGAGCCCCTCCTGAGAGCCTGCGGCAGACCCGTGGGCTCGGATGTGACATGGCGTGCGGCCATGTGGTGGGCCTGGCTGCCTGCTCTGTACCGGGTCAGGGCCCTCGGGTTACCTAGCTCCGAGCCGGCAGGCGCCGCCCTGGGGGGGCCGGGTTTGCATCTGGACGCCAGCAGGGTGCGGGGGATGCTGGGCCGGGGCTGAGGCGGCGGAACGTGGCTGTCTGGCTTGAGTGCGACCAGGGCGTTGGTGGGGTACAGGAACCTGGCGTAAGACACGACCTGGAAAGGCAGCACCATTGGCCTCAGCCCTGCAGCCCCGTCCAAGACCGGAGGGCCCCACACAGATGCTCCCACGCTAGAGGACAAGGGAGGGACCACTGCGGCTCCCACCGCCCAGGGCTCATGCTGCTCACTCCAAGGAAGCTTCTAGAATGCCTCAGCCCCGTCGCTTATCCAGGATCTGCAGCCTGGAGCTTCTCCCCACCTCCAGCCCCCAGCCTCCCACGCCCTCCCTGCTAGCGGTGGTCTCGTTACCTGGCCACCCCGGGGTGACTGGCCCGTTACACAGGCCAGGCGGCTTCCTCCCACGGGTGCTGTGCATCTTAGGAGGTTAAGTGAGACACAGCGTGAAGCGTGCCCCCTCGACACTAGTTAGCCCCGCACCCGCACCTGGCATCGACTCTGACCTTTCCATCGGCCCCCAGCTCAACGCCTTCCAACTGAAAGACCATCTCCGAAGACACGGAGATGCCGCCGGACGGGTGTCTCTGCTTCTGGCTGTCCACCCTCAGGTCACTGCAACACACAGGATGGGACAGAGTTGCTGGGCACCCCCCCCGCCCCAGGGGCTGGCGGCTCCCCACCTCCCGGGGCGCTGCCCGTCCTCCCGCTGTGGGAACGGCAGCACCGGCCCCGGCGGGGACGCGGCCCCGGCCTCCCATTTTAAGAACTGCCTCTGTCTCCCCCTCCCCGGTCAGGGTCCCAGGAGCGGGGGCGGCCTTGGCTTCACCCCAGCTGCCTTCCAGCTGTGAGTCGATACCTGCAACCGCACCCTCGGTCCACACAGGTCGCGCTGTGCTGTCCCCACCCTGACAGCCGTGTCCCTCTTCCCGGATTACACGTGGAACACAGCTGCCCGGACTGGCCGTGAGGATGCACGTGGCGCCCCTCCAGGAGGAACAGCCCAGACACCTAAGTTTAGCAGCTCGAACAGGGCAGCGGTGCCTCCCCGAGAACCGGGACCCAGACGACCTGCAGGGCCCCTGCCCGCAGCCAGCGGGGACCAGCCACTCACCTGACTCGCAGGCCTTCTCCATAGGGCAGGACCGAGAAGGCGGCGCACAGGGACCGCTTGGCGCAGATCAGCACGATCCTGCGGGGGGACGGGGGTCAGGACAGGGCGCAGGCCTTTCCAGAGAGAACCCTTCCCGCCTAAACTTAGGTGTCCAGCGGCTAGGGAAGCCCGGTGGCCAGGGTGAGTGTTTCGCTGGTTCCCTCTGCGAACTTCGTGAGGGCGCCACGTCTTGTCCCCTTGGTGAGCGAGCCCTTCCGTGCAATGCACTAGGGCGGCAGGCAGGTGGAGGCGGGAGGCCGGGATGGCGGTTCAGCCGGGGAGGCCAGGCTTTGGAGGACGCAAGAGGCAGAGGCACTGGCCCCAAGGACCGTTCTATTCCGGGGGCGGTCCTCAGGTGAGCCCGAGGGGCAGGAGCCCAACATCATCCGAAAGCGCCACCCTGTGTCCTGAGCCAAACTGGCTGAGCGGGGCCCTGCGTGGGGCACGGTGGGAAGCACGGCCTTTCGTTCCCCGGGCACGGCTCTGCCCGGCCCCCGCCGCAGCGCCAGGCCGAGCCCATGGTGCCGGGGACCACGCTGGGCCACCGTGGGAAGATGCCGCGCTCCTCGACCTGAGCGTGTTCTCCAGCAGGAAGGGGGATGGGCGGGGGACCCTCTGGGTCAGGGTGCCAGCTTAAGGTCAGCAGGGTGGGTTATAGGGACAAGTGACAGGAACTGCCCCAGCCTGGACTACAGACCCAGGGCCTCTGAGGGCTATGGGCACTGCTGCCACCCTGTGCCCCAGCTCAGGCAAGCCAGATGCCCTCTGTGCCTCCCGCGTAAAGTCAGCCCACTGTCGCCAGCGGTCCAGCACGTCAGCACTGCTACCAGCGGCTGGGATGTGCTGTGGGCCCGGCAGCTGGTGGCTCGGAGGGAGGTGTGTGGGACGGGCTCTGGGCGGGACCTCGTGCCTGGAGGACAGGGCTGTGCCCAGGGCAGGACGCCGGGCCCGGCAGGTCCGGGGGACACGGTGGCGAGCGGGCCCGGGCCGCGGGCGGTACCTGCTGTTCCTGGTGTCGTACTGCCTCATGTTCTTGATGAAGTGAGTCTTCTTCAGGCCTTTGTGTCTCGGGGAGCCCGACACGTGTTTGGTTCTGCAGGTGAAAAGCAGGTCACCCTCCCCTCCGGGACCTGCTCTGGCCCGGGAGGGAGGGCGGCCGGGCGCGGGCCTGGGGGGCAGGCGGGGCCTCACCTCTGAGCCGAGGCGCATGCCACTGCGTCTTCCAGAACCTCGAGGGAGCAGCGCTGGGCGGCCACGCGCCGTCTGTGGGGAGGACACAGCAGGGCCTCAGGACACAGCCCTTTCCCCACGAGGCCTCACCTGATTCTCAGGCAGCGGGTTCCTCCCTCGCGGAGGGCGGCCCCGGCCATGGGCCCAGAGGCCTGTCTGTGGGGAAGGCTGAGTGCTGGGCAGGGGCCACCCAAGGACAGAATTTGCCATTAGAATCGGAGGGGGACGGGGCGGCTGCCAGCCGCCTCCGGTAGCTCAGCCCTTGCGGGCTGCAGGCAGGGTGGTGCTTTAGGTTTGAGGGGCTGGCGGAAGGCCGGGGAGGGGGCGCGGGGGGCCAGACGGGGCCCGGGGCGGCCTGCAGGCTGGACGTCAGATGAGCACACGCCTCGCCAGCCCTCCCGCCTACTCTGGCGCCGCAGCCCTGGAGTCCCTGCTTAGAGCCATCGCCAGAGCTGACCCCTGGCCCTGTCCCCGGCCCGGGAACCCTCAGAGCTCGGCCCAGGCCTCTGGCTCTTGGCTGGGCTGCCCTCGCTGCCCCAGGTCCCTGCACGAGCCTCAGGGCCCTCGCAGGGCTGTTCCCTGGGTCTGGAACCTTCTCACCCCAGCTCTTCCCATGGCTCAGCTCAGCTGTGGCACCACCTGCCTCCCGGGGACCGCGGCAAGCGTTCTGATGAGCGTTATGAGGTCGCCTGGTGCTCGGCGGCCCCCGCCTCCTGCACCCCCGCCCCCCGCCAGAAGCATCAGAGGAGCCAGTGCGTGCATCAGACCCAGCCTCGCACAGCCCCTGGGCAGCATCGTCCAGGCCCGGCGGCCGGGATCCTCTCGGAGCCAAGCCCAGCATGGTGACAAGGAGGAAAGAGGCTATGGGACCCGCGCTGGGGAGCGTCTGAGCTTCGGCGCATGGCCGTGTGGTCAGGCGCACCCAGAGCCGGGGAGATGGCCGTAGCGACTCCTCAGGGGGACACACGCGGCCGCAGGTCAGGCCTGAGGCTGAAGCGCAGACCCAGCCGTGCCGGGTGGTCAGGAAGGAGTGTGTCCTGGTGACCAGAAGGGGGCTAAAGATCGGCTGACGATGACAGCTGGGCTCCCACTAGCCCTCTGGGGGACGGGGCGCTGGGGTTGCCCCAGAGACAAACTGGGGTGTTTGGCCTTAGCAGCACCCAGTGCACTGGGGAGCCGGGAGGGCAGCCCCACCCCCGCGCTGCCACTGGCCCTGGGGGCTGCACCCTTGGGCCCAGATCACAAACCCGGGCTCTTGCAACGTGCACGCGCAATGGGCACATCTCACCAGCAGGGACGGCCTAGGACAAAGCCACAGAGGGGGCCCCGTGCCCACTGCCTCACGAGGGGCGGCTCCTGGCGCGCAGGGCTCTGCATTTAGGAGGCGAAGCAAGGTGGGTCCTGCCTGCTCAGCAGCCATTCAATAAGGCCTGAGCTGGTCTGGGCCCCCCGTGGAGGGGACAGAGAGAAGGGCTCGTCGCCAAGGCCACTTCCAGGAGCTATGGCCTGCCCAGGCGCCACCTTCCCGGCTGCATCTGTGGACCATCCCCCACTCCCAGCAGGACCCCTGGGCGTGGTCAGGCCACCTGGCGGGGGGCAGCCCAGGTCACTAAGAGCCAGCATGTCCTCAGAGAGCTGAGGAGAGGGACAGGCACCGTCATGTGCTGGGGTCAACCTGCCAGCAAGGGCGCTGGAGCTGCCACCACACATCAAATGCTCAACTGCGTTCGGGGCTCGGCACCTGCCCAAATCACAGAGGCGGCTGTCACCTTGACGAGAGGTCCCCCATCTACTTAAGTCTTTAAAATGACAAAGGCAACAGAAACTGGATGAAAAGAAACTAGAACCGAAGACAGACAGAAACCCAGTAAAACGCGGGGTGCCCCTGACTCCAGAGAGGGGGTGCGCCCGCTTGCCCCCACGTGGGGGCGGAGGAGCCCGGCCAGGCCAGCGGGGGAGCTTGGGGGCGACGCGAAGTACAAATCAGCTGGGAGACCCGGCTGGAGCAGCAGCCAGAACGGCAGTGGGGAGGGCGTCAGGCAGGCCCCCAGCGTCCCGGGAGGCCTGGGAAGGACCCACAGTGGGCGACGCCCCGAGAGGGCGCCCCGCTGAGCCGGGAAGCCCAGCCGGTCTGCGGGGGACAGGCCGTCCCCGGAGGGGTGTGTGTGTGTCCTGCCCCGTGGGGCTGGGCTCGGCGCCCGGGGACAATCCCGCGGGGCTTCTTCAGCTAATTTCCCAGGTGAGCTCGACCGGGACCTCAGCTGCAGAGCTGAGGCCAGCGGCGGTCTCCACAGAGGCGCCCGCCCGGCGGGGCCCCGGCCCCTGGAGGCCAGCCCCGCGGCACCATCGCCACCCCCCAGCTCCCGCCTGGCCCCTCCCGCAGATCTCGGGTTACTGCCCGAGGAGGCCTTTCAGCTCGCGGAGCCATGGCTTTCGCAGATCTTGGGGGCTTCCCTCTGTCTTTCCCCCTCTGTGACACTGTGTGCATAAACTCCGTCCTCACGGCTGGCCGCAGCCTGGAGGGTGAGACAGGGCACAGGGCTGGTGGGGAGGCGCCCCGCCCCCAGCCCAGCGGTGAGCTGGTTTTCTCAGGGCTCGTGTCCTGCGTGCTGCTGTTTGGGTTTGGGTCCAAAGTCCGGACCCACGCTGACGATGGCGCCCGGAGTCGGAGCCCAGAGCGGCGGCCGAGCGAGGAGCTGCTGTTCTCGCCCCTTCCCTCCCCTCCCCAGCCCCCGGTCTGAGCAGAAGTGACCCTGCAGGCCCGCCTCCAGCTCCCCGAGCCCCAGGCTGCGTCCCAGGCAGAACTCGCTGCGTCCGAGCGCTGCGGTGAGCAGGTGACTGGACGTCCCAGCAGTGACGGCTCACGGGTGGGAGAGAAGGGGTCTGCGCGCTCCCAGGAACAACAATGTGCTCGGGTGCTGAGGGGACCCCGCCTGGTGTCAGAAAGCAAGGGAACCGGAGGCGCCGGCCCAGCGCCCGCGGGAGCCCGTCCTGGACAGGACGCCCTCCAGCGACAGGGGCCAGCACCCAGCCCCTCCCCCGGGCGGGGCCGGTTCAGGGAAACTGCTGGCCAGTCGCCCTTGGGAGTCCTGAGGCGGGACCCCCGTGGACCCCCCAGCAGGATGGCGCCACTGAGAGCCCGGCTCAGCCAATCTGGAAACCCCTGGAATCCGAATACGGAGCACTGAGCACGGGCCGCCCCGGGTCCCACAGACTGGACGGGAGCATTCCCGCTGTTCTGTCTGGAGCAGGAGGCCACCTTCACACACCCAGACGCGGACCCCACCGGGAGCAGGCCCCCGGGGCGCTGTGTGCGGGGTCCCGGCTGCGAACTTGGGGGGGACGGGCGTGCTGCGTGCCTGCGACGCACGCGCTCCTTCCCTGCGCACGTCGCATCTCCGTCCACAGCGCTCGACACAAACTACCAAGAGCAAAGCCTGGGCTTCCGGCCGCCTCGGCCAGTGCCGGCCCCCAGCCCCGCCGTCCAGCCAGACCCGAGTCCCAGGGAGCCAGGAGCCCGTCTCTGCTGAGCTCGCCCGGCTGCGTCCTCCACGACTGGCCCAAGGCCGCCTGGGTTTGACGCTTTAGGGACGAAGGGGTCAGGGGTCGGGCGGAGGGGAGGCTGTCAGGAGGGCACAGGCGACCGCCGCACTGACCTCGGGCCTGCCTGTCCCGTGCACACCCGCCTTGCCCCAGAGACGGGCGCACAGACAGGAGCCCACTGCTACTTTTTAGACGTCGTTTCCAGTGCCTGACAAACTTCCTTCACTTTGTAACTGAAAAAAAACACCCAGCCAGAGAAGAGGGACTGGGGTCAGGTCTGGAGACACCCACACCTGGCCAGGGGCCCAGCGGAGGGGCTGCTGTCAGCGGGCAGAGCACCTGAGAACCGGCAACCCCACTGCCGAGACCGCTTTCCTACGTCGGGCCGCTGACAGGGGCCAGCACGACACTGAACCCTGTTCTGCCCGGAGAGTGTGAGCAGCAACCTGGCCGGTCGGCTCGCCACGCTGTCCGGCCTGAGCTCGGGTCCAGCGCGTTGCAGGCCCTCGGGCACGCTTGCTGAACGAGTGGTCCTTAGCAGGAAAAGCCGTGCCAGACTGTAACCCTGCGGGTGGAACACAAACCCTCCCCAGGGACACTGAGCAGGGGGCACTCCCTGGGCAGCCTGGACCTTGCCACCTGGTGCCGGCCACTCTGCCACCTTCGCTGAGCCCCTGGCAGTCACCTTACCTCACAACAGCCCTGTCGGCAGGCAGGTAGTGCTGAACGCAAGCCCATTTCACGGAGAAGCAAACTGAGGCCCAGAGACCAGTGCCACCTGCTCCAAGTCACAGAGCTCTTGAGCACTGGGGCTGGGGCTGCAGCCGGCTCTGCTCCCAGGGCCCGGGCCCCACCGCCGCACGCAAAACACAGACTCTGGGGAGAGACCCTCATGATTTTTTCCGTTCCCCAAACAACTGACCCTCGAAGTCTACAGCCTGTAGCTGGCAGCCCCCTTTGCCAGGCCAGCTGCCCTCCCTCTGGGCCTGGAGGGCAGAGCAAAACAAGCAGTGCCTGCCCTGGGAGCTGCCAGCTGCCAGGGTCCAAGGAGGGACCCACTCCACCTGAAAGGCCGGAGAACATCCGAACGGGACCTGAAGGCCAAGTGGGAAGGAGGGACAGGGCACAGGGCGGGGGGAGACAAAGGGCCCGTGGAGGGCGCAGCAGGAAAGCCACACTCCAGCCGTCCCATGTCCTCTGAGCTCTGGCCTCCGCACACTCGCTTCAGAAGCAGCACGAACGCCATCAGGCACCGCTGCCAGCAGGGCCCCCGTCGCAGGCGCTCGGCCGGAAGCCCCTCCCACTGCAGCGGGCCTGGCCCAAGACAGGGGCGCCCGAACTGCCAGCTAACCGGCCACGCGCAGTCGGCCCGGCATGCACACACGTGCGGCCTCGCACGGCGGAGGGAGTCCCCGCTCTGCCCGGAGTGTCACAGGGACTCCAGGGAGACCGCGTGCTGAGGGGCCGTCCTCGGGCCGACAGCCACCAGGGGCAAGACCACTTCCAGGACAGCCTGCCAAGGACCAGCAGGCCTGCCTTCCACCGAGGAAGAGGCCGTTCTCCCGGCAGCTCCCCCCAGGGCCGCGGTTCCATCTCCCCGGGGGTGTGGGAGTGAGGACGTCACGCGAACTGCCCCCTCCGTCCCAGCGGTCCCCGACCCCCTCCGGAGCCTCCTCCAGTCCACCTACGGGGTGGGATGGCGGCCTCAGGGCCACTCGGAACTCTGAATGCACGAGCGAGAAGTCTGCCCAGAGCGCTGTACCCCAGACCCAACCGTCCCAGCCACGAGTCCTGAGAAGAACCCACGACCGTGACCTGCCCGAGGACCGGCTTGAGCGGCAACTACGGCCAGTGCCGCTGCGGTGACCTCCGGGCAAGAAGAGCCACCTCTAGGCACCAGGGAACCGCGGTGGTTTCCAGGTCTTGCCCACCCACGCGGGGCACCAGCCGCGGACGCTGCACAGCTCCAGGCCCTGCCCTGGGGCCAGCCCGCCCAGCAGCTGTGCCCCCAGACGAAAGGCCAACAGTGGCCCTTGGGAAGGGACGGCGATGAGCAGTCAGTCCTGGGTCCAGGACAGCGCCAGGGTCTGGAGGAAGGGTGCGAGGAGAAGGGTCACCTGGGGGCCAGCGCCCAAAGGTGCTGTGGGAGAAGGGTCTCTGGGAGAAGAAGTGGGTGTCCAGCAGTCAGGCGCTATCTGGGCACAGGGCAGGCCAGCCGGGCAGAGCCCAGGGGTGGGGCACAAGGGGAGTCACTGCAACCTGGGAGTCGACAGGACCAGGGGTGCTGAGCATAGTGGGGACAATGGAAGTGGGGGGGGGTGACTCTGGGGACCACAGCTGTGGTGTGATGGGAGGAGGGGGGGTCTGGCCTGCTGGGGGAGACTCTGATGCTAGATGTCGCAGTACGGGGAGGATCCTGGCCACATGGAGGGGGCCGCCCAGTTTAGAGAACGCCGGGGGACACACAGGGGATGTGTCTGAGCCCCTGTGTCCACAGGGCTGGTAGCAGAGGGCTGGGCAGGGGGCGTGTCCAGAGCCGACAGGTTCTGTGTCCGGGGTCTGAGAAGGGCCGAGGAAACCCTGACCCGTGTTTGGGGGACCGACAAGACCAAGAGGGCCCTGGCCCCACACTCAGGGGTCGGAATTCAGGGACCATGACCCTTAAGCCCGGGGACAGGGCCCTCGGAAACCCTAACGTCCAAGAGGATGACAGGGCCAGAGGACATCTTAGGCTGGCGGGGCCCAGGCAAGACTCCTTCCAGAGGTGGCAAGGCCCAGGGGACCCCAACCTGGCGCGCCCTGACAGGGCCCAGGGCCCCAGGCTGTGTGTCCGGGGACCACGAGGACGAGCGGCTCCTCCACGTCTCCAAGTCCCATGCCGACAGGCCACTCTGACCCCTTGTCACGGGCTGATCCGGGTCCTCGACGCCACATTAGGAGCTGAGCCAGCCTGGGCCGCCGCCGCCCTGCCCCCTGTGCTGGGGGCCCCCAGGTCACCCTGAGCCTCTGTCCTGGGCTGTCTGGCCCCCAGGCCACCTTAACCCCTGCGCTGACCCAGCTGCAGGTCACTCTGCCGCCCTCAGGTGATCCCAACCCTGAGTCCGGTCGACTCTGACAAGGGCCCCCGACCCCTGCGCTGACCCTGCCGGGGGCCACCCCGCCGCGCCCAGGACCCAGGTGACCCAGGCGGCACTCACCTCTGGCGCTGCCCGTCCAGGCCCAGGCTCAGGCCGAGGCCCAAGCCGGTGGGCGCGGGCGCGGGCGCGGGGCTGAGCAGACCCTGGGGCGCCGAGGCCCTGCCCGGAGGACCAGGCAGCGGCAGGCCGGCGGGGGGCGCGGGCGGCGGGAGAGGCGGCGGCGGCGGCGGCGGGGTGGGCGGCTCGCGGGCCTCGGCGGGCGGCGGCGGCGGCGGGGGCTTCTCGCCGCCCGGACCCAGGCTCGGGGGCCGCCCGTCCAAGGAGATGTTGTTGAGGAAGAAGAGCGCGGCCTGGCGACGCCGGGAGTCCCCGCGCCGCCGCAGCGCCTGCGGCGGGGCCCTGGCGGCGGGGCCGGGGGACGCACCCGGGGCTCCACCCGCCGCGGCCGCGGCCATCCTCGGATTGAGCCCGCCGGCCGGCCGCCCGCGCCGCTGCCGGCCGCGCACGCGCGCGCGCCCGCCGCCCATTGGCTGGGGCGCACCCGCATGCAAATACATCGGCATCGCGCCCTCCCATTGGCCAGCGCGGAGACGCCGGGCTGGGCTCCCCTGGGTCCTAGAGGATCCGATGGGGCTCTAGGCAGCTGGGAGCCTAACATCTGTCCGCCGACCGGTCCCGCGGGGCCTGGCTCGGAGCCCAGCAGCGGCGGAACCGTGGGTTCGCGTCCCCGCCCCGTCCACCGTCCCCAGTGCCCGGTTCCACTTTCGTGGCTGAGACGTTAGGGGCCTCCCTCGAGCCTTGTCTTTAGGCGCCAACCGACTTCCCCTCTCCGGTGTATCTTTTCGGGGGTGGGGGCTGAGTTGCGGGCGCTGGAGCTGTGCCACCCGCCGTCTGGGGTCTGGGTCGCCCCTCGAGGAGCCCCAGGAATGGCCGCCTGTGCCACCTGGCCTCCCTCATCGACCGAAGATGAGACCGTGGGTCTGAGGGGAGAAGGCACCTGCCTGGGTGGCAGGAGGGCGGGGCCTTCAGCCCAGGCAGAGTCCTGCACTTCCCTGGCAGCAAGGCGACCTTGAGTGTGGGGCAAGGGGCGGGCCTCTTTCCAGGCCCCCAGGACCCCTGACTTCAGAACCTGTGGCTTCCTGCTCAGGTGTTGCCTTCTGGAACAACCAGGAACCCCATGTCTTGGGGGTGGGGAGCAGGGTCCTGCAGCCACCTCTGTGCCACTGGCCTGCCCTGACCAGCTTTCTGCCCGTAGGCTTACTTATCCTTCGGGTGGGGACAGTGATTCTGAATGGAGCACACAGGTTTTGTTTTATTTCAGATAAACCAAAACAGCCTTTAACAGTGTGAGATGGCATATACACGTGTCTAAGCTCACGCGCACGCCTGGATTTCTCTCTTGGGAATTTAGTCCCTCTGGCCTCTCAGGCGGGCGGGCGGGCAGGCAGGCAGACAGGCCACAGTGAGCAAGGCGGGGGGGCAGTGCCCCCACTACTCAGGCCTGTACCCCCAGTTTGCCCCAGGCCTCACCCAGCCTAGTCATTGCCCTGTGTCCTGCCTTGGCCTTGGAAGGGCCAGTTCTCAAACTTCACGTGCAGGGGCACTGCCCGTGGGAGCTTCTTAAAACTCAGATTCCCAGGTCCCCGGGGTTCCTGGTTCAGTGAGTCTAGGGTGGACCAGGAACCTATTTAATCTCCCCCCCATGGAGGTGCTCTGAGGCCCCCTCCTAAAGTGACAATGGCAGAATATCTCTGAGCGCTGAGAGTGGAAGCCTGGCTGAGCTGGCCTGTGGCCATGCGGGTGGCTGACACCCGGATTCAGAGGTGTCGGTGAGGAGGGGACTTGGGCGGGGGGCCGGTGCACATTCTCTGTTCCCGCAGCCCTCCGCAGAGGGTGCCCTGGTCCCGGTGGTGCTCCGCGAGTGGGGCTGGTTTTGATCCTGCCCTTCAGAAAGGGAGTGACCTCCCCATCCCTGGACACATTCCAGAGCCTCGTGAGTCACCTGCCCCGGCAGGTGCAGGCCCAGCTGACCCCCGGCCCTGCCATCTGCGCTTCAGGTCTCAGTGCCCTAGGACCCCCCTCTGCTGGGGCGGGGTGTGCTGCACCGCCGCCTGCCGGGCTTCCTGCGCCCTCACCGCCCAGCACCTGTTTGTGGGGCTCCACGAGGGGGCGCCCCAGACCGCCACTCCCAGCTCCATCCCAGCAGGGTGGGCAGCCAGGGGCTCAGCCCCAGGCTCAGTGGTGCTAGTGGAACCTGGGTCGGTCAGACGAGGGGCCACGCGGGGAAGGGCCTGCCTGTGCACAGCAGGGGTGGGGCTGGGCTGGGCTGGAGGCAGAGCCGTCTGGGCCTCCCTGGTTCCTCCTCTCCCCCCAAGGGGGCAGATACTGGGGAGAGGGTGGGGGGCACATTTCCCAGATGGAGGGTGTCCAGAGGCCAGCCGTCTTGGCCTGCCAGTCTCTGGATGTGGGCTGGGACCCAGTCCTCCCTGCTCTGCTGGGCTGGTGGTGTGGGCTGTCCTGGCTGCGGGCAGTCAGGTGGGGACAATTCGGGGCGGGCGTTGGTGGCCCTGGGTCTCTTCCCAGCTGCTGGCTGAGGGGCTGGCTCTCTGGGCTCCTTCTTCCTCAGGACAGCTTCTTGGAGGCTGTGGGAAGTGGGCCAAGGTCAGGCCAGGAGGCACGGTGGTGGCCTTGCGTGTCCTCTCTTGCAGTGACACTGGGCTCTCGCCCAGCGCTTCGTGGCAGTTTCTGGGAACTCAAGAGCCCACCCCGGCAGATCTGACTTGTTCCTGACAGGAAGGGACCCTGGAGCAGGGGCCCTGAGCGTTCGTGAGCCCAGGATTGAGGGAAGGGTGGACATTCCCCAGGCGCATGACCCTGGAGTCGGCTTGGCCCCAGTGCCTCCCTTACTGCCTTGCAGAGGGTCTGGGCCATCCTGGATAAACCCAGCTCACGGGAAATGCCCTCAGAATCCCCGAGACGCTGCTTAGCCACCTCCACGGGCCTGCTGTCTGGGGCCCACAGGCGAGGGGCTGGTCTTTGAGACCCGTGCAGGTGGGACTTCCAAGATGCTGGGCTTCGGGCGCGTCTCTGATGCGGAGCTGGCTCTGGGTCAGACGGGCCGGGCTGGAACCCCGACCCCGCGGACCAGCTCTGTGCACCTCCGAGCCTCAGCCTCCCTGTCAGCGAGACGCATCATTCACCGCTGGGCCGGGTCACGAGGCCCCAAGGCACTCACGGCTGGTCGCCGCTGAACCTCTCCAAGGGCACAAGATATAAAGGCACTGCCCCCGGCGCTGAGCCACGCGCCACAAGCTGGCAAGGGCCGTGTCCTCGCTGACCACCCCTGTGAGTGCTGGGCTGCCTGCCGGGGCGCTCCGGCCGGGCGGGCGGGGGGTGGCGGCTCAGGGTGGAGGGGGGCTGGAGGGCGCCGCTGCCGGCCGTGCCCACCAGGACATCGCCCAGAGATGCCTAGGAGAAGGGCCGCGAGATCACACGGGGGTGCTGGCCTCCACCGCTGCCCTGGCAAACAGGGCTGGGTCACCTTCCCAGCAACAATGGCGCTTTGTGGCAGCCACAAAGCCCGGCCTGCAGTGCCGGCCTGCTTGGACAAACACCAGGGTGCATCCCATATTAGCTCCGTTGTTCAAAGGCCCTGCGGGCGCCTGGACGCCCCCCCCAACCACCGCTGTGACCAGAGCGGAGAGGGGGGTGGGCACCTGGCGTCCCATGGCCCAGGCGGGGCCGAGGCACAGGCACAACCCTCGGCAAACAGGTGAGCAGCCCCCACCCCCAGAGAGAACAAACCTACCCCCACCCAGAGGGTGCTGCTCGTCTCCGAAGATGGACTGGAGGGTCCCGGAGTCCCCACCTCCTTCCAGGTGGGACTGGCAGGGGGGCACGGGTCCGGGGCCGTCAGGCCTGGGGGCTGCTCACGGCCCAGGACGGCCCCTCTCCCCTGGGATCACGAGTCCTGTGGCTTACCCCGCCGGACCTCACGCTCGCCCGGCTACCGCCCCCTTTTCCAGAGGGAAACTGAGGCTCGGCCGGACGGAGGGGAGTCCGGGCTCACCCGGGCCTGACGCGGCTCCTCTCCCTACTGGGCCGCGCTGGGAGAGGCCTGAGGGCTGGCCTCTGGACTCCAAGTAGCCAGGAAAGGGCGTGGGGGCGCTGTGCTGCGGCTGCCCCCCGCCCCCCGCCCTACCTTCACTCCACGAGTCCGAGGCCCTCTTCCTCTTCTGCGGCAGGCCCCGCCCACGCTCCTGGGCGCAGAAGCACCTGGGCCCCTCCCCGGGGGCGGCGCTCCGCGTGGACCCCGCCTCCAAGTTCAGGCCCACCTGAGGGGTGGGGGGTGTGGTCACGGTGAGGACCCGCCCCCGAGCCCCCGGAAGCCCCACCCCCGGGGGGGCGGGCACCCACCTCGTTGTCCGAGGTGTCCGACTGGTCCAGCTCATCCGACTCCAGGGGCTGCGCTTCGGCTTTGAGCTCTGCTAGGGTGCAGGGTGGGGGTCAGGCCAGGCTGGGGGCCTGGGAGTCCGGGGGAACCATGGGCCCCTCTGACCGGCCAGACTAGGACCGTGGTGACAGCTCTGCAGATGACGAAACTGAGGCCCTGAGGGACTGAGTTACCTGCCTAGGACTCAGATCCAGGCCCAGTGTCCCCGGCACCCGTGCCGTGTCCCCACCAGCTGGGGTGCCCCTGGTTGGTCCTGGGTGATGGGGAACTCACTACCTGTCCCAAGGCCCTAATCGCTACAGCGCCCCCCCATCCCCTGTGGTCAGAAACGTGCCCCCCCCCAGCCCCGACTCCTTTCTGGGTCTGTCGGGGGGGAAGGGGTCCCAGACTCGGGGTTTGGTGGATCAGGCCTGGGGGGCTGAGCTGGGCCGCAGGGTAGGCCCTCTGGCAGGTGCTGACCACTCGCCTCCCTGCTCGCTGTGGTCCCGTGTTCTCCTGACGCATCCTTACCTGGGCGGCCATCTCCCTCCGGCCTCTGTGGGTGGGCGGGCGGTTTGGGCTGCCTTCTGTCCTCATCTGTCCCACTGGGAGAGGGCAGGTGGGGGTGGGGCCCTGGGAGACAACGTGGGGGATCCTAGAGGAGGTAAGCGAGTGACCTGAGTTCACGTGAGGCCACCACCCTGCCCCCGGCCCAGACCCCCAGGGGCTGCAGCTGGGGCTCAGCATGTGGGGTGCGTCGGGCTGGGGCAGTGGGAGCTGGCTGGGTGGAGCCGACAGAAAGCGCTCTGAATGGAGGCCAGGGACAGGGCTGGGGCCCTCACCGCAGAGGTCGGAGCCTCGTCCAGCTCTGGCTCTCTGGCCCCCTCGGTGCCATTGCTGAGTGGCTGGGCTCCAGGCTGACCAGATGTCTCTGCTCCCTGGGGCAGCTCGGGGCTGGGAGTGTGGGCAGTCAGGGGGCTGAGGGACCCTGACAAGCTGGCAGGCTTGGGGGTGCCATCCCGGCCCCGGCCCCGCTCCGAGAGGTCCAGGGGCTTGTCTGGGCCATCATCTTGTGTGGCTGTGGCCTCCTTCCTGCTGGGGCTGCCTGGGGCTGCGGGCTGTGGGTGCCGCCTTCTGGGCAAGGCTGCCCAGGCCGCCTCGCCCTCGGGTCCCTCGGAGTCGGAGCCGGCTGGCGGGGAGGGTGGTGGCTCCCCTGGCACTGGCTGGCCCCTCATCCTGGCCCCACGTGCCCGCCCCCGTGCCCGCAGCTGCTGGGCCAGGAGCAGGTGCAGCGCCCCTTCCAGCCGTGGATCCCGCATGCCTGCCAGGGTGCCTGGCAGGCCCAGTAAGCCCATGGGCTCCTCCCAGGCCTCTGCCTCCCCAGCCTTCAGGCCCTGGGGCTGGCGGCCACTGGGGGCTGCGGCGGGGGCCCGGGGGCTGCAGTGGGGGCTCCGAAGGTGCAGGGCCAGGTGGCGGTTCAGCAGGCAGAGGCGCTCAGCCGGGAGGGAATGCTTCAGGGACTCACAGGTCTTGGCCAAAGGCTGCGAGGCCTGCAGGAAGCTGTGGGCGACGAGAAGCCCGTGACTGAGGCCCCCATTTCACAGGGAGGTGAGGGGAGCTGCCCACATCACATGGCAGGGAGTGGACGGGGGCGGCGGGCAGCTCCTGGGAGCCCAGCGATCACGGCCTGGGGTTCTGAGAGGGGACCTGCCCTCCAAGGCCTCTCCTGGGCATCAGCCGCCTGTCCAGTCAGCTGCAGCTCCCACCCCGCCCTGTGCACCCCCCTCTCCTCTCGGACACGGAGAGAGGTCTTGGGCACCATGAGAGGCTGTGCACGGCCCTTCTGAAGGGGGCTGCGGGGCTCAGGCCCCCTCCTGCCCCCAGGACCCCCACTGGGCCCCTGCTGTTCAGGAGGTGGCCGCTCAGAGGGTACCTGGGAAAGCCAAGCCCAGGAAGAGCTGGGGCTCCCGGAGGGGCAGTGGGGGGACGGCCCAGGCCACCGGCCCCTTCCCGAAAGACGGGACCAGAATGGAGACTGCACGGCCCACTGAGGCCGCTCCTGGGGGCGGCGGTGGGCGCGGCCTCACCTGTCCAGAGGGAGGCTGTGTCCGCAGGGCGGGCTGGGGGGGCTGCTCCTGGGGGGCGGCAGCGGGGGCGTCCCGTTGGCCGAGCCCCGGTCGGCAGAGCAGGCCCGGGAGCCTGGCCGCACCACGGCAATGGTCCCGTGCAGCTGGTTGGAGATGCGCTGGGGGCTCTGCACGGGGTGGGGGGGGACACGGGTCGGCCTCGGGGGTCGGCGCCGACCTCTGCCCTTTTCTCTGTGCGACCCCCTCGCCTCCGCCCGCGTCCCACGGGGCTCGGGGGCCCTGCTGGCAGGGAGCACAGGCGGGTGCCCCGCGGCGCGGTCGGGGTGCCCGGCACACAGCAGGGCCGCCAGCCCCCCGTCTCGGGCTGCCTGCCAAGGGGAGTGGGCCCGGGGTCCCCGCCCTCACCATGTCCGGGGCCCGGGCCTCGGGCAGGCTGGCCCCCGGGGAGATTTTGGCCACTGGAGATGTCCTGTACCCCGACGGCCTGTCTGTGGGAGGAGAAGCGGAGGGCGGGACGGTGGGGGTGCTCAGAAGGGCCAGCTCAGCCCCGGCCCGAGGGCTCCTGGTCCTGGGGGCCGGTCTGCCGGCATCGCCCGCGTCCTCCGCACCCTCTCCCTGGGCCCGCACCTGGGTGGCGGTCCTCCGTCTCCTCGCGGCCTCCCGGCGGCTTTTCTGTGATGGCCTTCTGGGCGCCCAGGGAGGGGAGCAGCCGGGGCGATGGGGGGTCCGAGGAGCCCTCCCTGGGCGGGGGCCTGGGCCTGGCTCCAGAGGGAAGCCAAAGATGGGGGGTGAGGGAGGGCGGTGCCCTGGGACCCCCACAAAGGCCTGGGTGCTGTCCTGGGGGCCAAGCTGCCCGTGTGGGACACCCAGGTGACCACGAAAGACGGTGGGGACTAAGCTGGCCTTTCAATACGACGGCCCAGAGGCGGAACCCGAGGGGCAGGGGTGGGGGTGGGGGTGGGGGTGGGGCAGCCCCCTTCCCAAGGCGGGTCCTGGGCTTGTGCACTGGGGGAGGTCACGGGTCTGTCGCGGGTGATGGCAGGTGGGAGCCGCCTCCCTCCGCCGGCTGTGGGGGGCGCGGGGACTGGGGGTGTTGGATCCGTGACTCCCCCACTCACCCTGGACCCCGAAGCCGCTTCACCTCCTCCTTCAAGGTGTCGTTTTCCTCCTGCAGCCGGGTCAGCTCATTGGCTGCAGAAGGCACTGATTAGGGAGGGCTGGGCAGGGGAGGGAGGGTGGGTGGGTCTGCACAGCCCCCGGGAGCCCCCTCTCCTGCCCCTAGCTGGGACTCCAGCACTTGGCCCAGGCCCTGGGCTACAGCAGGTGACCCCGAGATGCTTGCTGCACGCGTGGGTGCTGGGGAACAGCGGCAGCTGGAGGCCGTGAAAAGTGCTGGGGCCTCCCCGCCCCAGGACCGGGCTTGTCCCGGGGGCCCCCCAAGCGAAAGGGCTGGTCCTTGCGGGCAGGGCCTGGGGGACCCTCCTCCTCACAGGAAGGGGGCAGCTGAGGGCAGGGACGCCCCGGCCCGGGGGCCTGGCGAGCGGGGGGCGTGTTGGGGCCAGGAGGGGACACGGGGCTCACAGAGGAGGAAGACGTGCTGCAGGTTCTGGAGGAGGGAGCTCTCGAACTCCTGCTGCTTCTTCCTGGCCATCTCCTGGGTGACCATGCAGCGGTCACACAGGCCAGCCCGCAGCCTGCGGGGCGAGGGGGCAAGAGGGCCATGGAGGGGCTGGGCCCTCACCGCCCACTCCCAGCAGGTGCTGTGGGAGCCCTGCCTGGCGGGTTAAGCCTTCCGTGTGCGGGGAGTTTGGGAAGGAAGCTTGAAAGTGCAATTTACTTAAGGCTCTGAGAAGTCCTGCTGCCCCAGCTCCCCAAACTCTTTCTCCTCAGACCCCTTCTCACCCTCCCTCCACCCACTGCCCCCACCATGGCCGCGGCGTCAGCTGCATCCACACCTGTTCTCCAGCGCCCGCAGGTTCTCCTTCAGGGCCTTCTGCTGCTCCCTGAGCTGGTGGTTCTTGGCACAGAGCTCCTCCACCCTCTGGGCGTCCCTGTGGGGGGATGAGCCGAGGTGGGGGGTCTGCTCAGCCGGGGAGCCCCCGCGGTCCCCCCAGCCTGCTCCCACGGCCACTGGTGTAGGTCCTGGGCTGGGGGACTTCCTTGAGGACTGGGGCCCCACGTGGGCAATGCCTGACCCAGCGTGCTCGAGTGCGGGCATTTGTGGCCACCTTGGGGACTCTGGTTTGTCCATGTGCTGCCCACAGCGCCGCAGGACTGCGCAGGCTTTCTGGGAAATGGGGATGTGGGGACCTCGCCCCCCAGGTCTCCAGGACCCACGAGGAGTGCTGCTCTTGAGAGTTATTGGGACAGGGTTGGGGTGCGGCTGCCCTGCGTGGACGCGGCTTGCCATCCCCTGGAGGTCCCCGTTCCCTCGCATGGGCTCCACCAGCAACTTGAGGCACAACTTGGACTGGTGACTCCCCTACCCGCCGCCCCCGAGCCACGCTGTCCCCTTTCGCATCACGGGATGATAGCAGCGCACGTGCCCAGGGGCTGCAGGGGGCAGGCCGCTGCTGCCCTTCTCGTCTGTTTCCCACCAGGCCAGGGCCCGTCCTCACTCACCGGCACCTCTCTGAGTTCAGTTCCAGAAGCTTGTTCTGCAGGCCTGGAGGAACAAGGAAAGGGGCAGCGCGTCAGGCCCAGCTGTGCCACCACCCCTGCGGCAGGGCCGGGCACCTCCTGTCCCCTGGTGTCCGGCGGGGCCCTCTCCAGACACCCGCTGCCAGCCTGGGTGCCCTCCCTGGCTCCCTGAGGCTGCCCCCGCCCCAGGGCTCCTAGTCCGCAGCTTCTGCCCGCTCCCCGCCCCCCCCCGTTGCCTTGGGAACAGGCCCCGCCCCTCCCTGGCTTCTCTGGCTCTGGCGGGAGGGACCCTGACGCTCACTCGGCGTGTCCACAAGAGGCCAAGTGCCAGGAGGGTGTTTGGGGGTCCCTGCCAGCGTGGAAATTAAATGGGCCCTTGGTGGAGACCCCAGCAGACGCCCTCCTCCCACCCGGCTGGGGTCCAGCCTGGGCCTAGGCTAGCCCAGGCTTCTGCCATCCCTCTGGGTCTCTTTGGCCTTCGGGGGAGGCGCCGGGCCAGGCCTGCTGCGGGGGGGGGGGGGGGGGGGGGGGGGGGGGGGGGGGGGGGGGGGGGGGGGGGGGGGGGGGGGGGGGGGGGGGGGGGGGGGGCGGTGGTCGTGGGCGGGGCAGGGATTTGGGCTCCGGTTCTCGGAAAGCTTGCCTGTTGGGAGCGCTGGCCCCTCTGAGCCTCGCTTTCCTCCCTGTGGCCTCTGGAGCCTTGAGATCCCGTATTCCAAAAAGCAGGCGGCTCCCGGGGGGCGCGGGGGTGCCCCAGCCCGGGTGAGAGCCCCGCCCCGGCCAGAGCTTCTGGCCGTCTGCTGCCCAGGCGGCTTTTTATGTGTGCTCTGACGCGAGCTGACCGCTCGGCGCCTCCCGGCCGGGGCCGCCCCGGGCTCGGCTCAGGATCCCTGCTCTGCGCCTGGAGGGCGAGGTCCCGGGATTGGCGGCGACTGGAGGCGGCGTCGGGGAGCCCCTGGCCTGGCCCTGGCCCTTGGACTGAGGTCCAGGCGAGGGGTCACCCTCCCCAAGGTGCTCACCCACGACCTCGTTCTCATGGATGTCCTTCAGCCTGTTGAGGGACTCCACGAAGCTCTCCATGGCCCCCCGCAGCCCTGGCCCGGGCCCCTCTGTGCTCCAGGTGCAGGGACGGGCCCTCGGCCTCGACGGCCCCTCGGGTTCCAGCCTGTGGTGTATAAAGTGGGGACAGGGTCAGGGCTCAGGAAGGGCCTGTGGGCTGCAGCTCCGGCTGCGGCCTGGGGGTGCCCGTCCCCGTGGATGTGGGACGCCTGTCTTGTGGGCCACCCCACAGCACCCACTGGGTCATGTCCACACATGAGGGGGACATTCAGGTATGGGACGTTGTCACTTAACCTCAACTCCCTACTCGTGTTCTCCCAGCAAAGCAGGGGTCTGAAGGCACGAGCTCAAACTTGCTGGGGCGCCCCGCAGTGCCCATCGGGCTGCTGCTCAGGCAGACCGCAGACCCAGCTCACCGCCGGCCAGCGGGAGTGCCAGGGTGCATGCGCCCAGTGGGGAGCTCACTCAGCGGGGTACAGGTGCCCGCCGCGGCATGGGTGACCCCGGGGGTCACGGTGGGAGGGGATTCTTCAGGGCCGGCCAGCCAGCCATTTCCCCTGCAGGACCTGGCAGCCCAGCACGGGCAGAAGCGCACCTGGCTGCCCCCTCGCGGCCTGAGCCCCTTTCCTGCTCGGGTTTCACCTCCGTGAAGCACTTACTGAGAATTAAGTGTGGGGCTGCGAGCCCACTCTGGGAGCTGGACAAACCTTGCCTGTTGTGAGCGCTGGCCCCTCCGAGCCTCCGTTTCCTCCCTGTGGCCATGGCTACGGTGCCCGCCTAGTGGGCACGGGTGAGCATCCTGCCGGATCCCAGGGTTCCAGCTTGGATGGGGACCCGCAAAGGAGCAGCCGGCCTCCTGGCACTCCAGGCTCCTCCTAGCGTCCCACACTGATTTGTCAGCAGCAGCTATGCCCGGAACCTCACTGTTCCCTGATTCAAGGTGCCCGCCTGGGCCCAACCACTGCCGGACCCCCGGTGTGTTGCCTGGATCAGCGCACTGGCCTCCCTGCCTCCACCCCGCCCTCCCAAGGCCACGCTCTCAGCACAGGCCCTGGAAACCTGTGATCAGAGCCCCCTTGGGCCCCCTTGCGGCGCCCTCCCAGGACACGCTGAAGAAGCATTGCGGTCTTGCTTGTGAAGAAATGGGAATAAAGTATGAACTTTGGTTAATAGTTAGGTATCAGTACTGGTTCATTAACTGTAATAAATGTACCATACTGTAAGGTATTAGCAATAGGGAACTCTCTGTAGTAGGTTCGTCAGTTTTATAAATCCTAAAATAAAAATTTTCAAAGTCCAAAAATAAAATAAAGTTGGTGCAGAAGGCGCGCATAGGAGTGTCTGCAGCTACAGCCCCTAAACGCCTGCTGGCAAGTGTCCTGTGGTGCCTCCCTGCCACCCAGTGCCATTACAGGGTGACACTGCCCAGCGGGGGCCAGACCCGAAAGCCAGCCCGCTGCGGGATTCACACACACAGAGCACACAAGGGGCTCTCGGAAGTTGGGGTGGCGGGTGCCCAAGACCCTGTGACCCCAAGAGAAACCAGGGGTGGGGGCCAGCCTGGTGCAGGAGCTGCTCCTGGGGAGTTCGACAGTGAAGTCTGGTTCCCAGCAGGGTCCTCAAACCCCAGCTCAAGCGTCTGAGCCCAGGGGAAGCCTGGACTTCGGGACGCAAGGCTGGGCCAGCAGGAGGACAGGGCGTGGTTCTCGTCCTGTGTCCCCAGGGAGCCGCCGGTCAGGGCCAGCTGGGGCGTGCTGCGGGCGGAGTGGCAGGGAGGCGGGGCACTGAGCGATGGCTGGTGCAGAGGGGGGCCTGCTTGCTGGCTCCGTGTCGTGTCGGGTGGGCGAGGGCCCTGGGGGAGAGGGGAGCCCGGGAGTTCCCCCACCTCGGGGCCTGGAGCCAGAGCTCCCCCCTGAGGGACGATGTCCCTGCAGGTCAGGGGACAAGATGCCGGATGCCAGAGGCCAGGGGAGGCCAGGGCTCGAGGGGGTATAAGTGACTATCCAGCGCCACTTCCTGACCACACCGCAAGGAGCCCACGCACCAGATGGGGAAACCGAGGCCCGAGGAGGAGGTCAGGTCACGCTCCCCGGCCGCCCAGTGGGAAGTGGGAACTGGCGCTTGAACTCACTTGGGACTGAGGATGCCGTGCCCTTTCCTGGCTTGGACCAGGGACGCGCCCGGTGGCCCTGCTGGGCGGTGGGGCCCCTGGGAGCCGATCAGCAGGGGAGCCCGTGAGCTCGGGCTCCAGGTGGGCGGGGCCAGCGGCGGGGCGGGGCCAGCGGCCGGGGCGGGGCTGAGCCGCTGCGCCTGAAATTCCACCTGGACCCGCCCGACAGGCAGCCCTTCCCGGCGGCCGCCTGCGCCTGCGCCTGGGCTGGGCCGGGCGACCGGGCGCGGAGCAGCCTCGGGGCGCCTGCAGTGCCTCTGGTCCTGGGAGAGGGAGAGTCTGGGCGGGCTCTGGGTCCGAGTGAGAGGCCGGCATTGTTCCGATGACATCACTGCCCTGTGGAGGCTGGGCTGGCAAAGGCCCAGGCCACCCTCTCTGCCCCCTAGAGCCCGGGCTCCTCTCTTCCCCAAATGGCCCAAACCATCTGAGCCCCCCCACCACACCCGGCCGTGAGGCGCTGGGAGCAGCACTGAAAGGCGCACGTCCTGCCAGGAGCTCCTTGCTTCCTAGGGACCAGTGCCCTCCAGCCCCTGGTGACAGTGTCCTGAGGCTGCTGTGACCCCTCTGGGATGGCAGGTGACACAGATGCATTTGGCGGAGGCAAGGTAGCCGCCCCCAGGTCCATCCTCCACCGCTGGGGCGTGGGGAGGGTCCTGGGAGGCAGGAGGAAGTGGAGGGAGGCGGGTCCCCGCCCGGGGTGAGGTCTGCCGGCCCTGGGCTTTAGGGAAGAGCTTAGTGGCTGTGGCTGGAAAGAACCGAGGCTGTAAACCAGGTGTGCTCAGAGCCGCCGGGTGTGGGGGGCTGGGATCAGAGAACCCAAGGCAGGTGGGCTCTCTGCCAGGTCCAGGGGCTCCTGGGCACAGACGCCAGGGACTGGGGGGGTGGGCACAGACGCCAGGGCCTGGGGGGGTGGGCACAGAGGCCCTGTAATGAGAGAGGACACCCTCGTGGGGTGGGGGTCTGCACGCAGGAGAGGGTGGCCTGCATGGCCCGCTGGGCTGAGGATGCTGGTGGGTGGGGACCGAGGCCTGAGCGCTGCTCCTAAGGCCCCCAGGGGCGCCCCCGCCCCCCCATGCCCAGGCTGGAAGGTCTGTGCTGGGGTTGAGACCTGGGAAGGAGCA
>PVHT020000033.1:84207-141637 GCA_004024745.2 Catagonus wagneri
GAGGGCAGGTGGAGGGGAGGGCAGGTGGGTCTTCGTGTCTCTGAGACTCGGTCCTCACCTGGGGCCACTTCCATCCCCGTATCAGGTTGTCCTGAGGCTCCTAGCAAGTGACCGTGTCGAGGTGACACCTGTGAGGGTGATGCCTGTCCTAGGGTCCACTGAGTCCTGGTGGCTGTGCCCGGGGAAGGTGCCACCCGGCCCCCGCACACGGAGGGGGCCACCGAACCCCCAGCTGCGGCCGTGGGCTGAGCGGAGCCTGGCTGAGCAGCAAAGCCCGTGAGGGTGAGGGTTCTTGCCCTGCTCCCAGGCGGGGGCCCCGGGCTCCTTCCCTGTGGAGGCCTAGGGTGCAGGAGTGCTGAGCCCCCGGTTCTGCGCCTTCTCTGCTGTTGTCCTGTCCACCCGCCTCCCCATAAAACAATGCCAACGGCGTGGCACTGACAGTAGCAGTAGCTGTGGTCTCCCGAGTGTCTGCCCGAGTGCGATTGGAGCCCGCCTGGTCTTTGAGGAGGTGCCCACTGTCCCATTCTCTAGATTCAGCCACTGAGGCCTGCAGCAGTGACTCCGGTGTCTCCATGTGGGGTCTGGGGAGCCGCCCGGTGATGGACGAAACCCTTCCATGGCAACTTCAGCCACAGCTGTGCCTCGGCGGCCCGGGCCGCAGCACGGGGGGCGGCTCGCCCCGGCCCGGCTCCCGGAGGCTGGAGGGCGTCTGTGCCACCTCGGCCTGTTGGGGACTGCTCGGGGTGGCGGGCACCCAGTGACACATCAAACACACACAGGCGGTCACCAGCCTGCGAAGCCCCCTGTCCGGGCGCCCAGCAGAGTCTCCCCGTGCAGTGCTTTTACGGGGCACACAGTTGCCCTCCGAGTGGCCCTGGTGGCCCCCACTTTACAGATGAGGAACCTGAGGTTCAGAGTGGTGACACCTGCCCAGTCACCAGTACAGCCTCCTAGTGACCTCCTGGGCTGGTTCAGATGGCAGGTTGAGTCCAGAGAGGGGCCACTCCCGGGACCGTTTCTGACACTGCCTGACACAGAGACCTGTGGCCCTCGTGCACACGTGTGTAACACCCACACCCCTGCCAGTATCCTAACCTCCTGATACACGAGTTCACGCCCCAACACAGACGCCGTGCACATGGGAGCCGCCCTCAGCCACCTCCCCCTCCACGCACGGCATGGGTGCCGGGAGAGCTGTGCACGCGTGTGCACGCCTGCACGTGTGCACACATGCAGAGGGACCAGGCGGGTGTGGGCTCTCTCACTCAGCCAGGCCGAGGTGTCGCTTAGTGGCTCAGGTAACAGCGGGCCCTGCAACCCGACTCCTTAGGGATGGGAGGCCCCGGGCCGCTGTGCCTGCGCTGGCTGCCTCCCTGAGGCCTGGCTGGGGGACACCGAGCAGGACGCGAGTCCCCGAGGAACCATTTGTCACCGCCTCCCGAGGGGCACTGAGCTGGGGGCAGCCGGTGTCCCCCGGCAGCCAGCCCCGAGCTGTGGCGGCCGCGCCGCGCTCTGCCCCCTCTCCGGGCTGCACCCCGTCTACACCGTGAGGGTCTGGCAGTGGGGCAGGTCCAGAATGAAGACCCTGGCCATCGTCCCGTTCCCGGTGCCCCCAGACCCGCAACAGACAATCGGGACTCCCTGGCACATCCGTGCCAGGTCCAGCCTTGGCTCCCGCAACCCCTCTGCCCAGGACCCTCACTGAGGCCCACGTCCCGCTGCCCCCCTACCCGGCCGGGTGCCCCCAGCAGGTGGCCGGCCCCACCTCCTGCTCAGTGAGTGGGCCTGGGCCTCCACCTCCGGAAGGACCACCCCCAAGGCAGCCCCAGACCACGTGTCCCTTGCCCCTGCCCCCAGTCGCTGGCGCGGTCCCACCTGGGGGTCCCCCGGGTGCTCACCAGGCCCCTCGTCCGCATCGACGTCCGTGGACCTCCCCCGATTCCGAGCCTCCCGCCTGCAAGATAGAAGCCAGCGCTGTGAACTTGCTTGGGAACAAGACATAATTTTGGCCAAACCCGCTCGACAGGTTTTCAATTCCCGGGGCCAGGAGCAGAAAGGAGGCAGAGACTGCTCGAAGCCGCCCAACGGGTTCTGCCATCCCCGGAAAGTGGCAGAACGGGTTGGTCTGAGCTCTCATAGAGATCGGATTGTTTCCCCATAATTACTGCGTGGCCTGTGCCTCTGGCCGGCCGGCTAACAAGGACAACCCCGGACTCGAGGGGCAGGGCGGTGGGGGCTGCCGGGACACCCCGGCTGGAGCAGGTGCCTCGGTCCTGGTCATCACCGTGGGGCAGAGGGGGCGGCCGTGCCCCTGGCCCGGAGTGCCCCCTCCTGCCTCTCTCCCTGGCTTCCCGAGGGCTGGCCTTTCTGGCCTCAGTTTCCTTGTCTACACAGTGGGGACCCCGAGGGCAGGCCCGTCCCTACCGGAGCTCAGCAGACGGAAATCCAGAAGGGAAGTTGGCAGTGGCCCTGCCGGGAGGCCCCTGCCCACCGCTGCGCCCACCCCCGCCCCGGAGAGCAGGCAGGTGGCCAGGCGAGTGGGCGTCTCTGGGAATCAGGGTGGGCTGGGGTGCCCCGCGCGGCTGGGCCCAGGGGCTGCTGCTGAGGGCGCGGGAGGAGGCGGTCATTGTGGTTTTCCGTGTTTGTTCTCCGCTTGGCGACACGGTGGCAGCACTCTTGCAGGAAAGAGCTGGCCTCAGAGGGCCTCAGCCACCCCACACACTGCCCCAGCCCCTGCCCCCAGCCCCCAACCCTGTGCTCCCCTCCCCTGACCCTGTCAAACACCCGCTCCGCTCGGTAGTCGCCATCCCGGCTGGGGCAGGAGCTCCCCCAAGGGTGCCCCAGTGAACCCCAGGCGGTGCCCAGGGATCCACGGAGGAGGACCCGGGCTCTGGGCCAGCAGCCCTGGCAAAGTCCAGGATGTACTTCCTGCTGAGGCCCCTGCGGCCTGGGCTCCCAGGGGCGTGGTGGTCAGCCGGGCGCCCCCGGGCTCCTGCCAGGCCCTGGAGCTTTGCATACACCTCCCGGTGGGGCCCTTGGGGGTGAGAGGGTGGACGTGGGGAGCGTGGGCACGGCCTGGCCCAGGGGGTACCGTGCATGCCTACATGTGCTCACGCCTCGGCTTGTGTGTTCGTGTGTTTGTGTGGCTGGCAGGTGTCACGGACATGAGTATGTGTTACGTGGCTTTGCGTGTGTCGGTCTGGGTGTCCCCAGGGAGGGCTGACCCCCGCACAGGCCAGCGTCAGCCTAACTGTGCCCTGATTCCCTGCCCCACCTCGGCCAGCTTTGAACCCTGACTCTGCCGCTTGAGAGCTGGGCCACCTGGGGCCAGTCACCCAACCTCTCTGAGCCAGGGTCTCGTCTGCGAATTTGGCTTCGCCATGGGGACTGGGCCGGGGTCCACCCCAGGCGTTCACCGTGCTGGTCAGCGGATGGGCAGGGGCTCGTGACAGGACCGTGTTCCCGGCTGAACCAAAGCTCTGGGTTCCCTCAAGTTCAGCTCGCCGCCGCCCCACAGCCCAGGGTCCGAGGCGCTGCCAGCGATGGTTCGACTGGGTGAGCGGATGGCCGCTCCGAGGGCATGCACACGCCTGATCGGGGGGAGAGACCTCTGACACCGTGAGAGACGTCAGGCGTCCCGCTGGGTGAGCGTCGCCGACCCCACCGATAAGAGTCCAGGAAGGAGTATCTGGTCCGAGACAGACGGAGGCTGCCAGGGTCCGGGGGGACCAGAGTCAGCGACAGGCGGCAGAAACCTTCTGGGATGATGGAAAGTTCTAGATTCTGATTGTGGTGGTTGCTAACTCATCAACTGACACTTAAAAAACATGAGTTTTGTTTTTTGCAAATTATACCCCAATAAAATTTTGGAAAAAATTTATCTTCATTTATTAGTGTAGTTTTAGGCTCACAGCAAAATGCGCAGGGACACTGATTTCCCGTATGCCCCCTCTGCCCGCCCGCCGTGCCCCCCTGTCATGCACGCTCCCCACAGCTGGTGCGTCTGCTGTGACCCATGAACCTGCGCCGCCACGTCACCGTCACCGTCACCAGGGCCCACAGTCTCCCTGAGGGCTTGCGCTTGTGCCGGGCCTGCTGTGGGTCTGGCCAGAGGCAGGGGCTCGGTGACGTGGGTCCGCATGGCGGTGTCACGCAGCGTGGTCTCCCTGCCCCAGCGCTCTCTCTGCTCTGCCTTTTCACCCGGCCCCCCACCCCCCCCCCGCTTCCTAACCGCGGGCAACCCCTGAGCTCTTTACTGTCTCCATAGTTTTGCTTTTTCAGGAATTTGACGCGGTTGAAATCACCTGCTCTGTCACCTCCTCTAATCGCCTGCTTTCACTCAAGTTTCCTTGACGTCTTTCCTTGGCTTGCTAGCTCCCTCCTTTCTAGTGCTGTTCGGGTTAAGCGTGTTCCGTACCCCCCGCTCTGGAGGCTCCACGGTGTGTTTCTCTCTCCTGCACCAAAGGGCATCCTGGTTGCTTCCAGGTTTTGGCAGCTAGGACGATGGCTGCTCTCGGTGCCCATGTGCGCGTTTTGTATGGACGTAATTTTCAGCACCTCTGGGTAAATGTGAAGGAGCGTGATTGCTGGATTGTATGGAAAGAATAAAGCTGATTTTAGGGAGCTGAAGTGCTCCTTAGGGCTGGGGCTGGGCGTGCCCACCTCTGCCAGCAGCTCTGGCCCCTGCCACCTGCCCCGGTTGCCAGTCCGCCCCAGCCCCAGCCTCGTGTGGGGCAGGAGGCAGGCACGGGCCTGACTGTCCCTGTTTGCCCCGATTTCTTTCGGGCTTTGTCTGGGACCTGGTGTGGCCCCCGGGCTGCAGCGAGGCCACGGCTCCCACTCCGTCTTGGGAGGCAAGTGGCTGGACCTGCCACCACCAAGAGGATCCCGTCAGCCGCTCTGGACCCCCTGCTTGCCCGGTGGCTGCGAGCCCAGGAGGAGTGTCTTCCTGCTTTGCAGCCAGTCATAACAGGGGACCTCGGATGAGGGCCAGCGGCCAAGGGCGCTCCAGCCTCAGCCCCTCTGCCCTGGGAAGCTGAGGCCAGGCAGGCGAGGTGTGCTCAGGGCATCAGCTGGTCAAGGATTTGAGCCCGGGTTTACCTGGGAGCTGCACCTTCGCCCCGCCCCTGTGTGCACAAGCGGAGTCAGGCGGGGGCGGGGGCAGGGGGAGGGGCTTCCCTGGGGGAGGGTCCCAGGCTGGCTTGTCTTACAAGTTTCTCAAAATCCCTCCCCACCTCTGTGTTCGGATCTGGCCCGGGGGTTCATGGCCTGGGGTCCGTGACGGGCTACAAGGTAGGGAGGGTCTGAGACCCCATGAAGTGGGTGAGAGTGGGCATGCCTGTGTCTCTTCTTTCTTTTCTTTTTAGGGCTGCACCTGTGCATAAGGAAATTCCCAGGCTAGGGGTCAAATGGGAGCTGCAGCTGCCGGCCTGCACCACAGCCCGAGGCAACACCAGCTCCTTAACCCAGTGAGCGAGGCCAAGGATTGAACCCGCATCCTCATGGACACTGTTGGGTCCTTAACCCAAAATGGGAACACTTCCTTTTTTTTTGCTTTTTTAGGGCCGCAATCGCGGCATATGGAGGTTCCCAGGCTAGGAGCAGAATTGGAGCTACAGTCGCCGACCTACACCACAGCCACAGCCACAGCCACGCCAGATCCAAGCCGCATCTGTGACCTACACCGCAGCTCATAGCAATCCCAGATCCTTAACCCACTGAGTGAGGCCAGGGATCGAATCCGCAACCGTCATGGTTCCTAGCCGGATTCGTTTCTGCTGTGCCATGACAGGAACTCCCCTCTTTTTTTTTTTCAATGCTTTTACCTTTGCTCATTTTTTTTTGTTTTATTGAAGGATATTGATTTACAGCGTCATGGTCATTTCTGCTGTAGAACAGAGGAATTCGGTTTGATTGTGCTTCTCAGAGTGTCTGGGAGGCGTCCGGACTGACGGTGGGAGGCTCTGCTGTTTGTCACATCCCCCCCCCCCCCCGCCCCGAATCCACACGCCCTCAGGGCTCAGCCCCGTCTGCACAGAGACGCCCCCTTTGCGGGGGTGACGGTCAGACGTGGCTGCGCTTGGTGGCACCCCGTGTTCATTCAAGGTCGAAGCCCCAGGGAGCGGGGGGCCGGCCAGCTGGCAGAGCTGGGGGGCACTCCCGGAGCCCCAGTCTTCGGTTTCAGATTGAGGCTGGAGAGCGAGGAGTCAGGGCAGCTCACGGGGTCCCCTGTACCGCGCCGCCCTCCTCTCACCCCGGGGGCCGGGGCTGGGGCTGGGACTGCGATCCAGGGCTCCTGGGCCCCCAGCCCTGCTTCCCCAGGCAGCTGGAGGCAGAGGGCTGGCCGGGGGCGAGGCTCCGGGCTTTAATCCATGTGCTGGGAGGGGTCGGAGATAAGCCTTCAAAGTCTTCTGTGGAAGTACCTTTAAAAGCAGGGCCTGTTCTGCCTGCTGTTTGTGTTACCGGATTGATAGATGGGGTGGGAGGGGACAGGGGAGGTGGGGGGCACCGGCCGGGCCAGGGGCAGCCCCGCAGCCCCGGCCCCCAGATAAATGTGTCACCAATTAATGTGGCCCCGCAGAGGGGGGCCTTGGTGACGTCCGGGGCCACTGTCCCCTCTCTCTGGCTGGCTCTGGGTGGCCTGGCCAGGGCAGGGGCCCGGCCCGGGCAGCTGGGAGGGCAGAGGGGGCCTGGGCATTTCTTGGGGGAAGGAAAGGGTGAGGCCCCAGGGCCCTCCCTCCACGCGGCCTCGACACGAGGCACCCTGTTTTTAAAATTCCCTTTTGATAACACAAGAGCTGTGAGCATGACCCACGTCGCCAAGCAGTAAAACGCTACAAGGGAGGCCAAAGTCTCTTTTTATGGTGACCGAGCGTCCTCTCCTCCGGGTAACCCCTGCGTGGCCCGACTGCCTTTCCTGCCCCTTTCTCTGTAACCGCCTACCTCTGCGTGTTCACCGTCCTGAAAGTGTGCAGTCCAGAAGCGTTTAGTGCGTCCCCGAATTTGTGCACCTGTCCCCACTCATCCCAGCGCGTTCTCGTCACCCCAGCGGGAATCCCAGCACCTGTCAGCTGTCACGCCCCCGGCCCTGGCAGCCGCCAAACTGCCTTCTGTCTCTGTGGGTTTGCCGGTTCGGACGCTGCGTGTGACCCGAATCATTCGCCGTGTGGTCTTTGGTGTCCCGCTTTGGTCGCCGAGTGTAACATTTCCCAGACTCACCCACATCGCAGAGCGCGTCAGTATTCCTTTTTACGGCCGAATGATGTTCCCTCATAGGAATAGATATTTTATTTATCCAGCTGTCTGTCTAAGGACACGTGGGTTTTTTCCATCTTTAGCCACAATGAAAGGGCTGCTATGAAAACCCACATAGTTTTTTTTTTTTAGGGCCGCACCTGCGGCATATGGATGTTCCCAGGCTAGGGGTCGAATTGGAGTTGCAGCTGCCAGCCTACACCACAGTCACAGCCACACCAGATCCAAGCTGTGTCTGCTACCTACACCACAGCTCATGGGAACGCCGGATCCTTAACCCACTGAGCGAGGCCGGGGATCGAACCTGCGTCTTCATGGTTACTAGTCAGGTTTGTTTTCCCTGAACTGCAACGGGAATTCCTCAT
This sequence comes from Catagonus wagneri, assembly GCA_004024745.2. NCBI lineage: Eukaryota > Metazoa > Chordata > Mammalia > Artiodactyla > Tayassuidae > Catagonus > Catagonus wagneri. The sequence continues at coordinate 91,827 of PVHT020000033.1, forward strand.
CTATACATTTCTGACAGAACACCTGTTTCCATTTCTCTCGGGCAGATACTTGGGCACAGGAGGGATGGGTCATGCGGTGACCCCATGTTTAACTTTTTGGAGAGCTGCCAAAGGGCTCAAGATTTTAACAAACGTGAAGGTGGTTGAATTGAGCAGCTAGTGGGAACCACTTGCCGTCTCCAGCACTGTCCGGGTCAGCGTTTTGCACACCCTGATGGAGTCAGCGGGGTTCTTGCTGAAAACGGTTGTTCACGTGTCTGCTGTAGCGTGTGCAAAGCGGGTCAGGAGACGACCGACGTGGGACAGACGGACGAAGACAGACAGACCGACATGTGGGTAGCTGGACAGAGAGGGTGGGCGGATGGGCTGGGTGGGTGGACACTGGGACTGGAGGTGAAACCCGGGGATCTAGTTTTTTTTGCAGCCCCAGCGGCACGCGGAAATTCCTGGGCCAGGGGTCAGAGTCACACCGCAGCAGGGACAATGCTGGATCCTTAACCCACTGAGACACCGAGGAACTCTCCTGGGTCCCTAGGAAGAGCAGCTCTCAGGTCATCGCAGAAGCCCGAGGCCCACACCCCCCCTCACAGCTCCGGGCTCCCTCCGTGGGAGCCGCGCGCTGAACTCGGCCCTTCCTTCTCCTAGGCTTTCTCGTCGCTGCCGTTCCTGGGGTGGCGTCCCGCTGTGTACGCGCACCGCATCTTCCGTGTCCATTCCTCTGCCAATGGACGTTTTGTTGTTTCCCGGGGGGGTCCAGGCAGGGGCTGCGGGCCTGGCTCTGAGCTGGGGACTCAGGGCAGGGGACTGAGCGGAAGGCCCAGGGCTGCCCGTCTGGGGCGGGGAGCAGGCAAGTGGCCGAGTCAGGAGGAAACCCTGGTGGGGGCTGGATCTGGGTGAGAAGAGGGGACAAAATTCAAGGCCACACCAAAAGTCAAGAGATGCAGCATTCATTTCTGGATTCCGTGGGTTTTTTTTTTTTTTTAATTGGCTGCACCCATGGCTTATGGAAGTTCCTGGGCCGTGGATTGAACCTGAGACTCTGTAGCGAGGGGAGCTGCTGCAGTCGGGTTCTTAACCTGTTGCACCATGGTGGGAATTCTGGTTTTGCTTTCACTGAAATGTTTATTGGGATGACTGTGAAGTCACACGCACCTGCGAGAAATAATGCAGAGCCCCGCGCGCCTTTACGCGGAAGGCGTGCGCCGCCCCCCAAAGCTGTGGCAGGCCACTCGCACTGCTGTGTGTGTTCAATTCTGCACGGCTTTATCGTCTCTAGTTTCCCGGACCCACCTCCAAACTCGAGACAGAGAACGGTTCCGACCTCCTCTACGACCCGCCCCGTCCTTCACGGCCACGCCCCGCCTCCACCCCTGTCCCCAAGCCCTGGTCCACTTCTTACCTCTGTCATTCCAGAAATGCTACGCAGACGGGGTCCCGCGTGCGCGACCTCTTGGGACCGGCTTCTGCTCTCAGCACAGCGCCCTGAGGTCCCCCCACTCTGTGCAGTAGCTTCCTTTTCTTTGTTGCCGCACGGAGATCCACCGCGTGCATGGATGGTGCGCGTCCCCAACCCCCCCGAAGGCCACCGGGCCCTGGTTGGGGGGCCACACATTAGTGGCTGCAAACATTTTTTTTTTCTTTTGAGCTGCACCCGCGGCATGTGGAGGTTCCCAGGCTAGGGGTCTAACAGGAGCTGTAGCCACCGGCCTTCGCCACAGCCACAGCAACGCGGGATCCGAGCCACACCTGTGACCTACACCACAGCTCACGGCAACGCCGGATCCTTAACCCACTGCATGAGGCCAGGGATCGAACCCATGTCCTCATGGATACTACTCGGGTTCCTGAACTGCTGAGCCACGGCGGGAACTCCGCTGTGAACATTCTTGTGAAGGCTTTCGCGTGAGCACAGGATCTCACAGCTCTGGGATATGAGGTACCACAGCTGGCTCGTGCAGTAGTCGTATGTTCAGTTTTCAAAGAAATGGCCAATAATACTGAAATGCAGTACTTTAAAAGGACAGAATTCATAGGATTATAGGACCGCCCCCCCCCCACCATTACCCCCTCTGCGGTAATGAACGAACTATGGACATTTTAAATAAAGACAGGACAGGAGTTCCCGCTGTGGCTCAGTGGTAATGAACCCGACTAGTATCCATGAGGACACAGGTTCGATCCCTGGCCTCAGTGGATTAAGGATCCAGCATTGCCGTGAGCTGTGGTGTAGGTCGCAGACACCGCTTGGATCTGGTGTTGCTGTGGCTGTGGCGAAGGCCTGCAGCTATAGCTCCAGTTCAGCCCTTAGCCTGGGAACTTCCACATGCTGTGTGTGCAGCCCTTAAAAAAAAAAATTGAAAATAAAGACAGGACAAGGGTGAGTGGGAGGGAGGTGCTGCTCGGCTCTGGGGGTTGTGCAAGCTCGCTGTGGATTCCACAGCAGGTCCCTGGGGGCAGGGAGCCTTGGCTGCAGGCCCCTGTTTTCTAATCTGTCCCGGGGGCTGGCCATGCTCCCACTTCAGCAGGTTGCTCGAAGGGGGCGGTGGCTTCAGCACACAGCCCAGGGTGGGTGGTCCCCTCTGGGGGACATTTGCTGTCCTCGACCTGCCACCAATGGCTGCTGGGGACAAACTCCAGCCTGGGAGTCTGGTCCCTCCCGGATGGGCCCACTGAGGCCCATGCGATGGGCGTCTTCTGCAGCCAGCTCCCGGCTTTTGCCCCCTTGGCCGCCAGCACCACCTCCTTAGGGCAGCCCTCCTTGACTGCAGATTGGGTAAGACCGGTCTCACAGCTTCACAGGGCGCAGGTCTCAGTGGCCTAATAACAGTCGGGGTAACTGCACAATGTCACATCCTAATCCCGCCACCAGGCACAGGGTGGGGGTGCCATGCACTTTTCTTTCTTTCGGAGTCGTTTCCATGCCAGGTTATTATGAGATACTGTGTCGCTCCCTGCGTTACACGGAGGTCCGGGTTTCTTTAACATACAGTCGTGTGTTCAGCAGTCTGCTGGCCCCAGACGCCTAACGTATCCCCCTCCCTGTCCCCTTTGGTGCCACTGGTTTGCTCTCTCTGTCTGTGAGTCTGTTTCTGTTTCATAAATAAGGTCATTTATGTCATATTTAATTAAATTAATTAATTAATTAATTAATTTTTTGCCTTATTTAGGGAAGCACCTGCGGCATATGGAGGTTCCCAGGCTAGGGGTCTAATCAGAGCCACAGCTGCCGGTCTACACCACAGCCACAGCAACGTGGGATCCGAGCCGCGTCTGCAACCTACACCACAGCTCGCGGCAACGCCGGATCCTTAACCCACTGAGCAAGGCCAGGATCGAACCCGCAACCTCATGGTTCCTAGTCAGATTCGTTAACCACTGAGCCACGACGGGAACTCCTACGTCATGTTTTAGACTGCAAATATAAGTGACATCATGTGGTATTTGTCTTTCTCTGTCTGATTACTTCACTGAGTATGAGAGTCTCTAGTTCCATCCATGTTGCTGCAAATGGCATTATTTTGTTCTTTTTTATGGATTAGTAGTATTCTGTTGTGTATATTTACCACCTCTTCTTAATCCAATCATCTGTCGATGGACGTTTAGGTTGTTTCCATGTCTTGGCTGTTGTGAACGGTGCTGCGGTGACCACAGGGGTGCGGGTGTTGTTGCAAATTGGAGTTTTCTCCAGAGAGATGCCTGGTAGTGGGGTTGCTGGGTCTCACACACACACACACACACACACACTTCTTAAATGAATGCATGAACGGGGGACCTGAATTAATTGCAACCCTGGCAGATCTTATCCACAGTTGAAGAAATAAAATAAGAATTTCCCCAAAAGGAAGTACGCATGAGTGCACAAGGAAGGGACCCGGAGGGTTCAGAGTGCCACAGGCAATCCCCACATCTGGGCATCTCGGGGCAACGCTGCCAAGGACCCGGAATGAAGAGGCGGCCCTGGAAGCTTCCAGAAAGGAAGGGAAAGGTCCTAGGTAGGGTGCGAGATTCCGCAGAATTTCAGATTTCTCCTCAGTGATTGTGGAGCCTGGAGGGCGGTGGAGCAAAGACTGTGATTTCAAGCCCGGAAGTGTCCGCCGCCGGGGGGGGGGGGCCTGGGGGGACGGGTCCCACGGAAGCCACCAGGCACGGGGGCGGGGCGGGCAGGTGGCGCAGGAGGAGGTCCCAGCAGATGCGAACGGGCTGAGAAGAGATGTAGGCAACTGCTGGCAGGTCTGGGACTTATCCGCTGATAAGAAGACGGAATGAGGGGGTCCCACGCAGTGCAGGGGGGCAGGAATCCGACTTCGGCAGCTCGAGTCGCTGTGGGGGTGCGGGTCGGATCCCCAGCCCAGCGCAGTGGGTGGAAGGATCTGGGAACTTCCATATGCCACATGTGTGGCCATAAAATTAAAAAAAAAAAAGAATGAAAAGAAAAAAAGGCAAACGTTAATTCCAGAGCGTTCAAACCTGGGGACAGGAAGGCGAGGAGCCTGGGACAAACCGGGGCGTGGACTGTCGCCCACCTCAGCCTCCTTTGGGGAAAAAGGTGGCTTCTGGGTGTCTGTCTCCTAGTGGGTGTGGGGTTGAGATGAGGACAGGACCCGCCCACAGCGCACTCTTTTTTTTGGCGCCACCCGGGTGGCGTATGGAGGTTCCCAGGCCAGGGGCTGAATCAGAGCTGCAGCTGCCAGTTTACACCGCAGCCACAGTAACGCCTAACCCACTGAGCAGGGCCGGGAATCAAACCCGTGTCCTCATGGATCCTAGTCGGTTTCTTTACCGCTGAGCCACGATGGGAACTCTTTTTTTTTTTTTCCCCAAAAGTGCACACTTGAGATTGCTTGTTTGTTGCCAGTTGGGGGTCAGTGGCTAAAGAGGGCACTGACCTTTCAGCCCTCGCCTGGATGGGACATGGGCTTAGGGAGCAGGGCTGTCAGCGAAGGTGGTTTTGCCCCTGGACACGGTGTCCTTGTCACTAGGGCCGTGACACCCACCGGAGCCGGGCCAGCAGTTCTGGGTCTCCTCTCCCGACTCCAGGAAGCTGAAAACTTGTTTTTCTGCTTATATGTCCCCGGATACAAACAGCCTGGACCGCGACGGATGGCGGGGCTCCCGGGCGCTGTGTGTCGGTTCCCTCCAGCTACAGGGATTTGCAGGAGCGGGTGACGGGGATTATAAATTGCTGGCAGCTGTGATGGCTCAATCCTGATTTTAGAGGAGGAGGTGTCTGTGATGGAGTGATCGCAGCCGAGCCGCACCGTCCGCGGGCACCTCACAGATAGTAAAAGTGCCTCTTCCCGCAGCGTGGGAGCAGCCCGTGTGCATCCAGATGTTGTAACGTGGCCCCGCGGCTGCGCGTGTGATGTCACAAAGCTGCAGGCCCATACACCACAGATCCCGCACACATCATAAAGATACAGTAATGGTCCCCGTGCTTTAGAGAAATACTGATATTGTTGTTTTATGAGAAACAAGAGTTGAAAATATTAAAAGTCAGAATGTTACGGCCGTTAAAAAAAGTTAAATAACGAGGACATGGGAAAGGAGGCCCCAACTCTCTTCCTGCTGACGCAGTGTCCCGGGGACAAGGTGCCGCCGACGCCCGTACCCGGCCCGGCAGCTCCTCCGTGCACCCGAGGCCCCCGGGAGCCCCCCATTGGGGAGGAAGGCACAGCGACGGGACGAGGGCTGTCGGGGTTGTGCGAACACTCGCAGGCTTGGAGAGTGGGCCCAGCGCGGGTCCCGGGCTGGGCACAGCGGCAGTGGCTGGGCCTCCCGTAAGCCTGGTCCTGCGGCTCTGGTGTGGCCAGGGTGCTCTGAGGACTCGCTTTTCCCCAGCTCTTTCCAGAAAGAGATTTTCAAGGCGCTCCCACGTGCTCCTTGTCAGGCGGTAATGCTCTGGGGGGTGGAATTTGCCCTTTTTTTTTTTTTGGCTGCATCTGTGGCATGTGGAAGTTCCCTGGCTGGGGATGGAACCTGCGCCACAGCAGTGATCATGCCAGGTCCTTAACCCCCTGAGCCACTGGGGAACTCCTGGTCAGCTTTAATTTTATTTTTTTATAAAGTAAAACCCCCAAGGTCTAAAACTAACCATTTTAAAGAGAGCAATTCCGTGGCTTTTAGTGCCCTCACAGGGTTGTGTGAATGCCGCCTCTGGGCAGTTTCAAAGCATCCTTACTTCCCCAGAGGAGACCCGCCCCCTCTCTGCAGGCCCTCCTTTGCTCCTCTCGCCCGGACCGTGGACCCCAGGCTGCCGTCTGTTGTGATGGATCTGCCTGTTCTGGGCGTTTCAGGCCCACAGGGTCCTTCCACAGCACGTGGTTGCTTGTGTCTGTGTTCACTCAGCATCGTTTGTTTTTTAAATGGCCACACCTGCGGCATATGGAATTTGCTAGCCGGGGACTGAATCTGAGCTGAAGCTTCGACGCCATAGCAACACTGGATCCTTGAACCCACTGCGCCGGGCTGGGGATCGATCACACTCCACGTCGACCCGAGCCCCCGCAGTTGAGTCTTAACCCACTGCCCACAGCGGGAACTCCCAGTTTGATGAGCTTTGACGAACGCGTACAGCGATGGGCCCAGATCACGGCTTCCATCGCCGGGAGACCTGCCTCTCGCCTCTCTGGGAATTTCACCCCCTCCGGCCCCTGACACGATCACCAGGCCACACTCTGCCACCAGTGGTGGCCACAGCCACGCCGCGGATGGCCCCGTCTGGTCACAGAGGTGTTGGAAATGCAGCCAAGGGCACTTCCTTCTTGCCGAGCTGCGTTCCCTCCTGCACCTGTCACCTGCTTCCCCGCTGACGCCGTTTGGCGAGTGGAGCTGCGGTGGGCGCTCGTGCGCAGGTTTTGCGCGAGCGCGGGTTTTCCTTTCTAAGGGTGAACCCCCAGCAGTGCGTCACGGGTCACGCGGTGTCTACTCAACCGTCAGAAACCGCCACGCTGTCCCCCGTGGCGCTTTGCCTTCCTGGCAGCACGTGTGCGTTCCAGGGCCGCCAGTCTTTCCCCACAGGGCTGTTAGTCCATCCAGTTCGAGCCGTCCCTGTGGGTATTGATCCCAATTTGGGGATAAGACGGCGGAGGCAGGGAAGTGAAGTCAGCTGTCTGGGGCCGCGTGCCGGACACGGGCAGAGTCAGAGCCTGTCTGCGACGAAGTTCGCACTCTGAGTGCTGCCGCCTCCCCAGCTGCGTGGCCTGTGCGGGCACCTTTGTCCCAGGAGGGACCAGCCTCCAAAGCAAGGCCTGTCCAGCGGGAGGGACGTGGACACTTCAAAATCTGGGGAAAGGAGGAGTTCCTGTCATGGCTTAGCAGAAATGAAGCCGATTAGGATCCATGAGGTTGCGGGTTTGATCCCAGGCCTCGCTCAGCGGGTTAAAGATCCAATATTGCCGTGAGCTGTGGTGTAGGTTGCAGATGTGGCTCGGATCCCGTGTTGCTGTGGCTGTGGCAAAGGCCGGCGGCTACAGCTCCTGTTAGACCCCTAGCCTGGGAACCTCCATATGCCACTAAGAAGAAAAAAAAGAAAAAAAATTGGGGGAAGGAGCAGGACAGCGTCCTTGGCCCCAGACTGGGCCTGGCAGCCTGGTGGGAACGACCCCTTGAGGATTCAGTAATACCTCCCCGCAAGGAGAAAGCTCCCTGGACGTTTGCTATTTCTTTCCTTCTTTTTTTTAGTTTAGGGCTGCACCTGCAGCATATGGAGGTTCCCAGGTTAGGTGTTGAATTGGAGCTGCGGCCGCCAGGCTGCACCACAGCCACAGCAATGTGGGATCCGAGCCTCATCTGTGATCTACAACAGAGCTCATGGTAACACCAGATCCTTAACCCACCTAATGAAGCCAGGGATCGAACCCACATCCTCATGGATACTAGTTGGGTCATATCCGCTGAGCCACACGGGAACTCCTGAGTTGTTTGCATTAGAGGCGAAGGTGATAGACACCTGCCCCTCTTGGACCTGACACACCTGGGCGGCCAGGGGACCAGGTCGGCTCCTGGAGCCTGAGAGGCAGCGGGAGCCCCCGGAGAAGGGGCGCGTCCCTGGCGCTCGCCGCTGGGGTAGGCGTGACCTGCGGCCGAGGCCCGAGGCCTGTGTGGTCCCTACATCCTATGTTGCTTTCCAAACACGCACAGTTACATAAACGATGATAACACTTCATAAACATTTTTCCAACATGCGGAATGTTTGACATGAATTTCAGCTATTTTAGAACTAATAAACAATTGTCAGTGTCACGGCCGACACGGAGCAGAAGCCGAGCGCTTTATGGAAGATCAAAGGCAAAGACTCTCCTGGGAGGAAAAGAGCCGGGAGAAGCCCAGCGTGGCCCCTGCACAGGCGGGTGGGCATCAAGCGTGGGATGCAGGTGGTCGGGGGTCCAGCGCAGCCCCCTCCCGCCCCGGTCCTCGGCTTCCGGATGCTCCCCAGGACTCACGGCTGATGTCTGTCCAGCGAGGCTGCTCGGGACGGAGTCTGTGCCGGTCAGTGAGTGTCAGCGAGCGGCCGGGCACCTCGCCAGCTGCCCGGCCTTGGGGCCCAGGGCTGGCGCCAGGGAGCTGGCCGGTGGAGGCCCAGCGGCTGTCCCAGCATGTGCGCCCGGCCCCCGGGAGACGGGCTCTGTCCTGTGGGACCCCCGGGCAGCCCCAGACATCCAGATACCCGAGTGCAGCCCAGGGGCCTGGGGCTGTCCGCTCTGGGTCTCTCTGTTGGCACCTGGGCTGCACTGGGGTGGGAGCTGGAGGGGAGATGTCACTGATGCCCAGAGCCCTGGGCTGGACTGAGGGCCGCACTGGGGCAGCCGCCTCCCCGAGCTCAGAGCCCAGCTGTCTGGGGCGCCGTGGAGCGCTGAGACCATCCTTAGGGGGCAGCACAGCAGAGCCAGGGGTGTCACCTGGGCCATGCGCAGGGCCCCTCGCCCTCTGTGCCCACGCGGCCCAGGGCTGGCTGAACACACGGAGCGGGGAAGGAGGCCGCTTCCCCAACCTCAGCTTTGGGGACCCGGCTCCCCAGGCCCAGTGACTTGCTGGTCTGGGGTTGCACTGGGCATTCCATTCTCACCCACAGTGTCCTAGAAACGCCTGGCTCCCCCTGGGCTGGGTCCTCCTGCTCCGTGTGGTGTTTAAATTCCTTCCCTGGGAGCTCCCGCTGTGGCACGGGGGGTAAAGGATCCTGCGTTGCCGTGGCTGTGGCGTAGGCTTCAGCTGCCGCTCCGATTCGACCCCTCGCCCGGGAACTTCCATCTGCCACAGGCGCAGCCCTAGAAAGACAAAGAAAAAGGAAAAAACTCTTCCGTGTCCTGGCTCCTGCTGTGCGTGGCTGGGCTCGCGGGGGCCCTGCCTCCGCACCGTGACCCTCGCCTCGCCACAGCTGTGCCCGGGCCGCGGCAGGGCCCCCGTAACGGCAGCGCGCCCCGCGCCTCCCCGCACCCCCGCGGCCTAGGTCTCTCTGGGCTGTTCCCCCCACTCTCTGGCTCGCTGACGCCTCAGGGCCTTTGCGCCCGCCGAGCTGTACCCCCTCACAAACCGGCAGGGCAGGGGTCCTTCCCGGCCGCCTGCACAGAGCCCAAAGGGCCTGGCCACTGTCGTGGTCGAACCATGTCCCCAGCGGGCATGTTGGGGTCCCGACCCCGGACCCTGACCTCCATTGGAAGTAGGGCCTTTGCGATCCTGGATGTGATCGAGTCAAGATGAGGTCACCAGGGTGACCCTGAGCCAATGGCTGCCTCCTTTTTTTCTTTTTTTTGTGCTTTTTAGGGCCGCACCCACGGCACATGGAGGTTCCCAGGCTAGCGGTCAAATCAGAGCTGTAGCCACTGGCCTACACCACAGCCACAGCAACACCAGGTCCCAGCCGCATCTGCAACCTACACCACGGCTCACAGCCACACCGGGTCCTTAACCCACTGAGCGAAACCAGGGATCAAACCCGCAACCTCATGGTTCCTAGTCGGATTCTGCTGTGCCACGACGGGGACTCCGTCCCGGTCCTTCTAAGAAAGTATCCCCAGAAGGCCCAGGGAGCGGCCGTGTGCCAGGGATTAGGGGCTTGGAGTGACAAGGCCACAGGAGCAGGGACACAGGGACTGTAGCGCCAGAGCTGCGAGGGGCAGGAGGGACCCTCCCCGGAGTCTCTGGAGGGGCCGCAGCCCTGCCGGCGCCCTGGGGTCAGACCTCAGGCTGAGAGTAAACTTCCGTTGCTGTCAGCTCCCAGCTTACGGCCCTTCCCTTCGCTTCAGCCGCCCCAGGTCAGGACCACAGCCCAGGGTGACGGGCCCTTGACGGCCTGAATAATTGACAGCCTCCCCCAGGCTGGTCCAGGATGGCCTCTGGGCCTGGGGGCCTCCCAAGTCTCGTTCCCTTGGGACACCCCCCAGGCCCCCACCCGGCCCCTGCCCGCAGAGTCTTAGAGCCAGCCTGGCCCGGGACAGCCAGGCCTTCCCAAGCCACATGCCCGGCACCTGCGCGCTCTCCAGGGTCTCTGCTGCTCCCCTTCGACCTCAGGCCGATGGATGGGGGTGGGGGGACCCATTTCCAGGGTCCGGGTGCGGGGCTGACGAGGGGACCCACACACCTGGGGCTCCAGATGACTCAGGGCAGCGACAGACCCGCCTTGCTCGGGGGTTTCAGAATGTTCCGGTCAGTGGCCCTCTCGGCCCCGGGCAGCCACTGTTCCTGCGCATGCGGGGAGGAGTCGTGCGGGCATCGCCGGCCGCACAAGCCCGCTCCCGCTGGCTGGCCGGGGGCTCCACGAGTCTGAGAGCCTGGCTGCGGGCTTCCCGTCCTGCCCACGGCGCCTCAGAGGGCACGCCAGGGTTGGTTCTGCCCACACGCATCCCCAAGGTGCCTGCTGTGTGCACACGCCCCGCCTGGAGCCCGGTGGACAGCGGGGCAGGGGAGCCCTGGAGGCGACGGGGGCACAGCCGGGGCTGGGGGCCCCGTACCCTCGTACATGGAGTGGGGCTGCAGGAAGGTGACCAGGCCACGTGGCTGCCACCTCTGTCCTCCAGGACCTCGCCTCAGCCCCGGGAATGTGGACCTGAGAACGGCGGTCAGACAAACGCCTCCCTTGGCGGCTTGGTGTTTTGCACGAGGTGGAGCGTCCAGGAGCCCCCCTCAGCGGTGCCCCTCCGCCGCCAGTGCTCAGCCCGGCCCTGCTGGTGCTCTGGGGGCTTCCGATCTCTACAGTAACAAGCAGGACTGGTGGGAGGCACAGAGAGGTTGAGTGACTCGCTTAAGGCCACACAGCCAGGACATGCAGAGCTGGCGACGGAGCCGTGTGCTGTCCGGCCTGGGGCCTTGCTCCTGACCAGCCCGCACGCACCCCTCCCTGATGACGGGTTACGGGTGGGTGTGCGGTTTGTCCCACCAGGCTTGCCCTGATGGTTTAGGGGATGTACGGGGTCGGGGCCAGTGGCCGGTGTTCGCCAATGTCCGGCTGCCGGCTCTGCAGAGCCTTCGGACTTGAGGGGACAGAACAGGTGTCCTGGGCGCCCGGGTGCCTCCATCCGTTCATTCTCCCTTCGGGCAGCCCTCGTCCTCCCTGCGGCCTGTGTGGGCAGTGAGAACGGGCGAGGAGCCCATGGCCGACTCTGGGGGCCTGGAGCTGCCAGGGCCTGGGGGACATGTTGTGCGGTCCTGGCCTGGACCTGCCCTGCGCCCCATCCGTGGCTGCGGCTGACCCGAGGGACTAAGGGCCCTTTCCCGTGTTGCCTGGGCCCCCTGGCAGCCCGGCTGTGCTGCCGTCATCGGAAAATGTGTCTCCCTTCCCCGGCCGCTGGCTCCCCACCAGGCCCCTTCCTTCCCCGTGGCATCAGCAGACACCTTGGCCTGGCAGCAGAGCTGGCAAGACCCCCATCCCACCTACAGGGCCCGGCCCCTCTAGGGTGTCCGCCAGGAGGCTGCATGGAAAACCCACCCCATCTGTCACTGACGAGGGGGTCAGGGCGGCCTCTGTCCGTTGGGGCCTTGTCACCAGACACTGGCTCAACCTTCCTCTTCAGGGTGGAAACTAAACACCAAGTCAGGCTGCCCGGGGTCTGGGGTGGAGCAAGGCCACCACGAGGTCCTGCCCCCCCCCCCACCCTGAGCGTCATGAAGGGGACAGCGGGGCACCCAGGCTCCCCTTCCCCTCCTCCTCTCCCACACCTCCAGGAAGCGGGCCCTACCTGGGGCCCGGGGGCCTGGCCCGGCCCCGCCCCCAACCACGCCCCTCCCGCCTGATGGCCCCGCCCCAAACCCCGCCTCCTCCCGCCTGGTGGCCCCGCCCCCAAACCACGCCCTGCCTCCTGCTGCGCCGGCGCAGAGCCGGCCTGGAGGCCCGCATAGGTTCCCGCACATTCTTCCACAGGGCCACTCATTTGTTCCGCAAATGTGTACACGTGTCTGTGTCCTGTGCTCACGCTCTCCTGGGTTTGGGGATGGAAACGGGAAGTAGGAGGGCCGGGTCCAGCCCCGTGGAGCTGTCCCTACCTGCGCGGCCCCTCCTCGTGGTCCAGAGTCGCAGGCGGCTGCTGGGACTGGTCCCGCTGGCTGCGCGGTCAGCGTGCCACACGTATGGCAAAGACGCAGCAGGATCCTGAAGACGTGAGGGTGCTCCAGCTCCCGCTGTGCCATGGCGTGCTGGGCGCTGATACCCGGCTAACGCGCGCGTGAAAACCAGACCTGCTCTTGTCTGTTTCCTTACTCGGCGTGGCCACCAGCACACTGAGCGCACACGGGCGGCGCCAGCTGTAATTAACTGGACAGCACTGGCCTGGACGGTGGGTACACACGCGACAGAGGACATGACGGCTCCAGGCAACCGCCTGAAGGAAATGAACGGCCTGACTCACAAAAGCCCGGTCAGGGGGCCGATCCCGTTTTTTCTCGGACTCGGGGCAGGCCTGGGCAGCGGCGCTCGCTCGCCTGGCCGCCTTGATCGGAGTGGGCAGAGCCCTGGCGGCTGATGCCGACCCACCTGGGCCCGGCTGCGGGACCCTCTGCCTTCCAGGCTCCAGGCCTCAGTCTCTTCACCTGCGGGATGGGACGAGGGCGCCGTTGGGCACCTGGCGGGTCTCTGTGCAGCTGGGGAGGGCCAGGGCTGTGCCGTCCTCTCTCCTGGTGGACCCTCCAGGGGGAGGGGTGGGCGGTGGTGCCAGTGACTGGGGCAGCTGTCACAAAGCGCCACGGACTGGGGCTTACACAGCAGGAACCCACACTCTCCCGGTTCTGGAGGACGACATTTGAGATCAAGGTGGGACGGGCTGGCTCTTCTGGGGTCTGAGGATCTGGGGGATCTGTCCAGCCTCTGGTGGTGCCGGAGTCTCGGCGTCCTGGCTGTGCACGCCTTAGCCCACCTCCACCTCCATCGTCACTTATCTGTGTTCCTGTGAGCATGTCTGTGACCCCTTGTCCCCTTCTTCTGAGGACACTGGCCAGCTTGGGTCAGAGCCCACGCTAAGGACCTCACCTGGACTCACTGAATCTGCAAAAGCCTATTTCCAAATAAAGTCAGATTCTGAGAGGCAGGGTTTAGGACTTCCATGTAAATTTTGTGGGGACAGTTCCACCTGTGACCTGGTGTGGGGGACTTGGCAGCCCTCGGCTCTGGACCTTGTGTGCAGCGAGGCCCAAATCGGACTTGCACCCGAAGCTGGTAAAGAACTGGACCAGCCAAGGTCCGTGCTGGGCAGCCTTGCTTCCCAGGCTTAATTCCCAGCTCCTGTTCGGTCCTCCTCCCTGGAAGCAGAGCCTGGGACGGTGACCGCCTGCAGTGACCCCTGGAGGGCTCCCCAGGAGAGAGGCCGGCAGGATGCAGGATGGGGCCGCTGGAGGCCGGCCGCAGCCTGATCCCACGGGAAGCGCCCAGAGTCACTCCCGCCGCTGGCAAGTGCTGGTCCCACGCCCCTCCCCCGTCTGTCCTTGACCATGGCCGCCCCTGCCTGGCTCCCCTTGGCCCAGGGCGGTTCTCCACAGAGGGGGCGGCTGTGAGCTGACGGGGCCACAGCTCCGAGTGGCCGGGCGTGGGCAGCCCCCAGACATGCCAGCCTCTGCCCACCTTCCGCGCGTGCTCTGACGCTGCGTGGGAAATGGCAGGCCGGCTCTTCATCCCGCGCCCACGGCTTGTGCCTGCACTCCCGCGTGAAGGGTCCAGAGAAGAAGCAGAAACTCGGAGTGTTCCCCGGACACAGGCAGCACCTTGGCCCTCCTCCCGTGAGAAGGGCGGGGGGCCGCTGCCCTCCGACTCTGGTGGGCTTCTCCTGGGGCGCACAGTGGGAGCGACGCGCGTGTGGCCCTGCCTGCCCCTGGGCTCGTCCCTCAGTGTCAGCCCTGCCCCGGCCTTGCTGATCGGCTTAGCGGAGGGTGGGCCATCCACCTGCCTCGTCGTGGCTGCCTTCCCTGGGTCCCCACGTTCCCGTGTCCTGGCGGCCCCAGCCGCTGCCCACCTGCCCAGCCTGGTGGCCGTGGCTGGTCCCAGCACACACGGCCTCCTGCCACTGGGCGCCGGCGGCACCTGAGCCCTCAGTTTGGGGGACTCTGCCCTTTAGTTTATGGCTGTTGTTCTTTTTTTCTGGAACCTTTGCACTGGGATTCCCATGAACCCCGCATGTGCCTGTGTCCCCAGGGCCGTTAACCCCTGCCACCCCACCCAGGCGCTGGCACATGAGCCGCGCTTTCTTGACCACCTGGCTGCCGTTAACTGACATGCATGTCCCGGTGTTGGAGGAGGGCCGGGCTTGCGTGGCTGGACCCTGAAGCCCCAGTGGCCCCCAGTGGCTCCATGGCCAGTGGGCTGGAGGCCGGGGCTGTGCCTGAGGAGGCAGGTGGCCTCTGAATTACCTCGGAGAGTCCCCTGGTGTGTCCCTGGGGACTGCTGGGTCCCGGGTGCAGAGGTGGCCACGCCTGGTGTCTACAGGACCCCAGCGGGGACAGTCCTTGGAGGGGGCAGACTAGAGCCCAGCCGGGAGCGTGAGGGCAGGGCTGGGGGCAGACAGGCCCTGGGCAGTGGCTGCAAGGCGGCAGGTGGGCAGAGCCTGGAGGGCCGGTGAGTGTGAGCCCCGCTGGGCCCGGGGGCCAGAAGGGGGCATCAGGAAGGCGGGAGGGGCCTTCCGGTCACCCACGGCCAGAGCGGCAGAGCCACGTGTAGGAAGCGGAGCCTCGTTTACGGGCAGACCAGGGCTGGCTTGTTTTCGGAGGTCGGGGATGACCCCGAGACCCCAGGGGAGCCAGAGTCAGGGATGCTGATGGGGTGGGGGCGGGTGGGGGCGATGCAGCGTCTGCCCGCGGACCCGGTGGCGGGACAGAGGTGATCCGGGCGCCGCCTGACCTTGCTGTGGACCCTCCTGGGGCCCCGGCTCTCAGCGGCTGCAGGGAAGACCCTGCTTTTGTCATTTTTCCTTTTTTTGCCCGTGGCTGGATTTAACTGTAAAGAGACATAAATTACAAATCTGGAAAAACATCCCTCAGCCCCCACAAAGGACGCGGCTGTCCCCAGATGACTAATGACTCCGAATTAACGTTATTTAGTATTTATAACTTCCGCTGGACAGAACTTACAGATGCTCCTGGGAAATCCTGCCTGCCTTCGGGGTATTTTTAGAGCCTATTGTCCGTCCTGATGGGTTCTCCTAGCCGTGTCTTGGCCGAGGAGGGAGCGTGAGAGTCCGCTGGGTCCAGGGAGAGGCAGGGGGTGCCCAGCCCCCTTCGGCAGGACCGGAGTGGCCCGGGACTTCAGCCACCTGGGACTGGCCTTCACTGAACACTCGTTGCCTGCCCATCTCGGGGCTGGGGTCTGGGGGAGGCGTGAGGGGGCGACACGCTGGGACCCCAGCACCGTGCCCAGGGAGCAAGGGTGTGTGTGGGGACCAGGCAGGAGGGTGGGCAGTGGAGGGGCTGAGCGGGACTGAGGCCCGAGGGCGTCTGGCAGCCGGGCTGGGGGTGGGAGTGGCGGAGACGGATGGCCGGTGAGCAGTGGACCGGCCAGGCTGTCCCCGGGACCTAAGGGTGGCCTCCTCTCCTCCTGGGTCCCCGGGGAGCCGCCCCTCCCTTTGGGGTCCACAGGGAGGCCTGGGAAGACCCTCCTTTTCTTTGTTTCCCTTTTTTTTTTACATGGCCGCCGCACCTGCAGGAAATAGACGTTTTCAGGCTAGGGGTTGAATAGGAGCTGCCAGCCTACACCACAGCCACAGTCACGCGGGATCCTAGACTCGTCTGAGACCCATGCCACGGCTTGTGGCAATGCCAGATCCTTAACCCACTGAGCGAGGCCAGGGATCGAACCCGCATCCTCACAGACACTAGCTGGGTCTGTAACCCACCGAGCCACAGTGGGAACTCCAACTCCTTTCTTCCCCCGGAGCCGGGCCAGGACCCAGTGTCCCAGCCGCTGGCCTGGGCAGGCCCCTCGGGGGTGAGACAATGGGCGGGGAGGTTGTGGGGTTTTCCCTGCTGGCAGAAATGCCGTGTGGTCCTTGTGAAAGCCCCAGAGGCTGTGCCGAGGATGCGGAGGACAGGGCCCCCGAGGCTGGCTCCTGGGGCCACGGTGGCACGCGCACGCCCACCCTGGCGTTCTCTGTCAGCACGCGGGCTCCCCAGATGGGGTTGGGTTGGGGGACCGGGCACAGAGCAGCGTGCCAGCCTCCGTTGTACCCCATCCCTGCCCAGCTCAGCACAACTGATGCCTTCAGCCACCGGGCCCAGCGCCTGCTCTCGGCCAGCCGGTTAGCGCTGGTCTGTTTGCCTGTCCGAGGCTCTCCTGTTCTGTCCCGGGGGTGGGTCTGGGGAGCCTGTCGCTGCCTGGAGACCCCGAGGGGCCGTCCCCGCGGACCTGGCTCTCAGTCCTCTAAGGGCCCTTGGAAGGGCTGGCGCTAAGTGTCTCTTGGCCTTGGGCGTGGAGACGTACTTGATCTGAGTGGTCCCCTCTCATCCGTAAAATAAACAAGGGGATTTGTCTGCGAGGCGCTCCGCGTCCCGAGACCGCAGCGCAGAAAGCGCTCAGAGCGCAACGGGGCAGTGGCTGCTTGCAAGTGACGTGCGGGCCGGAAGCGTGGACCCCGTATTTCAGCTAGCAGGGTTCACGGGGCCGCGCTGGCGTCCTCGGTCTTCCTCCAGGCGCAGCTTCCCGGAGACCCACCTGGAGGTCTGTTCAGCGAGGAGGCCGCCGGAGTCAGGGTTGGCTGCGATTAGTTTAAGGGTCAGAGAGACTCGTCATGGCCTCCCTAACCGCTGGGTCAGAATTCGGGGCTCCAGGCGCTGCCCTGAGGCCTCCCAGGACCTCGTGGCGGTGACTGTACCCCACCCCACCCTTCTGGAGCCCAGCAGGGAGTCTGGGAGGCAGGACCCCAAACCAGGCGTCTCGGCTAATTTTGTTCCCCCAGGTCCGGGATGTGCTTCCGGGCTTGGCTGAGCCGAGGGGGCCGCTGCCGCCCCAGCCCCCGCCCCCTCCTGCCCCCTTCCCAGAGCCCTTGTCCCCAGGGGTGAGAGCTGCCCAGCGGGTGCCACGTTCAAGCTGGGGACCCCCGGCTGTCCTCTGCAGCGACGCCACCCCCATCGTCCAAGCCCAGGACCGACGTCTCTTAGGTGGGTTCAGGCGCGCTTGGTCCCAGGGGCCCGCAGGACACATGTCACTGGCCACAAGCTTAGGGTGACCTCGGAGTCCCGCTGGGATGCGGGGTGGGGTGGCCCCCCCATCAGGGACACTCCGCAGTGGGGAGGTTGGAGGGCTCTCGGCTGGCGGGGCCCCTCCCCCACCCCTCCCCCCGCCAGCCCCCACCTGTTTTGGACCCTCAAAATCTCTAGGAAAACGCCTCATCTGCTTTCTCTGAGCCTCTGTTGCCCGCGCTGCCCGGGGAAGCAGGGTCCCTGTCCTTCCTGCCCCCCAGTGTCACCCCCAGGGACACAAGCCCCAGCACAGCCCCTGGGAAAGGGGCTTAGGCTATCAGACCGAAGGGTCAGTGTCCCCCCTCCGTCCTCTGTCTCTGCCTGCCTGTCTCCATCCTGTCCCCTCGGCCCCTTCCCTCGCTCCCCGCGCAGGCGGACGCCCCCCACCCCCCATCCGTGCACGTGGCCCACCGTGGGTTTTCTTGGCCACCAGGGCCTCCCAGAGGTCAAGATCAAGGGCCCTGCCCACAGCCGTGTTCTGAGGCCCCTGCATGGTTAAAGCGCAAAGAAGTGCTGGAACTGAACTTGAAAATCGTGTAATCTACAACCACTAGGCGCGCTTCACACACAGAAGACACGACTTAGGGTCAGAGGTCACTGACTTAGGGTCAGAGGTCAGACATGAAGCGCTGGGAGCAGGTTAGGGCCTTCTGCCCCTCCCCCACCCCGGATCATTTCCAAGTGTCTGGGAACAAGAATCTGGCCAGTGACACGGGCCTCCAGGGGCGAGGCCTGCCTGCTGTGTGGCACCCTGAAAGGCCCCTACACACGGCTGTCCAGGCGCGCGGGCATCCAGGTGACACCACAGGGCCCCTCCAGCCCCCCAGCCCCCGACCCAGGGCTGGGCTGGGGTCTCAGCCCTCGGAACTGGCCTTGGGGACGGGGGCTCAGAGGGTGGGAATCTGGCTCGGAGGGTGAGGGCAGGCGATCCTGGAGGAGTGAGCCCCCCCGGCCCCCCCCCCCGAGGCAGGCCGACCCTGGTCCGCGGCCCCTGGAGCCCCCTGGCTGCGAGCACAGGGTCCCGCCAGTGTGGAGGTGAAAGCGGCTTCCACACCCTGGGGCACGGCCGCCTCTGAGCGTCCTGGATGCTGGAGCCCCTGGGGGGTCAGGCTGGGGCTGGGTGGCGTCTGACACGGCAGCAGCTCCTCCCAGGCCCCCCCACGGCGTCTGGGAGCTCGCCTTCATGAATCACCCCCCAAATCCTGCCCTGGGGACGTGCTTCTGGGGACCCCCTTCACCCAGGACCCACCTCCTTTGCTCCTACAGGCCTGAGAGTGTGAAGGGTCACGGGAGACGGTCAGAAGCCCCCTCCCCACCACAAGGTGGATGGGTGGGCTTTGCGGGGGCGGGGGGGCGCGGATGGCTGGCCAGCCCACCCCCACCAGTCAGCAGGGCCAGGCACGCGGGTCCCCATGCCTTCACGCCATCGTCTCTGGGCTCATCTCTGGGCTTGGGGTTGGGGACAGAAGGGGCCGGACGAGGCCCTGTCCGCAGGGAAGCTGCTTCCCAGTGGGCGATCCCGAGAGGGCACGGCACGTTCAAATCTGTGCTTCCAGGCTGGACAGGTGCCAGGAAGGCCACAGGACGCGCAGGGGAGAAGCACCAGGCAGGGTCACTCTGACCTTTAAGCTGAAGACGAACAGATAAGTGACCAGCGGGGGGAAGGGGCGTCACTGCCCGGGTTGGGGGGCGCAGGCAGCCTGCGCTGCAGGACCATCACCTGCCTCTGCTGGACCCCCCCGCCGCCATGCGGGAAGATGTAGGGGGTTCCGGCCTGGTCTCCAGGACGAGCAGGCTCCTGGGGGTCTCCGTCTTCCAGGAGAGCCCCAGGTCCCCTTCCCACGCAGCTTCCTGCGGGCCTCCCTCAGAGCCCGCCCTGCGCGAGCGGCAGGGATGTTGGTGGTCAGGGCTGGCCGTGGAGACCCCCCGGAGGGGCCAGGCTGACTGGAGGAGGGTTCAGGGAGGAGCTCCCCAGCGGCTCAGTGGGTGAAGGACCTGGCGTTGTCACTGCGATGGGGTGGGTCTGACCCCGATCTGGGAATTTGATATGCTGTGGGCCCAGCTCCCCACCCCCACCCCCCAAAAAAGACTCCGGGATGAAAATTTAGAGTCGGCTGTCACTGGTAACTGTCAATAGTTTTAGGGGCTCTGACCTTTAAGGTCTCAGGGGATATATTCCACAGTCATTTAACTGACCCTCTCTTGGTCACTTGGGTTGTTTCCGTGATGCCTCTGCTGGTGGCGGCCTGTGGGTTCTGACCCCTAGGGCTGCTAGAGAAAGCCCTTGTGGGGAGGTGGCATCGGAGGGTCCTGACCCCGGACTACCAGGTCACCCATTAGGGGCCCCGGGGGAGGGCGTCAGTCGGAGGAAACCGCCAGCGCCAAGACCCAGAGTTGTGGTGCGTGTGGATGCGGGCCGGGGTCCCGGGCCGGGAGGGAATGCAGCTGCGGGGAGCGCTGAGGCTACGAGGCCCGGCCACCTGGGCCGTGACAGGGGCCATACCTGGGCCACAGCGTTTGGGAGCAAAGGAGGAGCAGCCTGATCTGCATCATGGAAAGTCTGAGCTCCGGGCCCGAGCGGAGGGGGTGGGCGCTGGGCGGCGGCAGGAACGGGCGGGGCGCTGGATGGAGAGGCGTCCTGGCTGGGGGCTTTCTGGGAACCGGGGGGAGCCGGCTCTAGAAGCACGGGGTGGGCGCAGGTCTTGGAGGGTGTGACACCCATTCAGCAGCCTCCTGGGGCCTCCCCACAGGAGCCGAGCTTCTCCGTGGCCCGCTGACCCCCTGGCCGTGGAGGGGGACGGCTGTTGGCCGGGAAGGAGAAGTCCAGATTCCTCAGTGCGTCCTGCCCCAGCGTCCGGCGTGGAGGCCCAGCCTGGCCTCCCGCCGCCCCCCAGCCTCCTCCCGCCCCCAGGCCCCGGCGCGGCCAGACGCCGTCCACCAGCGGTGCCGAGAGCCCTTTATCAGATAATAAATAAGGCGGCTGGAGCCGTCCGTGTCAACATCTTGGCGGGCCTCGCGGGGCACGGCGGGGGTGGGGTGGGGGGCCGGCCCAGCACGGCTTCCACGTGGCCGTCAGGGGCCCCCCCACCCCGGCTGCACTGGGACCGCGAGCTCACCAGCCCCCTCCTCCCGCAGCCTCGCAGCCTCAGGGGCGCCAGGTCTGTGACCCCCCCCATGGGGGTCCCCGTGGGGCCTGGGGCTGGGGGCCTGTCCACTCGCCCTGGAAAAGGGCCGCCCTGGAGTCACCGCAGGCTGTCACAGGCTCATGGCAGAGTGGAGGTGGGGAGGGCAGCGCTGCCCTGTCCCCGGGCTGCTGTGCTGTCCTGTGTGCTTGGTGGCAGAACCGTCTGTCCTTGGTGAGGGTGACAGCAGCAACTGCTCTGATGTAAGGAAAGTCCTTATTTGGTCAAATAAAAGGTCGATAACCTGCACTGCTTCTCCCAAAGAACCATTTCCCTCCTTAATAAGTGCGGTCCCTTTTTCAGACAAGCGACTTTGAGAATGGCCACCCATTTTTTAAAGAGCCGTCTTTTTTGGTGGCAAAGGGGAGACTGACCTCGGCCCGGCCCCCCGGGAAGCTCTGGGGTCTGGGCACAGCTGGGCGCTGCCTCCTAGGGCCCCCCACGGCCAGAGCTGGTGCAGGCTGCTGGTACGAGGCGGTGGAGCCCCCCCAAAGGGGCCCCCGGGGTTGAGTGCCCCCCGCTGTGGGCAGCGGGCACACAGGAGAGACTCAGAAAAGCAGCGTGAGCGGGAGCGCTGGCGTCACCACCCTGACACCTTCCACGGGGACGCACACGGGTCGCTCTGCTTCCAGGCGCCTTAGGCTTCACTGCTCCGCATCTGGCCTGAAGCAGTGGGTTAAGGGCCTTAAGCGGGTGGGAGAAAGGAAGCCTTAAATGGTTCTGGACCAAGAAACCCCAACCGAGCGGACATGGGTGTCTCCCAGTTTCTAGGCCGTGCGTTCCATTTCCCGGCTTCGCTGGCCGCCTGGATGGAGCCCCGGGGACAGGGGCCGGTGCAGGATGGAAGGGCGGTGACACCCTCCCCCGGCTCCCCAGACATCTGCTTTAACTCCAGGGAGGTGGGAAATGAGGTGCAGGCAGCCACGGAGCGCAGATGAAGGGGCTTTCTTTCCGTCCTGTCGTCTGATAAGCGGCCTGGGCTGCCCACGCCTGCCAGCCTCCCCGGCACATCCGGTTGTTTATGGCCGGCCGGGCAGAGCTGCAGGAAGGGGGTGCCAGGCGGCTATATTAAGTCCCCGGGCCCCGACAGCTTCCTGGCCCCGAGAGGCACTGGGGTGAAGGCTTAAATTTAGCATCTCTGCCGAGAAAGCTCCCCCTGGCCAGAGGAGGGAGCTCAGCTGCTGCGTCCTGGGTGCGTCCTGCAAAATGACTGGGAGCGAGGACGAGCTGGCCTCCTCCTTCTCTCTTTCCCAAATACCCCCGGGACCTCTCATCGTGGGCGGGCACCCCGCCTGCCGTGGACGCTTCCAGGAAGAGTCCTCCGGTTGGCCAGGCCCCTGTGCCACCTCCGAGCCGCGTGTCACTTCTGGGTGCCTCAGCTCCTCTCATCAGGGAAGAAGGACACGGCGCCCGCCCCTCGGAGGGGAGAGCAGGGGACGTGCCGTCGGCAGGGCTGGCGGGGGGATGACCTCCGACCACGGGCAGCAGCAGCGGTCACACGGCCGCACAGTCCTCTCCTGGCACTCCCGTCCTCCTCCTTGTCCCTGGTCCCCCCCCACACACACCGCACATGGCTCCCTCCCTGCCTGGGGAAGGGCCGGGCTGGCCTTGCCTTTGAGAGGTTGCCGTGCTGGGGTGGGGACAGACCTGGCTGTGACCCGCTTCAGACGCTGTCCCCTGGGGTCTCCTCTGCCCCCTGGCCCTGGCCACCGGGTCCAGGTGTGGCTCTCAGGGCCCTGAGCACCGGCAACCATGCAGGTTCCCAGGCCCCAGCTGATGTGGCCCAGGGCCCCGAGTGTCTGCATTTAACCCGCCCTCGGGTCATCCAGATCCGGGCGGTCTGTGCCGCAGCCCTCCGTGTGTGGGAGGGTGGGGGCCCCGGTCCCGGTCAGGCACCAGGGCACAGAGGCTAGTGTCCTCTTCCCCAGGACACCCACTTCTGGTGAGAAGGGACAGGGTCCTGAGCTCTGGGCCCTGATTTGTGCCTGTGCTCCAGCGTCCCCAGGGTTCGCCCAACACTGCCTCGCTGGCTGCTGCGACCCAGAGACAGGAGTCCCACATGGGGACACGGGGGCCACCAGGGCCCAAACCTCCGGCTGCTCTCTGTCCTGCCAGCCCGGGCCAGGAGGGCAGCAGAGGGCAGGACAGGGACTCGACCCTGGGTCTGCCTGACCCGGAATCAGTGACCTCTCAAAGTGTGGGCCCCAGGCTGGGCCTCACCATGTCCTGTCCCCTGCTGGCGACCTCGAAGACACCCAGGGTTTATGGGCCTCAGCAAGTCCTACAGATGCCCTGGAGAGCTCCTGGTGTGGCTCAGAGTGGCCAGCGAGGTCCAGCAGCCCAGCCACCAAGCTGGCAGGCGGGACTGAGGCTGGGGATCCCACAGCTGATGGGGAGACGAAAGAAAATCGAGGTCTTTATTTCACATTTTTTTCTGATGGTGTCATTTGTCTTAAAAAAAAAAAAAGACAACACGGAGTTCCCTGGTGGCCTAGTGGTTAAGACCCTGTGCTTTCACTGCTGCGCCCCAGGTTCGATCCCTGGTCTGGGAACTGAGATCCCCCACCAAGCCGTTGCATGCCGTGTGCAAAAAAAAAAAACCCAAAACCAAAAAACAGCATCATGTGGAAACGGAGTTGATTCAATCTCGAGGTACAACGTCAGGATGAAAGGACCTATTCCCGAAGCTGCCGCCAAGGACGACCACTTCAAATGTGAAAGAGAAGTCTGAAACAGGATCACACGGTGGTGACGGCTGGCTCACGATATTGAAAAGATTTTTTGGATCCAGTTGGAAGTTAGGGGGAAAAGCTTTCAATTGGAAGACCTTACATTAAAAAAAAGAAAAAAAAAATCCAGGAGTTCCCATTGTAGCTCATCGGTAACAAACCCGACTAGTATCCCTGAAGCCACGGGTTCGATCCCTGGCCTTGCTCAGTGGGCTAAGGATCCAGCATTGCCGTGAGCTGTGGTGTAGGTTGCAGATGTGGCTCGGATCCCGTGTTGCTGTGGCTGCAGTGTAGGCCGGTGGCAACAGCTCTGATTGGACCCCTAGCCTGGGAACCTCCAGTGCGGCCCTAAAAAGGACCAAAAAAAAAAAAAAAAAAAAAATCCAGGCTTCTGTCTTGCATGGAAAACTCAGAAAGTCTTATTGGTGAAGGGTGGCAACAGGACAGAAGTGACGCTGTGGCCCCTGTGCAGGGCGCACCCCAGTCCTCAGTGCTCCCCACTGCCTCTCGGCCACTGGGCTGTTCGTAGCCATTTGTCAGCTCCCGGGGGCAGAGTCGCCTCCAGCCGCCGCGCTGGCTAATTCACCACCCAGCCCGGGGAGCGGACGGCTCTGTAAGCAAGAGGGGGTGTTATTAAGATTCCACTGGGACAGTTCCAGACAGGCCAGGACATACGGCGACCCCACCGTCAGCCCCGAGAGTGCCCGTGGGGGTCGGAATGGGCCCCAGGGTCCTTACTCTGCCGTCAGAAAGGTCACGAGACACAGCTTCAGTCAGAATGAGGCCCCTTACTGGCCCCCTGGGAAAAGTGTCCAAAAAACAGAAGCCCATGACGACGACGCGGAGACAGCTTCCCCGCGGGGTGGCGTCCCAGCAAAGCGAGCGGCCCGCGTGCCTGGCCCGGGTGGTCCTGTCTCTGTGCCGCGGCCCCAGCGGCCCACGGTGGGGACTGGACAGGCCGCGGCCGGAGGGTCCTGCGTCTGGCTGCTCCCCCACCCCGCTGCCTGCCGGCCTCCGTCGCTTCACTTCAGATGCTGGTTTTACAGCAGGATGTTGGTTTTTTTTTTTCCCAGCTGCTGCAATGTGTAAACATGGCGATGGCGAGAGCTGGCTGACAACAGAATTCAAGTGGGTGGTGGGTGGCTGGTGTGGTTCAGAGCCTCGCACATTTGGGGGTCCCTTGCTGTTTGTGCGGGGAGAGCTCGGCCCTTCTCCCACCAGCCCTCCTCCCGTTCTGCGGCCCAGCTGCCATCCGCACAGAAGGCCCCCAGCCGCTGTGTTGAGGACGCCCAGCGCCTTCAGGTCTGGCTGGCTCCAGTCTCTTCTGGTGGTGGGCCTGGCAGTTTCTCTGCTGTGCTGGAGTGAGGAGGCAGCGAGGTGGGTCCGGGGGTGCCCGGGGACCTAGGCCAAGGCCAGCGCACACCAGGCCTCCTGGCGCAGGGCCGCACCGAGGCCGGCCTGGGGGCCCAGGGCTGCAGAAGGTAAGGCAAAGTCCTCAGGCTCGAATTTGAACTCCAAGTGGCTGGGGGCCAGGGGGTCATCCACCTGCCCAGAGGCCTGCAGGGAGGACAGGGCGCTTGTGAGCACCAGGAGCCCTCGCGGTGGGGCAATTTGCCCTGAGGGCCCCCTCAGCCCCTGGGGTGGGGCGGGGACCCCTCGTGAGGGTCATGGTACCAGGCTGGGCTCTCAGCCAGCGTCGGCCGCGGGTCGGCTCTCGGTACCAGCGCCCAGCCGTGCGCCCAGCCCTGGGCTTCGGGGGGGCTCTGACCGTCAGGTGCCAGGACTGCCCGTCTCACACCCGCCTCACCTGGGGGGTGGCGCTGGGAGCGCCGCAAGAAGGGGATGCCAGGCTGGGCTCGGCTTTCAGAGCGGCCACCGAGATCTCCGGGTCAGGGACAGAGGCTGGTGGGGAGGCGCCGGTGCTCCCCGAGGACCCTGGGAGGGGGAGGTGGGACCTTACAGAAGCTGCCAGATCTGGCTCCGCTGGTCACACGGTGGGGGGGGCTGGGGGGGGCTTCCTCCTGGACGCCCCCCGCCCCGGCCCGCTGGGTGAGCTGGCGCCACCCCAGCCCTCCCCCAACCAGAGCCCCCTCAGGGGGACCATGTTGCACCAAAGGTGTGAATCTCTAATGGTGGAATGTGCGACCCGGGCAGTGATTCCGGGGAGAACGTGTGCGCCCGGGGCCGGGGTTCCCGCCAGCCTCCCACGGCCCTGCCCGCGCACCTGAGGAGCCCTTGGCCTTGGCGGTGCTCTTCGGCTTCCGTTTCCGAGTCTGGATGCTTTCCTTCTTCATCGCCAGGGGCCGTGGTACCTGGTGGGGCGCGCAGGGGCTGGGTGGCTGCTCCTTGTCCCCGCTCGCTCCTGGGGCCTCCTGCTGGGCCACCCACCCTGACCTCAGCCCCGCAGAGCCGGGCCTCCCCGCAGCCCTGTGTGGGGAGCTGCCGCCCCAGGCTCGGCGCTTTCTCCCAGGCCCGCCCCAGCCTCCCTTGTGACCGGGGGGTGTCCAGCCCCTGTCCCAGGCTGAACGGCTGCGGGCGAGCCCACCTGCACGACAGGCCTCTGGGTAACACGTGGGTGTGGTGCCGGCAGCGGGGCCACGTGCGAACACGTGTGCGCACGCTCAGCCCTGGCCAGTCGAGCGACCCCCGCCTGGTCCTCAGCCCGTCCCGCGCGGCCCCCCCCCCCGCTCACCCCATGCAGCTTCATGTAGAGCCCGCAGGCGTTGCACACCGGCTCGCCGACCGCGTTGCGACGCCACAGCGTGGTGGTGGTGGTGCGGCAGTTGGCGCAGCAGAGGCCGGCCCGGCGGGACGAGGACTGTGGACCAGAGGCCGCGGTGAGCACCTGCCGCTGCTTTTCCCTCCTGGCCTCTTTTCAGCAACAACGCTGGGCTTAGCCCCGTATTTCTGGGCGGCAGCCACAACCCCCACGCCGGGGCCACGGCCCCCCACTCTGATGAGGCCCCAGGATGAACACTCGGGGCGCCTGCTGGTCCCTCTGGGGCTGAGCACATGCTCTGCGCCGGACGGAGGGCTGAGGGTGCTGTCCCCGATGCCCGCACGTGCCCCCGCTGCTCGCTGTGCCTTATGTGGAACCAAGACGGCACATCCGGAACCTTCCAGAGGCCTTCCTCCTCCCCGGCAGAGCTGACCCCGGGCCTGCATATGGACCCGTATTTGGCCAGGGACCCCGCACCTCCCTGCACTTGGGGGCCTGGTGGCAGGAATCCGGACTCAACAACCCCGGAGCCCCAGGGCCTCTGCCCAGCTGGCTGCACAGAAGCTGCTGGAGGCCTGACTCGCGCCTCCCACCCGTTCAGGGTCCCCACTCACAATTCCACGTTTTTTTTTTGCTTTTTAGGGCCGTGCATTTTTAGCAACTCCCACATTTCCGTGTTTGAGGGGAATCCATCACCTGCAGTCTGGGAGCTCCCAACACTCTGTGCTGGGCCTAGGGCCCCCCAAGGCATCTTGGACCCAAAGGCCCCCCTGCCTCCTCACACGCCTCCCCAACCCCTGCCCTCAGACTCTTCCTGGGGGAGGGGTCAGCGCCCAGCGCCCCCAATCCATCTGACCACCCCGCCCCCGTCCGCACACCCGGCCTGGTCCCGGGTCTCCTCGCCCTGCCCTCGGCCAGGGTTAGGCAACTCCAGCCGGCCGTGGTGGTTCAGTGGCACCCGGGCACCAGGATGGAAGCCCACAAGACCCCACACTCAAAGTCATTGCAAGGACACGTGCCCCCTTCCAGATGCTCCCCAGCCAGGACGGAGAGGCGACCAAAAGCAAGATGGGCAAACTGAGCCGCAAAGGGACGTGGCCCGGACGAGGGCTGAACGCTGGGCTGCCTTGCTTCCCAGCTGGCGGTGGGTTCTGGGTCCTTCCTTCTGGACCGGCCGGGCGTGCCAGCCTCACCGCCCGCCTCCTGCCCAGCCCCGTCCCCCAGGCTGTGTCCAGGCCACGGGCTACCCCTGTGCAGAGCCTGGGAGGGAGAGTGGGGCCTGTCTGAAGCCCCCTGGACCAGCCGTTCCCAAGAAAACGCGGACCTGGAAGCGCCTCCTGCCCTCCCTGCCCCCAGGCTGCCGGCGGCCAGGCCAGAGGCTCCGCAGAATCCGCCCTGTTTAGTCGAAGGCCCGGCCTCTGGTCTCCAGGGAACTCGGCCCCAGGATCAGGACAACAGGACGCAAGACAAAGAAGGGACGAAGGGGCAAGGCCTCTGAGGCTCCAGAGGAAACGGGGCAGGAGCTCCCGGCCTGGCCGAGGGACCCCAGCCTCTGGCCGACGGCCTCCAGGCCACGGCTGTTTGGGCCTAACTAACATCCAGCCTTGCGGGGCTAGGCAGGGGTCTCCCTGGGGCGCCTGGGGGTGAGCCTGGTGCAGCCCAGGCCCAGCAGCAGGAGAGGGGAAGCGGTGGCCGCAGCCTGGGGGCAGCCGGTGGGACACAGGCCGAGGCAGGAGCACTGGCCCCGGAGTCAAGCGGGGCCCCAGGCGGGGAGCCTCCCCGGGGAGCCTGAGGCCCCAGCCTGACCTCTTCTAGAGAGCTGCGGCTTTCACTGGACGCAATTCGAGCCTCCTCCCACCCGTCGCTCCCCTCCGACCTCCTTCCTCCCCTCGGCCAGCACGAGGCAGGGTCTCCCGGGCCCGGGATCCCCGGAGCCCCTCCGTCCCATCCACTTCCTAAGGTGGGAGGAGGCCCTGGGACTCCCCCCCCCCCGCCGGGTTCCCAGGTTTTGCAAACAAACAGGATGCCCAGCTGGGTGTGCATCTCGGATAAGCAGCAAACACTTGGCATAAGTATATCCCGTGCTGTGTTTGGGACATACTTATACTAAAATGCAGTTCCCTCTGTGACGGAAATCCACGCCTGACCGCCTCCCTCACTTTATCTGGTGACACTGACCCGCCTTCGTGGGCCGTCGTGGCCTCACCCGCTGTGCCTTCAGACCCGGGGGACCGCGGACTCGGGCGCTCCCTGCCCCCCATCCAGCTGGTACCTTCCGGGAGTTTTATGCCCTTCGCTCCCTTACGGGTCCTGTCTCCGCCCCACGTTCCACAGCAAACGCGGCGTCTTTGAACCGAGGGAGCCACGGCGCGAGGATGCGGTCCCCTCCGTGGCTGCTTCCTGTACTGTCGCCTCCCAACGGGAGCACTCCCGCGAGGCAGAGGCGTCACACTGGCGCTGTTTCCCGTGGCGCGCCGCAGACACGCGCGTGCCCCTGAGTGTCGCCCATGGCCACCCAGGCATCGCGGAGGCGGCAGAGTCCGGCGCACGGCCGGCCGCGGGTCGTGGGCGAAGCCACAGCAGAGGAGGGGCGTGCGCAGCGGCGGGGGCCACCACCCGGGAGCCCCGTGGGACTCTTTCCTCCGAGAGCATACATTAAAATCGGGAAACTGGAAATCAGGTTAAAACCAAGAACGTGGGTAAAAGGAATGACCCTGAAACTATTCTCCAG
This sequence comes from Catagonus wagneri, assembly GCA_004024745.2. Lineage (NCBI taxonomy): Eukaryota > Metazoa > Chordata > Mammalia > Artiodactyla > Tayassuidae > Catagonus > Catagonus wagneri. The sequence continues at coordinate 120,831 of PVHT020000033.1, forward strand.
GTCCTTGCTCGCTCAGGTAGCCTCGTCCACCCCTCAGCAGCCCGTGTTTTGTGGGAGAAAACGGCTCCGAGGCCAAGGGACCAGAGCGCGGTGGTCTCGGTGGACAGACGCCCCTCCCTCAGCTGCACGCACTTCAGGGACGCGTCTGTCGGCACCTCACGGTGGCCCGAGCTCCCGCTGTCCTTCCTCACTCAGGGCTGGGACAAGCGGCCAGGCCCGGCTGCGCTCAGGAGCTCTTAGCCACCAGCCTCTCCAGGCTGCATTTAGTTTTTCTGTCTTGTCTGCTCGAAAGAAGCTGAATTTCAGAGCCGGCAGCAGAGCGGTCCTGAGCTCCAGCTCTCTGAGCATCGGGGAGGCGGGCAGCGCGGAGCCCAGGGGGCGCCGGCAGAGAGCGAGGGCCCGGGAGACGGAGGGGCTGGAGGGGCTGGGCGGGGATGCGGGGGCCCCGCTGCTTGGCTGCAGGAGCCGGCACCCAGGGGTCAGCGCAACCACCGCCACCATCCCCCGCAGTCTACACCGATGGAAGCCTCGGTGCGAGGTGCGACCCCCCAGCCTACGACTGAGGACGCACATGGGAGGCAAAGGGTTAAAAAGACATGGTTCCTGCTGGGAGGGGGGATGCACACTGGTTATTGTCACATCCCCGTGTTCTGGGTGACAAGCTCCCAGGACGTCTGCAATTACTTAAAGGAGGGTTAGAACCGGTTCCCCTGGCATGGCCCCACCCGTGCATCGCGCCTGCCGCCGGGGTCCTGCTCAGGGGGCGACGAGGACACCTGGGAGCCCGCTTCCTGGTCACACCCTACACTCAGACCTGTGCAGGCCTGGACAAGGGCGACCGGCTGTCCACCTTCCAGGCCCGCGGCCCCGGGGAGGTGAGCAGGGACCCTTCACTGCAACGATTCCACGTCCGGCAGACCAGGAAACAGAGGCCTCGCCGCCGGGCGCCTGTGCTCAGCCGGCCCCCAGCGCAGGTCACGGCCCCCAGCGCCCTGCGCGCCCGTCTGGTCTCTCTTCCAGCAGGCAGGGGCGCTTCCTGAGTCCATCTCGCGGGGGCCTGGGCGAGAAGACGGGGGGCGGGCGCAGGGGGTCAGCGTGGGCGGGGGCACGCGGGGGCCAGAGTCTGAGCCTGGGGTCTGCGGTGCTCACCTGGTGTCTGACGGCAAACGCCTCAACGTGTGGTTGGGGTCCCCCCCGTCCCCCAATCGGCAACTTTCTGCTGGGAGCTGAGCCCTGCGAGGGGGGTGGGGACAGAGGCAGGAGGGCCCACGCCTCCTGTTCACCAGTGTGTCCTGGCCCCCGTTCCGGGCTTGGCCGGGGCCAGGGCAGGGGTCAGCGACGGGGGTGGCCCGCGGCTGGGGGTCAGGAGGTCCGCACTGCAGCCCCAGGACCCTCTCCTCTCAGCTCGTTCCCTCTTCCCCAAGGCCACAGCAGGGGCCCGATGGACACACCTGGGGCTGTGGTGCGGTCCCGGGGCCGAGACCACCCTGAGGGGGCACGAGGGCTCCTAGGGTGCCCCCTCCCTCCGAGGGGCACGGGTGGAGGGAGGGTGGGGAAATGCAGAGCCCCAAACCGGGCCGGATCAGAGGAGGGAGAACGGCGGCTGCCCTCGAGTCTGTCCAGCTTCCCAGCCAGCCCGCTGGGGCCTTCAAGTTTCCAGTAAAGGCCTCCGCCTGAACCCTCGCAGCCCAGAGGAGCCCCCAAGCCGTCGGGTCCACCGCGTATCAGGCAGGGCAAGCCCTTCCTCTCCCCAGGGCCCGACACACCAGAACCAGCGACGGGCCCCACAGGGTCCCGCCGGCCCCCAGTCGTATCGCTGCCCAGACCCGCGGCCCAGCCGCTGTGGCCTCCCTGACCGTGGCCAGGCTCGCAGCCCTGCCGCTTGTTCACCAAACTACTTGAACCTGAGATTGGCCTGTAGTGGGCCCGAGAAACAGCAGAGAGTGAAGTCACTTTAAACCTTCCCGCAGCTTCTGGGGCCTCGGCCCCGCTGGGGGCAAAAGTCGGCTCTCAGGGCCCTGCTCCCGCCCCAGCCGCACGCCAGAGGAACCAAAAGCGAAAACAAGTTTTCCCGGCAAAGCTCCACCGACCGGGTCTCATCCCATCACTGCCAAAGGGGCCAACGTCCCCTCCCGGGCAGGAGTCGGCAGCCCCCACCCCCGACAAGCAGCCGAGTCACTGCCCCCCGCCCGGGCCCAAAGGCCCAGAACCCCCCAGCCCAGCAGGTCCAGAAGGGAGAGCTGCGGGCGCCAGGCCCCAAGTGCGGGACGCCAGCGGGCGCTTTCCTCCTCCCGCAGCTCCCGCCCCAGCTCCACGGCTGTTTGTCAGTCGGCAGCAGAAGCACCGGCCCCCTCGCCCTGCGCCGCCCCGCACTCACCAGGCGCTTCTGGGGCCGCACGAGGGGCCGGTTGACGCCGTTCATCTTGTGGTAGAGGCCGCAGGCGTTGCACAGGTAGTGGCCAGTGCCGTCCCGGCGCCACAGCGGGGTGGACAGGGCCCCGCAGTTGACGCACTCGCGACCCTCGCCGGGCAGCTCCTCCAGGAAGTCCGACACTGAGGGAGGGCGGCGGGGTGAGGCCGGCGCGGGCTCCTTTCCTTTCTTTTCGTGCCTTTATTTGGTTTCACAATTCATTTCACCTAATTTTATTTTTCACTTTGAACTTAATACCGGGAGGCTTGTGCCCGGGCCGCTCCATAAGGTGGGAAGAGGGTTAAGAAACCCGACTTCGGGGCAGGCAGCAGGGAGCTGCCCCCTCTGAATGGGGGCCCCCGAGAGGCAGGAGCGTCTACACTGGCAGAGGACAAGAACTTCGTCCTCGGCAAAGTGGGTGGATCTGGAGGGGCAGTGGCGGCGAGCCTGAACGGCTTGACTTCCTACCATCACCTTCTGTGGTCTCAGCACTGTCCTCCCCCCGAGTGGCCCCCCCAGACCTGGCCAGGCACTGGCGACACCCGGGTGCCCCGAGCACCGGGTCGGGGCGGGGAGGGGAACTGATCATCGCCTGGCTGGGGGGTGGGCGCCAGGCGTGGGGCCGCCCTGGGCACTGGGGCTGAGTGGATCCCGCTTCCTGCGCAGTGGAGCTGGGGGTGGGCGGGAATAGGCCGACACCAGGGCAGCAAAAAAAGTCATGGTCCCCGGTTTTTAGGGGGGTGGTGTGAGGAAGAGGCACCCACTGCTCAGAAGAGAGGATGGGGGCAATTCTCACTTTAAAGGCGTGGAATAAATATTCTAAACCAGAGACGAGCATGGGAGTTTAATACGCTGGTATTCTGAACCTTAAAAAACATCATTTTCAAAAATTTTCTCAGGAGGACGTTTAAGACATAAGTTCTAAACGGACGATCCTGGAATATACTGGGTTTGGATGAATGAAAGGCGGAAACACACGCATAGGAAGGAATTCAGGGTGGTGTTTGTCACCTCGGGGCAGCTGCCGTGTCCCCCCAGGTTTAGTGTCCCCGGAGCTCTGGGCCAGCCCATGCCAGTGTCCCACCTGGCTGGGGAGGCCCTGCGGGGGCAGGGGGCATTTCGCGGGCTGCCGCCAACGCCCAGGACTCCAGCCAGTGCCCCACCTCCTAGTCCCGCACTCACCGAATGTGGATCTGCGGCCGGGGAGGCCCGTGGGGCGGCCCTGTAGACCGTGCAGGACGCTGCTGTCCAAGGGCCCGGAGGTCCACGCCGGGGCCACCTCGGGGCCCACATAGGCCGGGTACGCGGCGGGGTAGGAGGCGCCCACCGGCCGCCCCAGTGGGGCCGGGTACTGTTCGCGAGCCAGCATCGCGCCCTGGTAGGCGCCGCCGTCCCGGGCCCCTGGGCCGCCGCCGCCGGGCCCCGGGGGGCTGTGTGCGAAGGGGAAGGCGGCGGCCCCGGGCGGCTGAGCAGCGGGCGGGTGCGGGCTGCCCGAGCCGAAAGCCGACGAGTCCGCCTGCGCCCAGCCAGCGTGCGCAGCGAGCGCGGGGGCCTGCGGGCCCGGCTCGCACGCCGGCAGGTAGGGCAGCATGGAGGGGACGCGCGCCGGCGGCACGAACACCGGGGAGCCGGCGCCTGGCGCGTGCAGAAAAGCTCCCGAGTCGGTGTAGGCGGCCTGACCCGGGCTGGGGGCCAGCGCCAGGCTCTGGTACATCTTCGCCTGCGCGGCCTTGACCTGCAGGGAAGACGCACGGGTGTGGAGGTCAGGGCCGCCGTGCCCCGCGGTGCTGCTGTTCGGACCGCGCGCCTCACTCCCCAGCCCAGCGGTTCTGGGGGCGCGCCCCGGAACCCGCGGGACAGAACGGCGGGGAGCAGGGCCCGGCTCGGGGTGGCCCGCGGGGCGGCCCGGGGGCAGCCAGAACGCGGAGCTCACCTCCGCCACAGCCCGGGTTTCGGCCGTTCCCGGGTGGACTTGGTGGGCGCCAGAGGAGAGGCCCGGCAGGTCCGCGGGGCGCGGGGTTCCGCACGCGGGGAGAGGGCGCCGGCCGGGCTGGGGTACCCACCGGCTGGTCGCGAGGACCGGAGGGCGCTGCGGTCCCGGCAGGCGGCGACCGGCGGGCTTGGAGACTGGGAGACGGGGTCCCGAGCGGTTCCGCAGGGAATCCCGGGGCTGCGGCCGCCCCTTCGCGCCGCCCCGCCCCGCCCCGGCCCGGCCCAGCCGGGCTGCGCCGCCCCTTCCCTCCCGCCCTCCGCCCGCGTCCCTGCGGGGTCAGCGCCGGGGCTGAGGCCGCGGTGCCACGTGACCCGAGCAGGCCGGGCGCGCGCGCTGCGCGGAGAAGCGACGGCACGCCCGGCCAAGGCAGGCGACGGGAGCCGGCCAGGTGCTTAGTGGGGCCGCGGAGGAGTCCCGGCGCGCGGACTTCTCTAAATTCGTTCCGGGGATTCGCAAGTGCCCAGCCCTCCGTTCTCGGCAGTGCCAGCCTCCCCCTCGGGCTGGTCTCGTGTCCGGTGCCCCGTCTGTGGATGAGTCCGTGACGCTAGCCCCGCGCGATCACCGACGTGGTGGTGGGGACCCCTCCCTGCGCCCCGTGTCTGGGGCCCAGAGCAGGGATCTGGACTCCAAGGGGGTGAACGACATCCACCGTGAGCGCCAAGTCCAGCGCGGGTCCCTCAGTCTCCGGCTTCTGACCAAGCAGGGCAGCCGCCCTACGTGTTCCCGGCTGGGGGCGCAGGTCGGGCTGGCAGGCTCCACTTCCTTTATGCTGGGTCCCTGGCCAGCTCCTTGCTTCAACCCGTTGGTGGGACTTTTCACTCTTGCGAGAATTTCTAGAGTCTCCTCCATGCACCAGAAATGCAGGGTGGGTGGGAGGCCGCTCTGGTCTGGAGGTGGCCCCTGGCATTTCCTGGGTGGGCCCCATGGTGCCAGCGCCTCGGGGAAATGGGGGTGACCCAAGCCTCCCCAGTGGACTCTCAGGTGCTGGACCACAAGGTGGGGTGGGCTCAGGGTGCGAATAAGGTTTTTTGTCTTCAGCCCCTCCTTGACCCCCCAGGGTCAGAGACGCTGACTGCGGCCAGCGCCCCCTCCAGGCCAGGGCGCTTTCAGCGTGTGGACTGTGCGGACGGGGACGGGTGGGATGGGGAGTCCTGGCATTCGCTCCTATCCGCGTGCTCCAGCACCAGGAAGGAATTCGGGGTGCACATTGGACCACTCAGGGCCCCCACTCTCACCCTGGGTAGGGGACCCCATGGAAGGTTCCAGGAGGGCTCGGACTTTTCACAAGCCTGGGCGCGTGCCATGGGGAGCGGGCGAGGGGTCTTAAGTGTCCTCTTTGCCCTCTGCTCCCAGCCCCTCCCCCTTAACCACCCACCGCGGGTCGCGCCCTCCTCTTCCGCCCCCGGGCCCATCCGGCTGCCAGGACCACCTCCCACGGACCCGCGCTCCTGCCGCCCCCGCCCCCGCCCCGTCTAAACAGGCCCCTCCCCGCGCTGCCCCCTGCGGAACCCGGTGGATCTCCCTTTATCTCTTTTGCATTTGGCCCCAGGGGAGCAGAGAGAGGCCCCAGGCGCGCAGGCTCTGCTGTGCCAGGGCCCCTGCGCAGGCGCGCAAGAGCGCGGTCGCACCCACGAGGTCCGCCCGCAGACCCCGCAGCGCCTTGGTCGCAGCACCGCGAAGCTGGCTGAACCCTTGCTGCCCCCGCGGCTCTCAGGGCCCAGGGTACCCAGAAGGTCTGAATGCCGCGGGAAGATGCCCCGCCAGCACCCCACCAGTAGGGGTTAGGGGGGAGCTTCAGCTTGCTAGGACACCCCCTCCATCCCCCCAAAAAAGGTCCAGAGAAAAATGAAAGATCCACAGTCAACCTGGGACCCTGCTGGGACCGGACGGGAGGGGAGAGGGTGGGGCTTGTGTTTTTAACTTGGAGTAAAATCATAAAATCAGTCGAGTCCTGAATAGCAGATCCAAGGTCAGCTGGGTGCTGTGCTTTGCCCTGTGACCTTTCCAATTGCTTTTCACACCAGTCTTATGACGTATAGGATGTCACTACTATTCCAATACAAATGGGGAAAACCAGGCACAGAGAGGTTAGCTAACCTGCCCAAGGTCGCACAGCTAGTAAACAAGGTAATCAGAGCAGGTTAAGAATGCAAAATGTACATGAGGAGGCCGTCTCCCGTCACTTTTTATTTCTTTTTCCCTTTTTTTTTGGTCCTTTTAGGGCCGCACCTGCAGCATATGGAGGTTCCCAGGCTAGGGGTCTGATCAGAGCTGTAGCCACCGGCCTACACCACAGCCACAGCAACGCCAGATCTGAGCTGCGTCTGCGACCTACACTGCAGCTCACGGCCACGCGGGATCCTTAACCCACTGATCGAGGCCAGGGATGGAAGCTGCATCCTCATGGATACTGGTTGGGTTCGTTAACTATTGAGCCACGATGGGAACTCCTCCCGTCGCTTTTTCTGTATTAACAAATCACTAAAATGGACGTGTATTTTTTTTTTTTTAATAATTGAAAGGCTGAGAGTATTTCCTGAGGGGGTGGTGGGGTGGCTCAGAAGCTCTGCAGACTTCCTCCCAGGCTGGACCGGACCAAGGACCGCTTGCTGGGCGTCCAGGGCTGTGCTGCCGCTTGGTGAGTCTCCACGTGCTGCTCTGGGCCCTGGAGCGGTAGAAACAGTGGCTGCTGGTGGTGTTTCGCCAGCCCAGGCGGACCCCTGTGACGCCCGCCAGCCTTGAGCACAGTGACGGGGTGGGAGGGGCACTGTGTCTGGTCCTTCACCATTCTGCTTCTTGAACCTGAACCAAAGGCATCTTAGCTGAAACTGCAAAGTCAAGTTCTCTCCCCACCTCCCCACACCTTGCCAGCCTCCATGTCACTTTTTTGCTTAGGGACCTGTCTTCCTTCTGTGTAAGGGCCCCTGCCGGGCTGCCTGGGCCCCTCAGGAGGGACGCAGGTGCCCCAGGCCACCAGGACCTCACTCTCCCTGCCAGCCCATCCAGCTGCAGGCCTGCTTCCCCTCTAGGCCTTTGCCTATGCTGCTTCCCAGCTTGGAGGACCCTTCCTTTGCACTCGTCTCTACTTGCCGAACTCCTACACATCCCTCAATGCCCAGGTTGGAAGTCCCTTCCTCCCTGTGGCCTCTGAGAAGTTGCTGTCTCCCCTCCCTTCTGCTTCAACATGTCCTGTGATCGCGTCTTCCTGCCCTGCCTCCTGTCTGACCCTGAGCCTCACCGGGAAGCGTTGGGGAAGCAGATCGGAGCACCGACTCGAGACCCGACCTTCTTCCCGGCTCTCCTTTGCCTTCTCAAGCTGTGTGAGCGCAGGTGACTGGCTCTTCTCTCTGCGTCTCTGTTCATCTATAAAGTAGAGGTGACGACGGTGCCTGCCTGTCACACTGGCTTTTGGGAGGAGCCGATGGGACTAGGCGCGGAAGCCAGTCCCTGGGACAGGCAGAGTGGGCGCTGAGTGGTCAGTTCACAAATGCTGAGAGAGAGGCCGGGCCAGGTCCGGGCGGTGCGGTTGTGCGCTGGGGCCCTGCGGCCACTGGGAGGGAATTTCTGTCCCCTGAGTTCAGACAGGGTGACCCCTGCCTGCCTTCCCAGTGGCCCTGCTCTCTGGGGCCCTGGCCAGGCCCTGCACCTCTGGGGCGGGGACCCGAGCCCAGCCCTGGGGAGAGAAGCTGGGACTGTTCACCGCCTAGTGACCGGGCAGAGCCGAGCCCCCCGGTGCCAGGGCTAAAGTTTGGGGCCTTGGGGAAAGTGATGGCCAGGGCCCCAAGAAGGCTGGGGGCACGGGGCCCCACAGACTGCTGGCCTCTGGTCCCCTGCCCAGCAGCCGCCTCCTCTCAGCCCCAGCGCTTGGGGACTGTTAACTCAGACACGTGTACGGGCAGGAAAGAAAACAGACCTCACGGCGGGGGACCCGGGGGTCAGGGTCTCTGAGTCAGCCCCCAGGAGGGACCCAGGCCTCTCCTAGGACAGCGCAGGGCAGCCCCGGGGACCTTGGCCTCCTCGCAGGAACGGCCCCGGCTGGGTCCCCGCCATGCACACTCTGCCTTGTGGCTGCCGGGGGCTTTGAGCTCTGGGTGGGCAGCGTCTGTCTGCCCAGCTCCGGGGAGGGGTGCAGGGCCCAGGGACTTGGCCCTTAGGATGGGGCGGTCTGGTCACCAGCAGGGGTGGGGCTGAGCCTGGCCCTCCCCTGCCCCCACCCCGAGGGCTTGCCCTTCCTGCAAGTGGGGGGCTCTGGGAGGGAGGCTGGGACGTCTGTGTTGTGGGGCCCGGGGTGGGGATGGGTGGGGGGGCAGAGGGGTCCCACCCGTCTGCGCTGCATTTAGGTAAGCCTCATGCGCCCCCAGCCCCAGGGAGCTAAAGCCAGTTAAGCCCCCTCCCCTGCCCACTGCACCTGGGGGCCCCTCGTCCCCTGGCTCCACCGTCACAGGGCTGTGCGGTCCCCGAGCCTCTGGGGAGAGAAGGAGGAGGTCTCGGGTGGAGGGGCCGGGGTCTCCCCCGCGCCGGCCGGAGCTGCAGAACCCAGCGTGGTGGGGAGGAGGGGAGTGGGGCTGGGGGCGCTGGGGGACTGGGGGGACTGGGGCGCCGCAGATGGTGGAGTCACTGTGGACACGCAGGTGTGCGCGCTGTGTCCCCTCCTGCGGGGACGGTCCAGCCCAAGAGCCCAAGGCTGGCCCCGGATGCGCCTGCCCCACCGGCGGGTGAGTCTGCGGAGCCCAGAGCTGGAGCGGGAGGCAGTGACCGCCCGGGGACTGGGGCCCCAAGCTGTGGCCTTGTCACCATCGCCACCATGGCTCGGCCCTGCTGAGTGTCCCCCCGCGTGCTTGGCTGGGCCAGGAGCTTCTCTGTTTTCACCCCTTTACAGCGCATGGCCGTCTGGTGAGCTGGGTGCTTCCTGTGTGCCGTCACGCCCGGAGGAGAGAACCAGGCCTGGACGGAAGGGGCTTGTCAGGGGGCCAGAGCCTGGCAGAGGCTGAGGATTTGAACCTGGCCCCCCCGGGCACTCTCAGGCCGTGCTCTGCTCTGCAGCTTCTCTCTGGCCCCTGCTGTCTGCCCTCCACTGTCCCCGATCCGGCCCAAGACTGGCCCTTCCCGTTCTAGGTCCTGCAGCCCTCCACGGGTCTGTGTCTTCAGTGAATGGGAGGCACCGGGTCTTCTAAACAGCCTGCGCCGTGGGTGACGCAGCTGGGCCGTGTCATTTATGGAACCCAGTCTGGTTTCAAAGGCCCTTCCTGACATGACCGAGCGTCACACCCGGCCGGCACTCGCAGAGAGGGGCCCTCGGGGGGGACTCAGGCGGCTTTGTCTTCCGGGAGACGTAATCGCGCTCCAACGCTGTGCCTGCGGTGTTGGCAAATGTCCCGTCTCATGGGGGGATGTTTATGACCGGCTTCCAGGCCAGGAGCTCCCCGCAGAGGGAGGAATGGAGGGACGGAGCGGGTCGGGGAGCTCCCGGGGAGGCGGGGGGGTGGCGGGACTCTGTGCCCACCCCGACCCCCGACCCGGGCCTGAGCTCGAGGAGGGAGGACGGATGGCTGGCCGGCTGTCCCAGGCGGCCCCTCGCGTCTGTCAGCTGCGCATCGTTTCATCCGCTGTTGCCATGACATCGTGACATCACGTGGGTGCCTGGTAACCGGGCTGGGCCCCGGGTAATGAACCGGCCTGACAGCGATGGAAGGCCGCCCCGTCAGATCGGCCGCCGCCCGGCCTTGAACGAAGTCCCAGGTCCCTGACTTCATCACAGCAGATAAAAATGAGACCCATATACTGCCCGTGGACTCGCAGCTGACTTTCAGGCCTGCTCCGTGGCTCGCAGGCCAGTGACGCCCCACAAGCAAGAGGCTCCTCGCTCAGCCTTCCGGGGTCTCGGTTTTGCCCTGCCAAGCGGCTCAGGGTTCAGGCTTGCTGTCTGTTTCCTCCCCACCCTGACTTTGGCATGAAGTCCCCTCCCCATAGGGCTTGTGCCCCCCATGAGCAGGACTGCACCCCCCGCCCCTGTCCCGCTGCGCCTCCTCGCCTGCTGTTGGAAACACGTGTTGCGCTGAAAGCGTGAGAAGCCGCCCAGGGCTTGAGGTCTTGGGAAAAGAGCTTCAGGGCTGCCTTGGGGCCCCGGGCAGACCTTCCTGGGTGAGGGGCAGGCACGACCCCGCCCCCACTGCCAGCTCACAGCGGGCAAAGAGCGGGGGTGTGTGGGACACACACTGGGGACGTGTCAGGATGGCCCGGCGGCCACACACCGCGCTTCTCGGTGAACCTCCGTGTGGCAGCCCGCTGTCTCGGGGCGGGGAGCGGCTCCCGGGTTCCAGGACGGGGCACCACACGTCCCCGCGTGCGCACGGCGGGGGCGGTCACGGCGCCCTTGCTGCCGGGCTTAGTGGCCCCCGGGGGCCCGGCTACACCTCCTTTGGGGGCGGCAGCTCAAACCGCTTCTCTGGCTTCCGAGCTTCAGGGTGTGGGGCTGACTGGCCTCCCCAAGGCCACCCAGGTGGGACGAGCTGGGGGCAGTGCCTCACGGTGTCCCTGGAAACAACCCCTACCCTTCAGCTCCAGCCACGGCCGCTGGGGCCACTGCTGGGGGGGGCTGGGCTCTCGGGCCCAGGCAGTCTGTGGCTGCGCCACCAGGGAGCTTCTGCTGGTCTCATTTTTACCAGCACTTCTGCTGGCGGGGAGCACACCGACGGACGAGGGCTGAGCAGCGGGCTCCCAGACCAAGGACACAGCAGGCCGGTGCCCTCGACCCTGGTCCGCACAGCCATCGCCTCCTCACTCGGCCGGGGTCGCTCTGTGTCTGCTCCCTTCAGCAGCGTCATGTCTGTGGGGTTGGCCCCTGTTGCACCTTCCGTCTGGGTTCGCTGTCCCCGGAGGCGCCCACGTGGCCTGTCTTCTTCTGTCTTCCTGGACACACTCTGTATCCGTGCAAGAAAACACGCATGCAGCAGCCGCACACGCATGCACACGCCGCAGACACGCTGGCAGGCCCACTCTAATACCACGCCCACATCGCTGCACGCGAGTAACAGACACGTGTGCACACACGTCTATACACACGCACGCACACGCTTGCACATGCAGGCACATGCATGGACCTGCACAAAGCACACACGAGCCTGCGTAGTTCTATGTTCACAGACGGAAAGACTTTTAGGGAACCCCCTGGAAGACGTGGGGGGCTGGCAGTCCCCTGGCCTGTCTCCCCCTCCACCCTCCCTTTCCGTTTCCAAAGTGATGTCATGGGGGGTCGGGGGTGGGGGGAGAGGGCTGGGAATGTGGGACCCCGCCTGTGGGTGACAGAGCCCACCGCCCTACTCGTGTCCCGGCCGGAGGGCCCCAGGGCCATTGGGGGAGGCGGCCTCGGCCCCAAAGCCTGTGAACTGCCCCTCCCCTTCCCGCTGCCTCGAGGGTGAAAGGTCACTCGTGGGGGGGGGGCAGAGTGAGCCGGAAGCCCCCCCACAGGGGAAGAGTTACGGTTGAATGTCCGATAAACCGCAGTGACGTTTCATGCTTGTGTGTCTCGTGCGACATCCAGGACACGCGTGTGCTGGGGAGGCATTCGCGGTTCCTCTGACGCGCACCCTTAACCGGGTGACCCCAGCGCAGCCGGCCCTGGAATCTGGGGGCCGTGTCTCCGAGGCCAGGCGGCGGGGGCCCGCGGCCTGCAGGCGAGGTTAGCGCCTTCCTCGCTGGCCTCGGTGGGTGAGACAGGCCGGGGGTCAGAGGGGCCGCGCAGTCCTTCGTCACCACGGCTGGGAGCTGGGGGTGGGGGCGGCCAGGGTGCTGCCTCGTCAGGGTCGGGCCCACGCCCCGGTGAGTCCCTCCCCCCGGGGATGGAAGCAGCTCGGGTTCCCGGGGCAGGGCCAGCACCACGTGATTGCTCTGTGCCCCGTTAGGGGGTCTTCCAGCCCCGGACCCCCCCGGAGGCCAGGCCCGGGCCTGCGTTTGGATCACGGGCAGACGGTCAGTGAGAAGCCCACCCGCTCTGTTTTGCTGGTTTGCAGTTTACAACTGCCTCTCTGAGCGCGGTTTCCAGAACACCCCTTCTGGGCAAATAGGAGCAGGTTTGAGACCTGCCTCGGCCCCACCCCCACCGCCAGCCTCCGCACCCACCCACCCACCAGTGTCCTCGGGGGGCCCCTAACCAGCACCCAGCCACTGGGCGCTTATTGTGGGAGGAGGGCTTTTTCTCACTTTCGGGTCCAGCCACTGGCCTCGACTGATGTTGGGGCCGTGCTGGCACCCCATCCCTCTCCATCTGCTCTCATCTTTTGCTCTCATCTTAAAAAAGCTTTCCTTTCTTCCCCCCTTCCTCGCTCCCAGCCCCAGCTCCCCCTCCCTCCCGCCCTCCGCCCCTTCTTCACTTCTTCCCGAGGACGCTCCAAGCCAGCGAGGGGCCCGCCCTGGGCTGGGGCATCTCCGGGGCCCTTGGAGGGGAAGCGGGAGCCCCAGGCCTGCCCCCGGGCTCTTCCCACCAGGCCCCGTGGGGTGGGGGCCCCGGAGCCACCTCCCGCCCGCCTCTGTTGGCAGGACGGTGGGGTCTCCCGGCCAAGAGCAGTTTATCGCGTCCCCACTGTCCCTGCTCAGTGTACAGCAGGAGTGTCAGCCCCACTCCTGCTGGCGGGGGTGGGGGGGATGAGGAACCGGGGACCTAAAAGGGCTCGGGACGCGTCAGAGAGTCTGGATGGCAGGACCATGGCTGGCTGGGACTGTGTGTGCCTTTCATCCTCATTTCTACGTTTTTTTTGCATTTCCTGTATTTTCCACAGTGAACAGATAGATACAAATGCAATGGGAAATAAATAACATTTTATAGACTTTGGCTAAAACCAGCCCAGGGGCGGCAGGAACACACGTCTGGGGAGTGAGCGCCTTCGGGCTGGGCGTGGGTCCAGCCGCTCCTTGTTTCTGCAGGAAGACAGACAGGCTTTGCCTGCGCAGACGGAGCGGTGGCGGGAAGGGACCGCCACGGTGTCCCGAGGCCCTCGCTGCTGCACCTCACTTGCAGGCCGGCCCAAGGGCTGCGTTTCTGAGGGTCTGGGCTGTTCTCCCCGGGAGCGAGGGTGCAAAGGGCCGAGCTCACGCGTGCCTACCCGCGGGCACAGGCGCCCGCTCACCCACGCCTTGGGCAGCGCCCCTGGCCGTGTCCGCCAGTCCGGGGCTTGGCGGGCAGGGGGGACAATCAGACAGCGTCCTGGGTCGCCACAGGCAGCAGGGAGCGGCCACGTCCCCTCCGAGACCCAGGTCCTGTGGGGAGGGCAGCGGGGGCCCAGCCAGGAGCTGCTGCCGGCAAGCGCCCAGGAAGCTCGCCCGTGTGAGGCCGTGGGCGGGGGCCACTGCTGGGCAGTTTCGAACTGGGTGTCACCTCGGAGGCGTCAGGCCCAGCCCTGTCCCTTGGGCTCCTCACCTTGGGTGCTGCTCCTGGGAACAGGGGCGGTTGTGTTTCAGGGTGAGGGTCCCGGGCGTGCCTCTCCCCTGAGTGTAGTCAGTGGGCGGCCGGGTCAGTGGCGGCTCTGGATCCTTCCTGGGGTTTGGGGTCACAACCCCTTGTCACGGCATGTCACTCTCCCGATCTGTGCGTGGGGTGCAGGCTGTTGCAGGGGTGGGGTTGGCAGTGTGTGTGGGGTGTCGGGGAGAGAAAGTGCCTGCCAGGCACCCCGGCCAGCACGAGGGAGCTGGGAAGTGACGCCCCTGCTGGAAAAATCCCCAACCCTGGACGGCGAGGTGCGAGGGCCCCTCACTGCTGTCGCTGTCCTGGCCACCAGGGCCCAGAGGGAGGCCTCATGGTCAGCGGTGTCCCCTCCACCCCCAGAGCTCCCCCCAAGGTGCCCCAGCCGGGGGGGGGGGCAGGTCAGCGGACGCCCCTCCAGGCGGACCCCAGGGCGGCTGCCTGGCTCCGGCCCCGACTCGACCGTCCCAGGCTGCGCCTGCCTCCGAGCCCCCGCCCGGGCTGGCCAGCCCCATTCCTCACGTGCAAAGAATTTCCCGGGCAGCCTCCGCCGCTGCAGCTGGAACGCCCTGCCGCTGGATCGTGCCAGGAGAGGCGCAGACGCGGGCTGGCCTCCCAGGTCCCGGGTCCCCCTGCCCGGGCTGGGCTTCCTTCGGAGAGAAGATAAGGGGCTGCCGGCATCTCCTGGGCTGGAGACCGCACCCAGAGGGCTGATAAGCGGAGCCAGGGGCACCGAGACCCCGGCAGCTGCCCCCACCCTCTTTCCTCTGGGGCTGCAGAAAGGAGCCCCTGGGGCCCAAGGCCCGCATCCTCCCAAGTCTGGGGGTGTCTGCCTGGTGGCCCACCCTGCCACCCTCGTTCTGGGGGCTGCCATCCTCCGGTCACAGCCCCCTGGAGCCGGGCTCGGCCAAAGAGGAGGACGTGTGTCCTTGCCTGGTGCTCCCTCCAGGTTCGTGACAGGCCAGGCCTGGGGACAGCGTGGTGAGCCTTGCTGCGGGGGGCAGGCTCAGGAGACCCGCGCGGAGCTGGAGCTCACGCCCGGGAGGGGGCGCGTGGAGGGGTCCAGGAAGAGCGGCGCTGCGCCCCCTGGCCCCTCCGCCCGGTCTGAGAACACTGAGATCAGAGTCTGCACACAGGCAGTTGGTTTCTCTTGCCCGACCGTACTTTGAAAATGGGAAAAGTTTTAGAGTTCCCGTTGTGGCTCAGCGGGTTAAAAACCAGACTAGTATCCCCGAGGTTGTGGGTTCGATCCCTGACCTTGCTCAGTGGGTTAGGGTTCCGGCGTTGCCGTGAGCCGCAGTGTAGGTCGCAGACACAGCTCGGATCGCGCGTTGCTGTGGCCGTGGTGCAGGCCAGCGGTTATAGCTCTGATTCGACCCCTAGCCCGGAAACTTCCATATGTCACAGGTGCAGCCATAAAAAGAAATAAAACTGGGAAAAGTGGAAATAAAAATCCATATGTGTTTTCTCTTGAAAGCAGTGGAAGTCAGCTGTGACACCGCTGGGCGCGTTTCCGCAGGCCCGAGCTCCACCTTCAGGAAAGGCAGGGACGCTCCGCTGCCACGGACCACGCCCCTCCCTCCCCTCTCGCCCCTCCCCTTTGTGGTCCCTTTGTGGCCACCGATGCAGACGCTGTTTCATCGAGAGACTGGGCCTTCCGCAGCGCTCGCAGGAAAGTCACCTGACCTGGACTCTGGAGACTGATTTGAGCAGGACCTGTGCCTCCGAGAGCCCCAGTGTCTTAACCCCTCGGAGTGGCGGTCCAGGGTGCTCGGAACACGGCAGGCTTGCCAGGGCTTAGCCACAGAGGCTCCCAGCCCGGGTGGCCCAGCCCGTCCCGGGGCTCACGAGTCCTTCTGCGCCCGCTGAAGCCACACATAAAATCCACACCCGGTTGTCAGCAGCTAGATGAGTTGCAATTTGGGGTCTTTAAGTGTTTTCTCAACCGGCATATGCTACAAGCATAGTCCCTCTCTTGGTGGGGAGGGGTCTCCTTGGCTTCGTCCTCAAGAGGCGACCCTGAAATTCGAAGGCTTAGGGATGACCTGGAGGGCCCCCAGGGCTAGCTGTTGCTCCTTCCTCCTGGGGACAGACCTCAGGGTTACCCTTTCTGGGCCTTACACTGTTTGAGTGAATGGAGGACACGGGAGCAGCTTCTGAAGGCAAGACGATGGGGCTCCGTAGGCGTTCCCGGTCTGGGGTTAAGAATAAGGATGAAACAAAGTGACATCGGCTTACAGAGACCCCACGCGGGAGGACTCAGCTTTCCCACGCTGACATGCGCTGGGCTGGGGCTGGGAGCCGGGGATCCGGCAGTGACCGAAGGCGCCGGCCACTAAGCCCTCTTCAGAGGCGATTTCACGGGACTGATGGTCCCCAAACACACATCAGCAGTGCTGGCCTGAGCAGCATGACACGGACAAGACGCCTGTCACTCACGTTGTCTGTCACACCCTCGGGGCCGTTCCCTCCGTGAGGAGGGGCCGTGCCTTGTTTTGGACTTTTTCTCTGCGTGTCTGCCAGTTAAAGGTGCTCATTTAGAGCTTAGGGAGCGTGGAGAGGCCGTTCCAGGCCCAGGAGGTCAGGTCTCAGCAGGAAGGTGGAAGGCATGCGGGGGGGCGACCCTGCTGCTGGCACCTTTTCCGGGCACAGGGGGAAGGACGCACCCGGCCGGCCAGGCTTGTCCGCCGAGCACCCTTCTTTGAGCTCGCTGTCTGCTCACACTTTCCCCACTTACGGGGCTGATAAGTCACGGAGCCGACAGCTGGCAGCGTTTGCTCTGTTGATTCAAGGAGGCGGGTATTTTTCACGCAGATAAGCCTGTGAAGTCAGGGCTGGTCCGGCGGTGAGGACAAGGCGCTGCGGGGCCGCGGAGTGAGGGGTGGGGCGGGCTGTTTGCCCGGCACCGCCGCGGCCTTCTCCTCTGCTGCTTTCGCCCAGCTCTGATAAACGGGCCTGCTCTGGCCAGCGCCTCCTCGGGGGCTTATCTGGCTGAGAGATCCGGCCCTGGCCGGGGAACACCACCCTCGCTGCCCCACCCTGGCCCCCGTGGGCAGCTGCAGCTGCGGCTGGACGAGACGCAGTGAAACCAGTTCTCCCTCCCTCGTCTTTCTCAGCTTGGGGTCTCCTCTGGGGAGGGTCATCCCAGCCGGGGGCGCGGGTCCTACCCGCGTGGGTCCCCCCGCCCCCCGGCCCCCCCTCATGGCAGCCTTACTGCTGGAGACACCCCTGTGTGCGTATCCCGTCACTTCCAGGGGTCCCCAAGATCCAGACTCAGACCCGGAGCGATTTTGCTGCAGGGAAGGGTCAGCCTGCCTGGATCCACAGGAAAACAAGCCAGCAGTTTGTGGTGTCACAGAGAGGGAACCTGAGTCCAGAGAAATAAGCCAGCCGGAACTGGCACAAGGCACAAGGAGGCGTGGCCCTCTCCAGCCTCCTGCCCACAGGGCACCCCAGCGCTGGCACCGGCCTGGCCTCGCTTCTGAGGACGGACCACTGCAGCTTGAGGCAGCTGCCCTGGAAGAAGTGAAGGTCGACCTTTGAACCGTGGCTGGCACGGCTCCTTTTGACCCCGTCTCTCTACTGTCCCCTTCCCGGCTGTGGCCCCGAGCCGTCTGACCCTGTGGCCGCCGAGCAGTTAACAGGAGAGCCCGGGGACCCCATCCCACCGGCTTTTGGACACGCATGTTGTTTCCACCTGGAGCGAGTCCAGCACTTCCTTCTTTCTGTTTGTCTAGAGCACGTCAGGGCGCCTGCGAGCCTTCACGTCCTAATCTAAAAAGTGGGGTGATGAGCCCAACCTGCTGGGAGCTCAGCCTGGCCTGGCTCAGCGTTCACACTCACCCTGATCATCATCACCATCGACATCATCAAACGCAGAGAACCCAGTGGGGACAGCTCCCTCCGTCCATCCTGGAAACATCCCCGCCAGGAGGCCCTACTCCCCATTTTTTCAGCTGGAGGCCAATGCAGGGCTCAGCAAGGAAAGGCCAACAGGCCCCCAGGTCAGTCTGACCCCTGGCCAGGGGCTTATCCATCACAGAAATGTGCCTAGTGGAAGAGAGGACATTTGGGCAGGGCTTTGAGGTATGAGTAGGAGTTTGCTGAGTGAAGTAGGAGGAAAGGGCTTTCAGGGCAGAGGGTTTCGAGGCTCATGGAGAGTGACTGCTATGAGCATGCGGCTGGAACTGGGGTGGCTGCTGGTGGGAAGATGACTGGGGATCATGTGTACCAGGCAGAGAGGAATGGGGGTTTCTGTTTGTTTTTCGTTTTAGTTTTTAAAAAAGTTTTTCGGTCAAAGCACAGCTCTCCATAGGATGTCCTTTTGGCTATTCTTAATTACAAAAGTAATTTATGTCCACAGTAACAGTTTCTGAAAGAAAACCAGTGGTATTTCGCCTTCCCCCTCTCCACAGCCCCTCCCCCAAACCCCAGCATCTGCTCCCCGCCCCCACTCGCCCGTCCCTTTATACAAACACACGAATGCCGTTCTAGCGAAAGGTGCTCATTTGATTTATTTTGGATAAATCCGTGTCTCCTGCCGTTAGCTTCATTTTTTCCCGAACAATCTATGCGGCCTCGTCTACAACAGCACATAGTCTTGAACAGCCGCGCGGAGATCTGCGTTGGGGTGCCCGACGGCGGGGGTGGGAGCTCCCGGGTGTCCAGGTCGACTTCTCGGCCCACGCAGACTGTTGTGCCGAGCGCCTGCTGGCACCGCTGGGAACTTATAAAGTCCCCGAAGTGGGCTTGCCAGGAGAGCTGAGGGTGTGTCATTTGCGTCGGTGCCACCGGGCCCCTTTGCAGAGGTGCTGAAGGACGCGGCCACCTTGCCTCGAGGCCCGGGTCCTGTCCTCCCTGTAATCTCAGCCCCCCATAGTCTCCCTGTGGGGAGGGAGCGAGCCGGACGCCCCCCACCCCCGCCACTGCCTCGGAGCAGCCTGGCCGTCGGGGTTCACTTCGGCTCCTGCTCCCCCCACCCCGCCGAGCACCTCTGCTTCAGAAGCGCTGCTGGACTCTGGCCCGGGAGAGGGCGTTTCCCAGCGCAGAGCGCCCCGACCTTCGGCAGCACCCCGACTGCGGCCTGGGGGGCAGAGGGCTGGCTGCCCCAGCGAGGCAGGTGGCGCATGGCATGGCCTGTAACCAGCGGTGACTCACGGCTCACCCAGCCATAAAGTCGGAGCCCCGGTCCTAACCGCGCCCCGCCGCAGGGAGCGCAGCTTCGGGGACACTTGGTGACCACCTGCCCTCATTTTGCAGAGTGGGGGGAGGCAGGGGAGCGGGATGGGGGCGTGCGTGGAGCTCAGGGACAGACTTCCAGCCCCCGGGACCCCCTGGGGGAAGCGGACTCCCTGCCAGGGCCCATCCCGGAGCCCTCGCGCCTCAGGGCGTGGACTCACCCATTTGCCCCGGCTCCCCACGGGGCCGCTCCGTGCCTCAGCTTCCCCATCTGCAAGGTGGGTTTGCGGGGGTCCCGTCCCCAGGCTGTTGGAGGCTGGGTGGTGGTGAGCTGTCATCGATCACTGTTTACGGGGTGCTTGTGTGTCCCCCACAAGGACAGGCCCTGGGGGCCCAGACCTAGGCCGGAGGGTGGGGTCTCCCAGACCAGGCGGGGGCCACGTGAGGCGCCCACCCAGTGGAGCCCCAGCAGGACCCCTCCCCCCGGGCGTGGCCGGGCCAGGACCTTGGTCTCCGGGCTCACTGGGTCGGCCTGGCCTCTGAGGGGAGGCGAGCGTGCTAACCAGCCCTCCGGCCTGCGGCCACCCGGGCAGGGGAGCCCTCTGCCAGCCGCTCCCAAGGGGCGGCTGGGGTGTGTCCGCCCCGCCCCCGCTCTGTGGTTCCCTCTCTCGCTCCCTGAGTGTCACCCTAACCTCTGCCAGGTCCTTTCACGGCCCTGCCTCCTCCTTTGCTCTTTGCCCTTCTGGCTGTGCCCTCCTCCAGGAAGCCCTCCCGGGCCCCCCGCAGAGGCCCCCCCCCCCAGCCCAGAGCCCCAGCCTGCCGGAGCTCAGTCCTCTGGGGGTGTCTCTGCTCTCAGCCCCGCCAAGGGGACTGCTGAGGTTTGAGTGCGAATTCTCTCTCAGGGTGACCTTGGCCTTGAGGCTGGAGCTCTGAGCCCGTTCCCTCACTTGGCCAGGGTGAGTGTGGCCGCTAGAAGGACTTACCAGAGCAACGGGCTTCTGAGCTGGGCTTTGGAGGCTGAGTAGGAGTTTTCTGGAGAAAGCAGAACAGCGGCAGGAGGCCGGAGCCTGGAGGTGGAGCGGCCGCGGGGACTCGGGTGCCCCCACTGTGACCCTCACTTGACCCTCTGCGTCCTTCCTTAAGGACAGAGGGCTTCTGGAGCCGTGGAGTCTGTTATTCCTGAAGGCGCATGGGCCGCCTCCTCCTGCTGCGTGAGGGGCCTGGGCGCTAGCCCTGCCCCGGGAGCGGCCACTCCTGAAGCCCCCCGGCCTGGGGGTTGACGGGGGGCCAGCAGGATGCACCTGCCCACGTGGTGAGCAAGGGACCCTGCAGGCGTGGACGCTGCTCTGTGCCGGGTGCGGGGGACAGAACAGAGCGAGGACGGCAGGCCATCTCCTGCCCTGTGGGCTGGCAGGAGGGCACGGGGACAAGGAGACAGAGACAGAACCTGACGGCGGCTAAGGGCGAGGAGGTCGGGCCGTCAGGGAGGAGGGGACCTCGGTGCTGAGAACCCGGGCTGGCAGGGCTGCCGTGGGGAGACCTGGGGCGTCTTCCAGGCAGAGGGGACCGCACCTGCGAAGGCCACCTGGGGAGGGAAAGATCCGAAGAAGAGCAAGAGAACAGGGAGGTGCAGCGGGGGCGGGGAGGCCGCTAGCAAGACACCGGGAAGGGGGTGGGCACACCGGTCTCCTGCAGGTGCTGGAGGCCGGGGTCCCACAGCAGCCATGGATTACGGCGGCGTCGGGGCCGGGGACAGGCAAGCTGACATGGGG
>PVHT020000034.1:0-73395 GCA_004024745.2 Catagonus wagneri
CAAATGGATCCCTCCCTCCTTTTTCGCTCTCTTCTTCCAAGCTCTTACTTTGCTTTCCGAGCCTTTCCCACCCTCCTCTTTTCCCTCCTTTCCTTCGCTCTCTTTCTCCCTTCACCTGCCGCGGTCCTTCTCCCCCCCTCCCTCTCCCTCTCTCCTCTAGCCCCTATCTCTCCCAGTCCACCTTAACTCTAGCTCCGCCCTCGACCCCCATCCAGCCCTCCGCCGCAGCTCCGCCCTGCCCCCTGCACTCCACCGCCCTGTCCACCCATTGGCCTGAACACCTGCCCATCTCAAATGGGTCCCGCCTTGCGTTCTTCCAGGGAGGGGGCGGAGCCGAGGGGCTGGCCTGAAACCTGGAGGAGGGGAAGAGGAGGGGGCAGTGTCCGCAGTGGCCAGGAAACTGAGCACCCCCGTCAAGGGCTCCCACTCCTCCAAGAGGGGCTTCTGTAGGGTCAGCGCCTCGGGAGGGAAGGGTATGAGGAGATTAAAGATAGGCTAGGTGGAGGCGAGGCGGGGATTTAGGGTATCGAAGGAGGGGGTCCCGTGAGGGGCTATAATCAGGTCAGGGCCCCAGGAGGTAGGGGGAGGGGAACCACCCGGCCATCAACTCCAGCTCCTACGCCCCAACACCCCCCCCTTAGAGGGAGCCGGGGAGTGGAGGCTGAAGGCACCCTGCGTCCCTCCCCACGCGTGACAGCGCCCCGCAGGGAGGGAACGGCGCCCTGGGCAAGCAGCCTCTGAGCTCCAGCCGGTGCCCGCTGCGGCCTTGGCATTGTCGGAGGGGAGGGGCCAAGTCCGTGAAGGGGGAGGGGGAGGGGGAGGCAAGCACACACTCCTGCTCCCCGCCTCCGTCCGTCGTCCCCTACGTGGAGAAACTGAGTCTCCGTGAAGGAGGGACCTCTGGACTTGGATTCGCTCCGCGACCCAAGGGGCGGGGGGGGGGGCTTTAGAATGTGTGGGGGGGTTTGCGGGGGGGACCAGGATATGTACTTCAGTGCCCCCAACTGAGGAAGGTAGCGCGTGTGGGACGCTTCCAACTGGGCCTGCGGCGCTACGTACCCCAAAGAGCTCCTCCCACCTGTGTAAAACGGATTCAAATCCGGCTACCGCGGGCCAGGTTCCGCTCCCCGCGGCCGGCCGGGCCGAACCGGGTCGGACTTGCTTTCTCCAACCCCAGCCCCCTCCGCAGGGGGCCTCCCTCCCTTTCCAGCAGGTGGCTCCGCGGGACACCAGCTCAACCTGTTGGACCACAATGGGCGGCGCCAGGGGGGCCCTGGCCCTCACCCGGGCTGACCCGGGATCCCCGCTCGGGGGGGGGGGGGGGGGGGGGGGGGGGGGGAGGGGCGGAGTCCCTTTCCCTCCCTCCCTCTCCCTCCGGCCGTGACTCAGCCTCGGGGCCGCTGCCCTGCTCCCCAGCCAGGGGCGGAAAGTGTGAGGCGCCCCTGAGGGCCCAGGCCAAACCAAACAGCCCCCCACCCCAGACATTATCTCACTGGAGAATTAGGGGGGCTCTAGCAAGGAGGGGTAGCAGCAGCAGACATGGGGCGCTCTCACTCGGGTAATCCGCTCCAGGTTTTCCTATCGTCCCTGTCCCCCTTGGGTCCAGAGGCTGGTCACTGCTCCGGGTTTTCTTCTCACCCCGCCGGACAGATACCGGTTGTCGAGGGCTGGGAGCCGGTGGTATCCAGGCCAGGGTTTTTCCCTCCCTTCTGCAGCCCGTCGGGGTCGCACTAGCGTGGGGAAGGGCCGTGCCAGGGGAAAGGCGACTGTGCCAGAAGCACAAGTGAAAAGGAAAGGGTCTGCTTCAGGGTGGAGAGGCCATGGCCCGAGGAAAAGGGCGGCGGGAAAATGGCTCAAAGAGGGCAGAACCAGGGCCGCCAGAGGGAATAGAAAGGAGGGCGCCCTGGTATCAGTCCTTATTATAGAGAAGCGAAGGGGCCCTGTCACCCATCTCAGGGGGTCCCAGCGGGCGTGTCTTGTTGGACCCAGCCTGGATCTTTAGGCGGCTGGAATGCTGTTTCCCCGCTTGAGTCTTGGAACCTTCTGTTAGTTCCTCAGTGACCCCCTCCCACACGTTTCTCTTCTGGTCCACACACCCCTCTTTCTCACTCAAAAGTCAGAGAGGGGAACCCCGACTTGAAATTCCCGCCTACCCGCCCCCCCCAACTCAGGGCCCTCACCGCGCCAAACCACCGAGAGAGCGGCGGCCAAGAAACGCTGACTGGGGGCCCCGCCCTCTCCCACGAAACCCCGGCTGGGCCCCTGGGGCCTGCCGCCACCCCGGCCCCGCCATCAGCCCCGGACTGGAACTGGGAACTGAAGGGCAGGGGTGGGATCTCTAGGGGCCTCCTGGGGATCGGGGAGCGTCCTAGGTCCCCATGTTCGGATTTAAATATTCGGGCGACCAACTAGACCTTAGTTTGGGGGGGAAATTAACGAGAGATGGGTAAATGCAGGGAGAGTGAACCGATTGACCAAAGAGAAAGATGAACGCCCAGGCTGGGAGTTAACCCCTTTAAGGGAGGACTGCACACCTGGGGCTGGAGACAGCGATTGGGGTGACGGCCAGGTGCCGTCGGCCGGGCCACGTGCGCCGAGGAGCAGCTGCGGAGGAGCAGGATGCTTCCAGAGCTTGGAGGAGAGCTTCTGGCGGGAAGGAAGACAAGGCTCTGCCTGGGCGGGATCCTGAGTGAGTGGGTCTAGGGGCCTGTTTTGGAATGTGGGGGGCTGAGCTGGAAGCGGAGCTTCAGACTGCCCCTGGCGGCGCCCACCTCTTCCCACTACCCGCCTTCCCCCGGCTGCCTCCGCTTCCCTCGAAAAACCCGCCGCCCAGGAAACCGCTGGGGGCGCTCAGACCGCAGCCCGGCCGCCCCCACCGCGACCGCCCAACCCACCTGAAGGGGCCGTGGCTGCCAGGGTTGCCCCCCTCCTGCCGACTCCCCCCACACCTGCGGGCTGCACTATTTATAACCCGGCGCCTATTCCGGGCCTCCGGGCGGGAGCCCGCTGCAGCGCAGCGCTAATCGTCGCCGGGATCTCTGCGCCCCCCAGGGCCGGGGGAGATAAATTTAGCCTCAGGAAGCTCGGGGAAACATTTTCCAAAACTCCACGTCCCGCAGAAGGCGAAACAGAACCCCTCTGCCCTCAGCCTTCCTCCGGCCAGCCACCAGGCGGCGCAGGTCTACCGGCTTCTCGAACCCTGCGCAGAGTCAGGCCGCTGCTTTGAACCTGCGGTAGGTAAAGGGCTGAGAGCGAGCCGCGGGTATAGAGGGGCAGATTTTAGAGCGGTTAGAGAATGGCCAGAAGAATGGGTATTCCTTCAAGGCTGCCAAAGGCTAGACAGTCTCGGCTGGGAGTAACTGAGATAGGACTTCTGCCTTTTGAAGGGGAAATAACTTACATGCAAACGAGATGCAAATAGCAACGCAAATAAGAGCCTGTGCCCTTGAGGTTCTGCGCTCTGGCGCTAGTAAAACAACCGCCACACTCCCCTTTTGTCTGCCTCTCAGTGCTGCTGGGAAAACGTGGGACCCTCCCAAGATCTTTACTATAACATCCAGTTTGGAAGTTCAGTGGTGCAGCGAGTTGAGGATCCGGCGTTATTGCCGCAGTGGCTTAGGTCGCTGCTATGCCTTGGGTTCAGTCTTTGGCCCGGGAACTTCCGCATGCCTTGGTCGCAGCCAAAGGTGGGGGAGAAGGAAGAAAAAAATAAATCCAGTTTATTGCGCAAGTGGTCTTCAGACCACTTCTCATGACCCTTCTTTACCTGCCTTCTGCACACCTTTGAGAGTCTTATATCTGATGTAATCAGCTGGGATTCCAGGCTATCAGGCAGCTTCTCTTTCACAGGCTGTCGTACTTAGGGGTCACTTCCAGCGCTGCCTGTCTCCATCCCCTTTTTACCCATTTCCCTACCCTCTGTGACCACTAGAGGGCCGCGGGGCGCCGAGGGGTAGATGAGATCTTACCCATCCCTCCCTGTCTTGGAGCTGGGTTCCTTTATTGCTCCTCTCACCCCCTCCAGTGATTTCCCGAAAGAGTAGTTTGGACACTCAAAACCTGAGCTTACCCTAGTTGGGAAGAGAACATTGCAAGGAAGCTGCCACATTTCACTCTCCTGGAGGAGGGGAAAGTATGGTCCTGGGCACTATCTCCTGGCTTCCTGGCTTCCATGAACAGGGCACAGCTGGGCCTCCCCAGTGAGCGGGGAAAGTCAAGAACAAGGGAGCTAAGAGCTGAGGCGAAGTGGGAGAAAGTGTGGTGCGGGTGGTAGTCCCTTCTACGCTTTTGCTTGCCTGGCCCTGCCTCCCCTGCCCCTACTTAGGTAACCACCATCCCAAAGCATCCCAAACTTCAAAAGAGGAAGGCAAGCTAACGCAGAGAAATCCTGAATTGGAGATGAGAAAATCTGGGTGCACTAAATGACTACTCTCCTGCAGTATGCTGTGCTGTGTGACTTGGGCGGGGTCACCTCACCTCTCTGAGCTTGTTCCTTTATGTTAAGATGCGATAATTACCCTGGTCCTGCCTACTTCTGAAGTGGACTTGTGTAAGGCTCAGGGCACTCAGTAGCCGAAAAGTGATCTCGGAACGGTATTTGAAGTTTTTGTTATCCTCTCCCTCCCTCCCCTCAGTCTTTCCACTTTCAGGGCTCACTTTCCAGCTCTGACACTCTTCTCGGGAGGCTCTGGCAGTCTCTACTTCTCTCCCTCCTTCAGTTCCCTACAGGCCCACCAGTCCCACCACAGGCCACAGCCCTGGGCCCTGCCTTCCGCCACCTACTACGTCTCCAGCAGCCTTCACCAGATGGCCCCTCCCCTGGCCAAAGTCCTTGTGCTCAGAACTCTTAGACTCCGGGATCTATCTCCAGGCCCTGCCTCAGCTTGGTGGGAGTGAGGTCTAAGAAAGGAAAAGGAGGCAGAAGACCAGAGCCTGAGTCAGGGAAGGGCTGGAGCGGGCCAAGGAGAATGCAGGCTGTGAGAAGGAGAGGGAAGTTCAAATTCAGATGGGGAGCTGAATTCTGTGTCTACCTCTACACTAGCCTCTGGTTGGATTCAGGACCTTCTCACTGCTGTGCCCTGGGGCAAGAATGGCGCTCTGAAGGGACCAGGCAAGAGCAATGACTTGCATTTTGTGGATGCCTAAAGAGAGGCTGCCAGGGATGAGAAATGACTTTAAGTACTGTAGAGTACCACACTGCTGTAAAGGAGAATGTGCAGGCTATAAACATACTGACACGGCATCCTGTACAAGGTATATGAAGGGCAAACAGCAAGATGCAGAACAAGGTGCAGTAAAGTATGTTGTCAGCTAGAAGGATAAGTATGTGCAGAATGCAGCCACTTCTCACCACTGCTATTGCTCTAAGCCTGCTCTGAACTACCAATGTGTCTGGCTCCAATTGTGAATTGTGCCCATTACCTCCTAAAAGGCCTCTCCTATTCTGCCCTTGCTCCCCCAGAGTCTATCCTCAACCCAGCAGCCAGGGCTATGTGAGGCCTTTTTCTTTTGGAGGGGTGGGCATTGTGCACTCGCAGAATGGGAAAAGTTCCCAGGCCAGTGATTGAACCTGCGCCGCAGCAACCACCCAAGCCTTTGCAGTGACAGTGCCAGAACCTTAAGCTGCTGTGCCACAAGAGAATTCCAGTGTGAGCCTTTTAAATAAAAAACTAGTTCATGCTCAACCGCCTGCGGTAGTTCCTCATTTCCCTCAGCCTAAAGTCTCAAGTTCTTACAGTGGCCTACTTGGCCTGCCCTGACTCCTACCCCTAGCTCGACTTTTTCTTTTCTTTTTTGGCTTTTTAAGGGCCACACCTGTGGCATATGGAGGTTCCCAGGGTAGGGGTCTAATCGGAACTGTAGCTGCTGGCCTACACCACAGCCACGGCAACGCAGGATCCAAGCTTCGTCTGAGACTTACACCACAGCTCATGGCAACGCCGTATCCTTAACCCATTGAGTGAGGCCAGGGATCGAACCTGCGTCCTCATGGATGCTAGTCAGATTTGTTAACCGCTGAGTCATGACAGGAACTCCAACTTTTTCTTTTTACTTATCTCCTATCACCTAATGACATCAATGTGCTATTTTTTTTTTCTGTTTATTTTCTCTCTCTAGCCACCAGAAATGTAAGTTCTATGAATACAGGGATTTGTTTTGTTCACTGCTGTATTCAAAGCAGCCAGATTGGCATACAGCAGATGCTTGATATTGGTTAAATGAATGAATGAGTGTTTTGCCATTTGCAACAACATGGGTGGACCTGGAAGGTATTATGCTTAATGAAATAAGTCAGACAGAACAAGACATATACCGTATGTTATCGCTTAAATGTGGAATCTAAAAAATAAAACGAATGAATATAAGAAAACAGAAGTAGATCCACTGATAGAGAGAACAAACTAGTGGTTACTAGCAGAGAAGGAAGTGGGGAGGGGTAAGACAGAGGTAGGAGATTAAAATACAAACTACTATGTATAAAACAAATAAACTACAGGGATATATTGTATAGCATAGGGAATGTAGCCAATATTTTTATTAACATTTTTTTTTTTTTTGGCCAGGCCTGCATCATGTGGAAGTTCTTGGGTTAGTGATCAAACCCGAGCCATAGCAGCAACACGGGCTGCTGCAGTAACAGTGCTGGATCCCTAACCTGCTATGCCACAAGGGAACTCCTATAGTAACTTTATTTTTAATTTATTTTTTGACCACACCCATGGCAAATGGAAGTTCCTGGGCCAGGGATTATCCAAGCCACACCTGTGCCACACCTGTGGCAATGCTGAATCCTCAAAGTTCTCACTGTGGTTGAATGGGATTGGCAGCATCTCTGCAGTGACAGGACACAGGTTTGATCCCTGGCTTGGCACAGAGGGTTAAAGGATCTTCTTTTGCTGTAGCTGTGGCATAGGTCACAACTGTGGCTTGGATCTGGTCCCTTGTCCGTGAACTCCATATGTTGTGGGGTGGCAAAAAAAAAAAAAAAAAAGCTGGATCCTTAAACTTCTCTGCTTGGCCGGGACTCGAACCTGCACTGCCACAGAGACAACACTGGATCCTTAACCCGCTGTGCCACAAGCAGGTACTTCTAAATGGAGCATAATCTATAAAAATTTTGAATCACTATGTTGTACACCTGAAACACATAATATTATAAATCAACTAAGCTTAAAAACTAAAAAAAAAAGAAAATGAGGAGTTCCTGCTGTGGCACAGTGGGTTAAAGATCTAGTGTTGCCACAGCTGTGGTGTAGGTCGTGGCTGTGGCTCGGATTTGATACCGGGCTGGGGAACTTCCATATGCTGTGTGTGTGTGTGTGGCCAAAGAAAGAAAAAAATAAATGAATGAATGAAGACTGTCTCTGGAATGCTGCCCAAGAAACTGGTCACCATGGTTACTTCCAGGGAGGAGAGCTGGGGGAATAGGTGTGGGAGGGAGACATCTTTTACTATCAAAATTCTTTGCTCTAGGCATATATTACCTCGACCAAAATAAAATAATAAAATAAAATAAGAAAAAGGAGTTAACTAAGAAGAAGTATGAGGTCCCTGGCAGTGGGTGAGGGCCACCACAGACACAATCTTTAGGCCGGTGTCCTAAGGGGAGGGGAGGGAATAACGGGGCCCCAGGGAATGCTGGGTAGAGATCCCAGGGAAACTTTCGCTGGCTCTGTGGCCATGGGCGGCTGTGCTGGGGCAAGGCAGTAGCTAGAAGCAAGATGATATAAATGGCGGGTGTGTACCTACCACTGGGAGTGACTCAGGGAGAGCATGCACTGGTGGCTGCCAAGGGGAAGCAAAGACACAGTTCTGCTCATTCTGACTGTTAGTGTCCCACGTACTGTCATAAGCCCGAGAGACTTGTGTGGCTTTCTCTTGTGGCCTTGTGTGTGAGCTGGAGGAGCTCTGTAAGCTGGGGACCAGCATCAGCTCAGTGCTTTCCCCGAGATCTTCAGGGGCAGGGAGCTGGCCAGACCAGGTCTTCTATTTCGGTTCCCATCCTTACACGCAGGGCCTCAAGAAGAAGACCCCACCCAGGCCGGACTCCTCCCTATCTACGAGTTGGGAGGAACCTGGTCTCTCACCCTCCCCCCTCCCCACCCAGGCACCAATGAGTCAGGAAACCTGACTTTCAGTCTGTTCTGTCCAGGACAACCTCCTTCCCACCCTGGCTCCCAGACTCTTTAGTGCTGACTTTTTCTGATACCCATGTAGATATTTAGAACTTTCAGTCTCAAGGCCTATTTATTGTATATAGAGTTCAGTGATTCTCAAACAGAGATGCTGGGAGCAGCTCATTCCTGGTACTAAGAGCGTGTGGTAAGATCAGCCATCTGGGCTGGTGGGCTCGCTGGGCTCGCTGTGCCAGCTTTGGAGGAGTGCCAGGTCTGACTGGGGTCCTAGCCAGCAGGCCAACTCCTGTGCACCTCCAGAGCTGCACCGGAGGTGGGGGCTGGGAATGGAAGCCCAGAGATGAGGCGGGTCTGACAGGATCACACGTTACTGGTTGTTTGCGGCCCATCCTTGGTCAGGCACAGCTGGCCCCAGGAGTCTTGACGGGGGCTGGGCTGGGCACTAAAAAAGAGAATGGGAAGCTGAGAGGCAGGCTTTGCCACAGAAGCTGCAGCCGTGCCTCCCGTCTTTCTGCCCTACCCTGCCCACCTGAGTGGTGCCGGCCATGGTGCCGGCGGGTAGACAGGTCCCTGCTGCCATTAATCCAGCAGCTCCTTGATACACCAGCAGCAGAGGAGGATGTAGGCAATTTCTTTCAGGGTCCGCTGCAGGCTCTCCCATCCTGTGCCCATCTTCACGACGGGCACCCGGAGTCCAGTGTCTCGCAGGACCGCTCCGAGGGAGAAGGGTAGGGCCTGGGCTAGGGGCTGTGTCCGGGGCTGCATGTGGGCAGCAGCTCTGAGGAAGGGTGTGGGAGCTGCTTCTAGTGCCTTTTATCAGTATTGTCCCCACCCCCTTCAGACCTCATGACTGTGGGGACAAAGGCCCCCAGGGTCTAGTACAGGGAAGGTTCTGGGCTGGAGAATGGGCTGAGTCAGCCCCTGTGCCCAGGCGTGGCGGGGTGGGGTTTAGGAGGAGGGCCTGGCTACTCCATCTTTCATCCTCCACAGCCAAGCCAGCTCAGCTTCCCTTCCTCCAGCCTGGGCCTCAAAACCCTGGATGCCTTATTCGGCTGTCCCTTCCTGCAAAGCCAGCCCTGAAAATCACCAATGACAGCTCCTTTCTGGCTGGCTCTGTCCTGACTCCGCAACACCCCGGCCCTTTAGAGGGAGCACTGCGGGCCCGAACTGCCAGGGCCTGGCCCACCTCTGCTTCCCCTGTCCCCAGAAGCAGGAAGACACAGCCAGGGCGACAGGCACAGGAGAGACAGTTTATTGACATGTTACACGCCCCAGGACAGCTGCCTTCCCTGCCTCCTGGACTGGGCAGGGGCAGGGGTCATGTGCGGGAGTTCCGTTCCTCGTCTTCGTTCTCCAGCAGGTAGGCTGGGCGGTAGGTGGGCTGCCCTCCGGGGCTCAGGCACTTCAGGGCCGGGTTCGGCACCGTGTTCTCCCGGCTCCCCAGCGACGTGTAGCTGGAGTGGGGGGAACAAAGGGCACACATGACTGCGGTGGGCTCAGCCCTCCCGGTGGTCCCAGCACCCTCGGTCTTGCACACACCCATCTTCTTCCCCCAATACCCTTACCCTCGGTCATATAGGATACAGTACGGGACGAACAGCTGCCGCAGAAAGTCCCAGATGTCTCTGTAGGTCCAGTCCTGGAGGTCAGAGAGTCAGAGAACAGTCACAAATACTCCCCGCTCCCACACCACACCTACCCCGTCCCCTGGGCTCTTCGGCTCCCTTGGCCTCCAAGGGAGGACCTGCTCTTCAAATCTCTGGTACATCTTTTTCTGTGTAGGCCAACCAGTGAGAAAGACAAAGCTTTCATCTTGTCCCCTCTCCATTCTCAATCTCCCCTCCACTGGCATGTAAGTTCCAGGAGGACGGGGCGGAGGGGGTGTGTGTGTCTGTGTAAGCCTGTGCTGTCCAGTAGAACTTTCTGCGATGATGGCAATGCTCTGTATCTGTGCTAACACGGTGGTCGCTTGCCATGTGGCTAGTGCAAGTGAAAGAGTGAATTTTGAATTGTATTTCATTAAAAATATTGAGATATAATTCACCGGCCATGAAATTCACCCTTTTAAAGTATACGATTCAGTTTTTTTTTTTTTTTTTTTAGCAATTTGTATTTCACTTTAATTAATTACAATTTGAGTGTAAACCAATGGCTAATGGCTACCATACTGGATGGCGCAGGTCTAAGTCATTGTTCTGTCTGTAGGAGAAAGCTCGATGCCTGCCCTGGAATTAGTGCTCGATAAAATTTGGTCAAAGGGCTGAACAAACAAATAGCACAGCCTCCCGGGGATGATGGGGCCGTTGCATCTAAGCCCCAGGGTCCAACCTCCCCCACCTCAGGAAGCCAGGGTGCAATGACTGCTAGGGGACATGAGAAGGGGGGCGATAAATCCTCTTCTGGATACCAGCAGCGGATTGATGCGCATGAACGAAGGCCAGCCTGGGTCGGTAGGGCTGAAGGGGCAGAGGCTGCAGGAGTAGGGGTCTGTGCGGCGGGTGCCCATCAGGACAGCCTCCAGCTGGGGGTGCCGTGCCTGCAGCTCACTCAGGGCCTGCTTCATGTTACCCTCAGCCTCCAGCACCTGTAGATTGTACCTGAGCGGGGGTGGAGGTGGGGTGGCAGAGATTAGGAGTGGCCCTGCCAAGCCCCTTGTGGAAACCAGACTGCCAAGCCCTGGTACCCCCCCCCCTTTTTTTTTTTTGTGCATTTTAGGGCCGCACTCATGGCATATGGAGGTTCCCAGGCTAGGGGTCCAATCGGAGCTACAGCTGCCAGCCTACATGACAGCCACAGTAACGCCAGATCCGAGCCGCATCTGCAACCTACATCACAGCTCACGGCAGCGCCGGATCCTTAACCCACTGAGCAAGGCCAGAGATCGAACCCGCAACCTCATGGTTCCTAGTCAGATTCATTAACCACTGCGCCACTATGGGAACTCCACCCTGGTACCTCTTGATGGTGTCCTGCAGAAACTGCTCCAGCTCGGGGAAAGGGGAGATGCTGCGGATATAGAGAATCTGGAGAGGCTCGTGAGCGTCAGGGTGTTTCCTGGGGAGGGAGCAGAAAACATAGACTTGTCAGGATGGGTAGGGACACGCTCTCCAGAGCTTGCACTGTTCCCTTTGGCCCTTGGAAAGCACACTCTCCCCTTCTCCCCTGGCCTCGTCCAGCCCATCTATCAGAACCCACTTCCTCTGAGAAGCCCACTCTGACTTCCCCAGTCCCTCCAAACTGGAGGGAACACCCATTTCCGGTATGTAAGCCTTGCCTCTCCCACGGGACCGTGACCTCCCTGTGGTCGGGGATGGTGGCTTGTACATCCCCCAGGGCCAGGCATGTGTCAGATGCTCAATAAATATGGTGAGGGAACGGAACTCAGAGGTCACTATGGCCACCTTCCTCCCAGACACCCCCTTTCTGCCCTGCTTCTTGGGATGGGGAACTAGAAAATGGGGCAGATCTCTCTCTGGGGTCTCCCCTCCAGGAGGTTGGCTCACCTCTGCACAGCGGCGTGGAAGAGATGCAGGAGGGCGGTGCAGTCCTTGCCCCCGTTGAAGCCCACACAGAGCTGGGTGAGGCTGTACCGAGCCAGAGCAGTCTCAATGATCTGTAGGGCGCCGGCCACCTTTCGCCCCAGAGAAGACCCTGCCAGGCAGGCAGGGAAGAGGGCATCAGACAGATAAACACATGGTGGTCAAAGAGCAGCGGGGGCCATGCTGCCCTTTCATGCCTTCCCAGTGTTCCAGATTTCTTCCTCTGCCCACCAGGCCCTGCAGAGTGTGCCCCCTGCCTGCCATTCAGCCACGCCTCGCTGCGCTCACTTCACCTTAGCATCGTCCCTCTGGGGGGTCCTGGTTTCTTTCCATTCTCCTAAACCTCACGTGGCTTCCTTTCAGACCCTCTCTCATACTGATTGCTCTTGCCAAACTCCTGGTCTGACCAAGTCCTCCTTATTTATTTATTTTTTTCTTTTCTTTCTATGGCCGCACCCACGGCATATAGAAGTTCCCAAGTTGGGGGTCGAATCGGGGCTGCAGCTGCCAGCCTACGCCATAGCCACAGCCACGCTGGATCCTTAACCCACTGAGTGAGGCCAGGGATCAAACCCACGTCCTCATGGATACAAGTCGGGGTTCTTAACCCACTGAGCCACAATGGGAACTCCCCAAGTCCTCCTTATCATTCAGCTTATGCCACTCGCCCAGAGAAGCTTACTCTGACCAGATCAAGGCTGATTCCTTGCTGTGGAGACTCCTTCACCACTGACATCTCATTCATGGTTACCAGGTTAACATTCACCTCTGTTATACTACTTGTCCAGAGTAGGGCATACCTCTGTCCTGTTAAGCTCTACCCCCAGCACCCAGTGTTGGTGAAAGCAGGTACTCAATTGCTATTTATTGGGAGACTGAATGAATTAGCTGTAACTATCTTTCTATCTTCTCCTGGATCTGCAGGTAGCCTCCGACAGCCCTACATTCCTGAGGCTGAGGGTGGCACCAATGATCTGGCCCCTACCTGACTCAGTGAGTTTGTACACGGCCTCACTGGCCTGCTCCACGGCATTGGGGACGTAGGGGACCAGTGATCCCTGGGGCAGACGGGCAGTCAGGTAGGCCAGGCATTCCTCCAGGGGCCCTTCTTCCTCAGAGTCCAGTGTCAGCTTCACCTGATAGTAGTTGCTGCCCCAGTCGGGATAGGAACCCAGGCCAAGCCTGCGCCCAAAGTGGGCCTGGGCCTCAGCCAGGATGGGGGCGATAGAGGCCTCGTCAGCTGCCACATACAGCTCCCGCAAGTGGAACTGAACAGCTGTGTTTTGGAACAGTCCCTTCAGCCCCTCCAGCACCCGGCGCAGCAGCTCCGGAATTCCCGGGAAGAGGTAGACGTTCCGGACAGAGACCAGTGGGAACCTGAAGGGGCGGCCAGTGCGAGGATCTGTGCCATAATGCAGGCGGGCAGACGAGGGCACCCGCGACAGCTTCTCCCAGCCTTCCCCTCCTAGGGTTTTGATGGCCGCTTCCAGCTCAGGGTGGGGCTTGAGCTCATCCCCAAAGGCCTGGGCCACTGCCTCAAAGGTCACATCATCATGGGTGGGGCCGATGCCCCCTGCTGTGAGGACGTGCGTGAAGCGGCTAGAGAAAGACGTGACCTCAGCTGCAATGGTGGCGACCTCGTCGGGTACAACAGAGACTCGGCACACCTGGACCCCCAGGGAGCGCAGTGTCCGGCACAGAAAGTAGGTGTTGGTGTCCTGAGTGTGTCCCTGGGAGATTGGGGGTGGGGAAGAGGAGCGTGTCAGTGCTGTGGGGATGAAGGGCAGAGGGGAAAGGAACGAGGCTGCGTGTGCCGGGGACGGGGCCCTCTGCTCTTTGGGGGACACCAGCGCGGGCTGCCAAGAAGCCCAGACTGGACACAAGAGTGGGAAAATCCATATGAAGTCAGGGATAATGTGAACCACCTTGGGCTTCCATCTCCGTACTTGACCTTGACCTCATCTATGCTTGTGGATTCAATTATCAATTATGTGGATAGCTCTTCCACTTCCTTACCAACCTGGTTTCAGTCCCCTGGTTCCAAGTGCTTACCGCGCATCTTTACCCCAACCCAGGCTGTTGTCACCTTGGTCAATGGCATCCTCATATACTGTCCACAGCCAGTCAGGCCCTTCATGCTGTCAACTCTACTTCTGAAATGTCTCTCCATCTGCTCTCTTCTCTGTCCCTTTAGCTGACAAGCAGGTCCTTGGCACCTTTCACCTGGACAGTGACAACAGACCCCTGGCCAGGCTCCCGGCCTCCAGCCACAGCGCGCCACCCTGTGTCTCCTGAATAACCTTCCTAATGTGTCACTGTGATTGCATCACTCTTGGCTCAAAAGCCATTTGTTGTTTCCAACGCTATACAGAATAAAGTTCAAATGCCTTTGCAGAATATTCGAGGCTGCCTGTGTGTGGTGCGTATGCACTCTTCTTTTCCAGCTCCATCTCCTTCTACTTCTCTACAGAGAGTTTAGTGGTTACGGGTGACTCTGGAGTGAGAATCGGGTTGGAATCCCATCTACCATTCCTAGCTGTTCAACAATAGGTGAGTTTCTCTACTCTGAGCCTTAGTCTCATAATCTATTCATTGATGTTGACAGTAAAAGTCCCCGCCTCACGGAGTTGTTGTGAGGATCAGTAAAATCACACAGGCGATGTAATAAGCACACTGCCAGGCCCTAGTAAGCACTTAATAGTACTACCACAAACCTGACACCCTCCGTGACCTCTCGTGAGACTTCCTTGATCATTCAGAAGGGATTTCTCCCTTCTAGTACTTTCCTTCTGTTGCACTTATCTGCTGAATGCCTCGGATCATTTTCCAGTTAGGTTGGCTATAACTCTGAAATAACAGCTCCTGTATACACGGGACTCCTTGTCATTTCTTTTTTTCGGCTGCTGCACTGCATATGGAGTTCCCAGGCCAGGGATCAGATCCGAGCAGCGGTTGCCACCTACGGCCCAGCTGCGACAAGTCTGGATCCTTAACCCGCTGTGCCCCACTACTTCGGCCTAGGATGGAACCTGTGTCCCAGCGCTCCAGAGAAGCAGCCGCCTATCCCATTGCACCACACCAGGAACGCCTCCTTGTCATTTCTGTAAAGCCTCTCCTTCCCCTACCATAGGACTTGGCTAATCATAGGGACTTTGTTACAAGTTTTTCAGCAGAGTAATTGAATGAATGAAGGTCACTCTTCCTGCAATATACTGGACTCACTCCAGGACCCTACTGCAGCAAGGGGGCTCCCACCCTGGTTCACCCTCCCTTAACAGCCCGTGTTAGGAGAACGCTGCACCCTCCCCCCTCTTCTGTCCCAGACACACCTTGAGGATCTCATCTCCAACAATGATGATGCCCGCCGTCACGCTGCGCCCTGGGGGAGGTTCAGAGGCCCTAGATGCCATGGTCCTGCCTTCTCTGCCCCTCTGCAAGGCCCTCCAGTAGCCACCCAGACCCCAAAATAGGGGTCGCAAGCCTGGGGGGCCCGCCAGGTCTACAGGGCACTGGGGGTCATAGCCTGGGAACAGAGGTTCCGGGGTCGAGGGAACCTGGAGGAGCCAGAAAGGACAACAGGGGAGAGCAGGAGTGCACAGTCTTCCTCATCAGGCTCTTGACAATTGACTGCTTTACACCGGCCCCTTTAATAAACGTGTTCTCAAACCCTGGCCCACACCTCTTTTAACGTCTTCTAGGCTCGGTTCTAGTCTCCTGAAAATGTTCTTCTCTCCAGAACACCTACCACTTTAAACGTCTTCTGTCCGCTGAACCCGGCTCCTCTAGGGTCTGCTCTATCTTGGGCATCTGGACCTTTAAACGTCTGCTCTTTGGGGCCCCTGTTCCTTTAAATGTCTACCTTATCCTGGGCCTTGGCCCCTTTAAATGGGTTCCCTCCGCCCCCGACCATAACTCGGTCGCCTTCTTCGGCCGCCTTCCGCACCCTTTCTCGCCCGGAATCCTGTCTCTTCCCGCCACGCTTCAGACTACTGAGCTCTTCCAGGTTCTCACCTGCCTCTTGCCCTTTCACCGGGTCTTTCCCTCTCGCCTTTCCTTCTGTTTCGGGGCAGCTTCCGTACTCAGAGTCCCGCCTTAGACTCCCACCTACCTCGTATTAAGTGGTCATTTTGGCTGTCGCTCAGACGACCTCTAAGGACCCATTGGTGCAGTCGATCATAGCTCGCGAGCTTTAGCTAGAGGGAGGGAGTAGTGCTGGGTTGTTATTGGCGACAACCACGTGGTCACCCCTCACCCGGAAACGTGGGGGCCGGGCCTCGGTCGGGGGCGGGGCTTCTTTTCTCTCGGGGCGGGACTTGGGGCTTCTCTGGATTGAAAGGAGCCGCGATGGTTGGAGGTGCTTTAAGGGCTTTGGGGTTTCCCGTCTGGTGCTGGAAGTAAAGGGAGGCTTGACTCTAACCTGCGTGCTGTGTTCAGATTCTTGTATGCATATCTGTTACTCATTAACAGATGATTCATTCTAAGGGGTCAGGGGCAGGTGTCAGGGGGGATTTTATATTGTAGCAGACGGAAGTTGGACAGACACCAAAAAAATTGGCAGCATTACCTGTGAGGTAGCAAGACCCTGGAGGTGAGCTTTTAGGATATGGAACTTTCATTTTTCCCTGTTATAAACAATAAAGCTAATTACTTAAACCTCTTCGACAAGAAAAAAGTCTTGCCCCACCTTGTTCCAGATGGTGCTTTAAACATAACCTCTCCCGTTTATTGGTCTTGTGGGTACAAGTGAGGGCAGCAACTAGGGAGTGCCATTTTGGATTATCATATTATTCTAGCTTGCTCTTATTTCACTTGCTTTTAGTCTAAAAGTACTTCTTAAACCTTAATATTCATATGAATCATAAGGGGGACTTTTTTTTTTTTGCCTTTTGTCGTTTTAGGACCGCACCCGCGGTATGTGGAGGTTCCCAGGCTAGGGGTCGAATCGAAGCTGTAGCCGCCGGCCTACACCACAGCCACAGCAACGCGGGATCCGAGCCCCATCTGTGACCTACACCACAGCTCAGGGCAACTTCGGATCGTTAACCCACTGAGCAAGGCCAGGAATTGAACCCGCAACCTCATGTGCTGATTAGATCTACAGGATTCTGGAGGTTTAGGTGGGGTTTGAGACCTGCATATAATAAACTCTCCTGTCATGCTGATGACGCTGTTTCCTAAAGGTCTAAAATTCATTCATCTGGAGCACTCTTGAACCACACGTGGCCTGAATTTACTATCCTTAACAACCGCAAAAACACTACAGTGAATGGCAGAGCCAGGCTTCTAGATCCTTCTTTCTCAATAAGCTCTGTTTCTTCCAACTCAAAGAATCTCAGCTCAAAAAAAAAAAATTGGGCTTTTCTAATTACATAAGCCATATGCTAGGTGACCTGTGTTAGTAATAATGATATGTGACACTCGCCGCAACCCCCAAACATCACCTCTGGTCCCATCCTTTACAGTAGGTTCTCAAGCTTACAATGTGCATCAGAATCACCTAGAGAGCTTGTTAAAATGTCACTAGGTCCTACCTTCAGTTAGATTCAGTAGTTACAGGCTGGAGCCCAAGAACGTGCACTTCTAATGAGTTTCCAGGTGATATTGATGCTTCTGGACCAGGGACCACACTTGAGCTACTGCTCTAGGAATAAATGAATGGAAGACCAGGAGAAGGGAAGAGATTAACTCCCCTTACTTAGCACTGCTACTAAAAGTAGTGGGTAATTCTTTGGCGAAATGTTTTAAGTAGCCACAGTTTACAACTATCTTCTCAAAGGTTAGTGCTATAACTACCTGTATAAGAATACTTGAAATCCTATCATCCAGGCCACACCCCTGACCAATTATGTCAACTTCCTTGGGAATGACTCAGGCATCAGCACTTTTAAAGCCACCCAGGCGATTCCAACGCTCAAACGTGAGAACCACTGAAAACACCCCTAAACCAATGTGTGGAGTGAACAGGCCCTACGTGTGCCTGAGCCTTAGGCTGGGCAGCAAGTGGCGCGCACTGGCAGCCTCTGGCTGACAGCCCCCTCTCATTATCCTCGTATGCCCTTCAAAAATTACAACTATCTTAAGAGCAGCATCCATGACCACAGAAAACAGTTCATTTGTTCTGATGAGATGATGTTGTCCCTAGATAACCTCTTTCTTAGGTTTGTAGTTAGAAATATATTTCAGTAGATATTTGACAGCAAAGTCTGCTTAAAGTAGATTAAAAACCAGTTACCTGAATGTTGAAATAAACCTCATTATCAGCAAAGAGCTGAGCTTCATTATCTCACCAAAGGGCATGTAATTAGAACCGTGATAGTGATCGTGATGCTTGCCCCCGGAGGAGGAAAAAAACCTTTACAATTAGACATTTAGATTATAAAAACTTCCTCTTTAATCAAGGCTTTTAACATGGAACAGATTTCTTGAATAAAATGGAAAGCTTCCAATACATTGAAACATAAATCACCATACATACAACACCTGGCGGGAAAAAACCAAACAGCAAGTTTACACAATCCTTGTAACAACCATGGTCTTATTCTCAGAGGCTTCCTCCATCTGCCTAGTGTATTCTGGATACAGCGTTTACATTGGTTTGGGGTGTGTGTGGGGGTCACACTTAGCTGAGGCTGCAACCCAAAGAGCACTCAGCCGGCTGGGCCGTGGTCCTGTTGGCTCTGCTCAAGAAGCAAAGCAGTCATCAGCACATTCAAACAGTGTATAGAACATTCTTTAAATATCAAAGTGAGAAACAAGAAGGCAACAAAATAATTTCATCAGAAAGATGTTAGCAAGTGAGGACAGCTGCGAAAAGCTTGAGGCTGAAAAATGGCTCCCCAGCTTCATTTCTTTGGCTTCTTGGGCAGTGGCCGCCGGAACAGCAAGATGTGAGGTTCTGAAAAAGTGAGTCAAATCTGAGAGACAAGCTCCTATCATCCTATGC
The DNA here is from genome assembly GCA_004024745.2 of Catagonus wagneri. Classification (NCBI taxonomy): domain Eukaryota; kingdom Metazoa; phylum Chordata; class Mammalia; order Artiodactyla; family Tayassuidae; genus Catagonus; species Catagonus wagneri. The sequence continues at coordinate 18,618 of PVHT020000034.1, forward strand.
ACAACCTATAGTATAATCTGCTCCTACTTCCTAGCTATCACCCACTCAGATCTTTGTAACTAAATTAAGACTTAAGCATGTGACCTTAGACACAGATCCAGAGGCCTGGCCTGTGTACCAAGCACGGAATTATTAATATCATTTCTTTTGCTATGTTTGTACAGCCTCGGGGTGTCCTTTATTAGTTTTGCCTGGCAGTTTGGTGTCTGGTGTTTTATCAAGAAGTGTACTTTCCTTGGTTTATTTGGAACACAGCCAAAAATTCACTTTCTGATGGAGAATGAAGCAGGGGTCGTAACTTTTACCAGGGTATATGTGGCCTTAAAAAGAGGGTACCCTCTGACTGAACTAGATTAGAGGGGGTTTTTTTCAGTGACAGGTTGTGTCTGAACTTCCCAGATCCGTTCTTATTTTTGGCCACTTCTGTTTTTCTAGATAGCTGGTGGGGGTAATAAACCAGTGAACCACCCCCACCTTGTTTCTTTGGGCTATGTGATCTTATCATTCCTTTATTCCAGCAGGCCTATGTGGTTGCTTTCTGCCAGTGCACTGACCTGGTTCATGGATCATATAATGGACCCATCCCTGACTCTGCTGAACGCCAAGGTTCCTCCATTCAGATTCAGACATCAAATGGGTTTTAGGGACCAGCTTGGCTATGTCCTTGGGCAACATGACGTGCCTGTAACAGAAACATGGGAAGGTGGGGAATTTGTGTCGTTGCTGGGTACACTGTGTCAGACAAGTGCCTGCATTTACAACCAAGAGAGGAAAGAAAGGAAAAACCAGTTCCTAATGGCAGGGAGTTTGTATAATCTTACTGTGGGGAAGAGGCAGCTAGAAAGAAAGGCCAAGTTACGTAAATTCTTACAAAAGTATATTAAAAAGTACAAATTAATGAATACCAGTGAAGGAGCACCTAAATTCCAGGCACTGTTGATACACTGCCTCAGCCTTCTTGGCGCTTACAGTCTTCTAGTTGATTGCCCTAGAACAATATAACGGGAGCCCCACAACACACACAGTGTTAATAATTAAAGGCAGTTTTGCACAGGGTTGGTAAAGAAGGGAGGGAAATGATTTCGTTGATAGGAAAGGCCTATCTGGGAGTGCTGTATAGAAAAACCAGTACACGAATTCCTGTCACAGCTCAGGGGAAACGAATCTGACTAGTATCCAGGAGGATGCAGGTTCGATCCCTGGCCTCGATCTGTGGGTTAAGGATCTGGTGTTGCTGTGGCTGTGGTGTAGGCAGGTGGCTACAGTTCTGATTCGACCCCTAGCCTGGGAACTTCCATATGCCGTGGGTGTGGCCCTAAAAAGACCGAGGGAAAAAAAAAAAAAAAGCTAGCACAAAGGCAGAAATGTAAATGTCTCCTCCTTTAAGATCTATCTTTAATTTTACCTTCCTAACTCTGAAGGGATGTACCATGAGATTTCTTTTGGGAAACTCCATGCTTTCCTAACCAAGGATACTGCTTTTTTTCCATGCTTTTCTTCTTGGCAAAAAAGTTACTATTCTGATTTGGATTGGGCTGACCCAGACAGACTTCAGCATGTTCAATGAAAAAGTACCGAATGCTCTCTCTGCTCAAAGATCCCCCCCCACCAAAGAGACTCTTTTCTTTTTTTCCTATTTAGGGCCTCACTTGGGGCATATAACAGTTCCCAGGCCAGAGGTCGAATCAGAGCCACAGCTGCAGGCCTAAGCCACAGCCACAGCAACTCAAGATCCGAGCAGCGTCTGGGACCTACACCACAGCTCATGGCAATGCCAGATCCTTAACTTAGTGAGCGAGGCCAGGGATTGAACCTGTATCCTCATGGATACTACCAGTCTGGTTCCTGACCGCTGAGCCACAACAGGAACCCCAAAGAGTTAATTCTAGTCTAGATATTTGGAAATAGCTTACATCCTAATAAGCCCCCTTCCATAAAGACTGGCTTCCATACCCATTTAGACAAACAAAAAACCCCAACAGCCCCAAAAACAAACCAAAAAAAGCAACACACAAGAAAACCTCTTTTCTTAAACCCGGTATCACTGTCAAGGCTTACATCTTCCAGGGGATGAAACTAGTGATGTCCCCCTAGCCCTTATAAACTACAAGCACCTAATTTTAGTTAGCCTCCTTCAGATGGAGAGGAAAACAGCTGAGGAAAAGAAAGTTAATTAGGTCCAAACAGGGCTCGGGGGTCTCTTTCCAAAGATCTGGCATAGAGGTAGTTATATATTTGTTAGCACACCCTGAGTTCTCCAGAGGGCCCAGAGCCTGGCACTAGGCTGGAGAAGAAATACAAGAAAACCAAGCTTCCAGTTGTTTTAAGTATTACAATAAACACAGATTAGTGGAATGCCAGTATCTGTAGAACTCTTTTTCTTCCCCAATTTTCTAATCTAGAATTATGGCTAGGATTTATCAAAAGCAAACTCTGTAACGACTCACTTTCACTGTGCTTGGCAAGTCCTACTGCTCCCATCACAACCTGTACAGAGCTCTATCAAGCCAAGTATCACCTTCTTTCTGTATTTCCATAGACTTTTTAGGTTTTGTTGAAAGCAAACACCATGACCTATCCTTGCACTTTAGCAGAACACCTGAAACCTATAAGGACTCCGAAAGGGCATCAATTAGGTACGTATTAAGTCTTTTCTCAACGTTCCTGGCCAGTTTTATTCCACTCTTGCTCCTCAAAGCCCCCTTCCTATAAAACAAACCAGACAACCACGCCCCTTTTCCATGAATTAACGAACAACACTCAGGCTTTCTCAGAATTCCTCACACTTTGAAGAAGCGAGGAAAATTCGAGCTCTGGCTTTGCCAGCTTCCACCGCCCTCCCCCCCCCCCCCCCCCCCCCCCCCGCCGCCAGGAGGCTCTGTGGTGTTGCGGTGATACAAGCAATCTCAAGAAAGAAAGTTCAATTTGCTGAGTAAATTTGAGAGAATGACCCAGAAACCCTCAAGGATGGGGGTGGCCAACACTCTTAACCACACCCACCTACACCTCCTCCGTACAGGATAACTTAACTACAAATTCACTACCACTTTTACGCTTACTTTATAAGCGACCCCCTACCCTTCGCGCATGCGCCTTAGGCTCAAATCGCAGCCCCATTCCCGTTAACCTCCTGCGCATGCGCCGACTCTGTACCTGCAGTCCCCGTTACTAACTCCTCGTGCCCTCACTTGTCAAAGCTCAAGACCTCGATATTGCCCCCGCGCCGGCACTAACCGGTACTCGAACTCCTCGTCGTCGTATTTGTCCGAATAGTAAATTTGTTTGTGCGACATGATCGCTCTGCCGGAGGACCGTCAGCCCCGCGCCGCCAACCTCTAAACAACTCCCAGCAGCACGCGCTCCCACCCTCTTTGGCCTCGCTTTCAAACACGCCGCCCGCGCTTCCTATTGGTCCGTCTGGCGGAAGGCGGGACAACTCCACTTTCAAGCCTCCGATTGGCTTAGATTTGCTTCTCTTCAAGTCCTTATTGGAGTGCACTGCTTAAGTTTCTAAAGAAAAGCGTAGGTCGAAAATAGGCTTCTTATAGGCTATCACTGCACTGTAAGCGTTCTCGTGCGTCATTGGCTGACTTGGGAAAGTGGGACGGGTGAAGGAGGGACGATGAGGTAGAGGGTCAGGGGTTAGTGAGGCCGGAAGTGAGTGCAATAAAGTTTCTCCAGGGAGGCCGGCCCAGGGAGAAAGTTGGAGCGGCGACCTAAGGAGGCAGTGGTGTGATCCGAAACCAAATCGACCCGCGGTGCGGTGCGGAGACCTCATGAAGCCCTGGTGAGTTGGGATCTTGTTTTTCTCCTTCGGCGAACCTCCCCTCCACCCCGGAACCCCTCTCCCGGGACCCTACTTCCGGTCTTCATTTATAAGTCCCGCCCCCTGCGACCCCCTCCCCGGAAGTCCCACCTCCCAACTTCAGGGGGCTCCCCGAACCCCGACTTATTTTGTATGTATTGTCCGCGACCCCACCCGGTCGCCCAGCTTTCCTGGAAGTCCCATCCCTAGACATGCTTCCAAGCTTTAATCCTAGAAACCCTACGTTAGTCTTTCCAATTACCCGAAACCCCGCCTCGCGACGATTCTCTGCTAACTCCTGTCTGTCAAAAAGCCTATCTCCCAAAAGGGCAAAGCTCTGCCCCTCAAAGAACTATTCGAAATCGTGAAGCCACGCCTCTCTAGGGTTTCCGCCCCTCTAGAAGCTCCGCCCCTTCCCTAATCCACGTCTGATCGCCCAGAAGCCTGGCCTCCTGGAAATCTCTGATGCACGCGTCCTAAGGGACCACGCCCCCTCAGGAACTTTATCCCCGTAGGTCCCAGGTCATCGCCTGGGGAGCTTTGTCTTCAGTCCCAGGAACGTCACCCGCTTACATTTCCCTGTTCTTTTTCTCTTTGGGGCCTCTAGCTCAGTTTTTCTGAGCTCTCGTGCTCCACCGGGTAGGAAGGCAAAAGTTCACATCTCTGGTTCTGAGAAGTAAGAGATTAGAGGCAGCCCTTGTCCTTACCCCCTTACAAGGGTGGACCTACTTGTAGGGGGCTGGACTTGGGGTTTGGCACGAGAGTGGGAGGGAGACTTGCTCATAGACTCCCAACCCCTGAAGTTTCCCTTCCCAGGACCGACTCTGCCCCAGAAACAGCTGTTTGTCTCATACCTGTCCGTCGCCGCCGTCGTCGTCGGGAGCTGGGTAGGGCCATGGATTTGTTGGTGTGCGACATGTGGGTGTGACAGAAGCGCAAGTTTTCTTTCACCAGAAAGTGGCTTGCAGTGGGTGAAGGGAAACAGTGACCTTTTTGCTCTTTGATTTTTTTTTTTCGTGAAGGGCCTCCTCAGGCCCCACCACTTCTCTGGCTCTTCCCCTCCCCCTAACCAGAGTTCTAGTCTGGGCATTCCTCCTTCCCGCTTGCCCAGCCTTCCCTTCTGGAAACATTCCTGAGGCTTTCGCCATTTCCTGCTACTTTCCGCCGCTCTTGCCTCCTCCTCCCTGCTGGGCCAGAAGCCATACACAGCTTCTTCCTCACACCCAGACACCGGGGACGCTCAGTAGCAATCTCCTTTCTTCCTACGTTAATTTAAAGAGCCCTCCTTCCTGTCTTTTGTCTAACCGTGCCCACACCTGTTGGTCATTCACCACCTGTGGATCCTGCAGGCACCCACAAAATGCTTGCCTCTGAAGATGAGCACATCCTGGTGTGTGTTTGTGTGTGTTGGGGGTGTGAAGCTTTGGCAGAATACTTTCCTCGTTCTTTCTAGGCCTGGGAGCTGAGGCCTTAGGAAAGAGAGCGATAGAATTTCTTCCCAGGAGGGGTGAATGGAGTGGCAAAGCTCTCCTGGGTTGTGGACTAAGGGGAGGTGATAAGCCAATATCTAACACCTTGTAAGTGCTGGTGTTGTTAATCACTATAAGCATGTGATTATTTGCTGTCTTTTTATCCTCTGAGATAAATTTAAGGATAGGCAATTCTGATGTGAGCCTGGGGGACTGTGTGTATCTTTTACTCTCTTTTTTGGTCACTTTCCAGCTGCCTCTATTGTCCCCTATAGCAGAGCTGTGGCATGCAGCTATGGGTGGAAGGAATGGGTTTGGGACTGTTTCCTGTGCCCAGCCTCGGTCCTCTTTTTCCTGGCACCCCTTTCCCCTTAGCGCAGATTTGTCTCCTGCCCCCTCTGTCCCTTCATGGCCTGTAGCCCCCGCCCCCCTTTCTTGGAGAACTGTTCCCCTCTCCATCTCCAGCCAGACTCTGCTCCTGGCTGTGTGGAGCCTCGGGCTCTGTGGTGGATACCCGCACCCTCTCGGGTCAGTACTGCCGAGGAGGGGTATGAGCTTCCCTGCAGGTCCAGGGGCTGACGTTAGTGTCAGTGCCCCTGGCGGTCCCCACCCCTCCTACCCTTGACCACTTGCTTGGCTGCAGAAAGCGCGCGCGGGGGGTGGGGGGGGAGATATTGCAGAAGAGTGCTTGGCATGGTAGACGCCATACAGCGAACAAGCCTCCACCAGCCCGTCCTCTGCTCTGGCTCCTGCCTGGTGGCTCCCTGATGCAACACCCATCGTGATGATGAAGTAAGGGACTTTATTCCCTTACTTCACCAGCTTTGCCCTTCCCCTTGGCCCCTCTCTGCACCCACTGGGACCATGTCCTTCCTTTTCCCATTTCTTTAGCTCCTTCCCCTGCTGTTGCAGCAGAGGATGCTAATGACCCAGACGCTGCCGGTGGGGTGGGGGGAGCTGGCTGGGGGCTGGAGGATGAGGGAATCTGAATGTCTGACCTGGACAGGAAGGGAAGTGAAGGGAAATGCTGAGCTCAGGGATCCCCTCCCTTTCCCACCCCCAGCTGCCTCTGTTTCCTCCCTCATTCCCCACTCCCCCCACCAGCTTCCTGCCCCCTTTGGCCTGCCCATGTCCGGTTTGGATTGATCCAAACCTCTTATCGCCCTCCTTTCCTTCTCACTCCTCCATCCTTCCCTTCCAATCCCACTGTACGCCTCCCTAGATTACATGTTGCTTGTACGGGGTGGGCTGGGGCAGGGGGTGGGCTGGGGGAGGCGCGAAGGTGGGGGCCGGGGGCATTCTGCCCGCCTGAGTTCTAGGTTGGGGCAGTGTTGGGGGCTCAGCCCCTCAGAGCCTGTGAGTCAGCACTGTCCACGGGATTGGTCTCTCCCCTTCCCTCCCCGCCCCTGGGGAGGAGCCAGGCAGCTCTAGGTCCAGCCTGATCTCCTCTCAGCCAGAGAAGAGGCTCCACGCTGGGCAGGGATGGGGCCTGGAGCTGTCTGGGTCTGAGCCGCGGGAGCCAGAGCCACTTGTCCCTCTCCGTCCCCAGGACCCTTGAGATCCCCGGACCACAGAGGTCCGATCAGGCTAAGGGCCTGGGGATGCCGCCTGCCTGGCCCCCTTGCCCTGACTGGCAGGGGGGCCAGGCTGGGCAGCAGCCTCCCTCTCCCTCCAGCCATGGATCTCCTGCCCCCGAAGCCCAAGTACAACCCACTTCGGAATGAGTCTCTGTCATCGCTGGAGGAGGGGGCTTCAGGGTCCACTCCACCGGAGGAGCTGCCTTCCCCGTCAACCTCGTCCCTGGGGCCCATGCTGCCACCTCTGCCTGGGGACGACAGTCCCACCACCCTGTGCTCCTTCTTCCCCCGGATGAGCAACCTGAAGCTGGCCAACCCGGCTGGGGGGCGCCCGGGGCCGAAGGGGGAGCCAGGAAGGGCAGCCGAGGATGGGGAGGGGACCGCAGGGGCAGCCATGCCCGACTCAGGTCCCCTGCCCTTCCTCCAGGACATGAACAAGCTGAGTGGAGGCGGCGGGCGCAGGACTCGGGTGGAAGGGGGCCAGCTGGGGGGCGAGGAGTGGACCCGCCACGGGAGCTTCGTCAATAAGCCCACGCGGGGCTGGCTGCATCCCAACGACAAAGTCATGGGGCCCGGGGTTTCCTACTTGGTTCGGGTGAGTGAGCATCCTCCATCCCAGACCCCTCCAGTTCCTCGTCTCATGAGTCCCTCTTTTTTTCCTTCTCTTCCCTAGCAACTCCCTTGGTTTCCGTGTCCTGTTTCCTTAAACCTTTCTCGCACCTTCTCCGATTTGGTAGCCCCTTCTCTTCCAGCTCTGTCCGGGCCCCCTTCCTTCTTGCGACTCCCCCAGCCCCACCCCCAGCCTGCCATGCTTAGCACAAAGCCCAGCGCAGGCCCTTAGTAAGTGTTGGAATGAGTGACTCTTGCTTGTCCCCTCCAGTCTCCTCCCCCTTTCTGGAGATGTCACTCCATCCCACCCAGGGCCTGTCACTCCCCTCCAGATTCTCTTCCCCCTTGCAGGAGTTCCTCCTAGCTCACCCTTCTCTCCTCACCCACTATTGTCCTGTGCTCTGTGGGCTGGAGCCACGGGCAGTGGGCAGAACTTCTTCATCTGTACTTGCCCTAGGGACCAAGTAGGGAAAAGTCCTCCGGCCCTTTGTGAAGAGGCTGGGGGGAGGCGGCTGACTTTTCTTCTCCCACCCCTCCCCTCAGTACATGGGCTGTGTGGAGGTCCTGCAGTCAATGCGAGCCCTCGACTTCAACACCCGGACTCAGGTCACCAGGTTCGTGGGGAGGCGGGGCTGAGTGGGGGGGTCCTGGCATCCGGGAGGGGAGTGGGTCACTTGGTGGTGCTAGTGCTGGCTTGCCTTTGGCTGGTGAAGGGGATTTAGAGACAGTTAGGGGAATCAGTCTAAGTCTCAATGAAAAGAGACAACTCTGACCTGACTCCTTCTTACTTATCCAGGCTGGGGAGTTGTGGGTGGTGGTGGGGGGGGGTGGCAGAGGCAGCTGGAGCTTGAGTGGAAAATGGGGGTAGATGGAAGGTTGCCGCTGCCTTTGGGAAGGGGCTGGGCTGGGACATTTGGCAGCTGGAAGGGGGTGGGGCCAGACCCATTGAGGCCCTAACCCAATCAGCCAGGAAGCGGCCTCTCAGTGTCATCAAATATTAAAGGCCCTTAATTCAATCCACCACGACAAAGAGCCTGGAGTGCCCCTGGAGTCGGGCCTGGCCCTCCCCTCCCCCAGCCCTGTGGCAGCCCCAGCCGACAGCAGGCCGGCTCTGGGTCTGAGCACCCCTCTTTCCCCAGGGAGGCCATCAGTCTGGTGTGTGAGGCTGTGCCGGGTGCTAAGGGGGCGACAAGGAGGAGAAAGGTATCTGGGGTCCCCCAGGGCTCGGCGCGTGCGGGTAGAAGGGCAGGAGTGCGGGGTGGTTTCCTGGTGTGGGGAACCCCAGCTTCTGAGACCCTTGGGCCCTTCCCCAGCCCTGTGGCCGCCCACTCAGCTCCATCCTGGGGAGGAGTAACCTGAAATTTGCTGGAATGCCAATCACTCTCACCGTCTCCACCAGCAGCCTCAACCTCATGGCCGCAGACTGCAAACAGGTTGGTGGGGTCGAGTCGGGGCGGGGTGGAGGGGTGCGGAAACATTGATGGGAGGGCTCAGTGAGAACCTGGCCGTGAGGGTAAGAACTTAGCAGAGAAGCCTTGGGCATAGCAGAACCGTAGGGAAGGTGGAGATTAGGAGGATATGGGTTGAGAAGCCAAAAGGCTGAACCTGGGACTCTGGGGTCCTGGGCCAGTGGGTGGGGGGTGCCCAGTGGGTCCTCAGGCTGCCTGACACATGTCCTTCCCTTCCTTCTCCGTCCCCTGCCCGAACCCTCAGATCATCGCCAACCACCACATGCAATCCATCTCGTTTGCGTCCGGCGGGGACCCGGTGAGTTGGGGAGTGAGTGAAGGTGGTGGGAGAGGACGAAGGGGCTTGGGACTGGGGGGACACTGGCCAGAGCATGCTGGGACCCAGGCGATAGCTGCAAAGGACTGGGTTTGAGGGGTCAGGACTGAGGTGGGGCTATACAGTTAAACTAACGGGCCTCTTCTGACTCTGTCCACCCCAGGACACAGCTGAATATGTCGCCTATGTTGCCAAAGACCCTGTGAATCAGAGAGGTGAGGCGTGGTGGGGAGCGCTGGGTGGGGCCAGCTGTCAGAGAGACAGGTGAGCAGGACCCGGGAGCTCAGTGGGGGCTCCTGCTGCGGAGGATGAGGGCGAGGGCCCCGTCCGCCCCCCCATCCCCACCCCCGGGTTCCCTGACAGCCTCTGCTGTGCCCCCAGCCTGCCACATCCTGGAGTGTCCCGAAGGGCTTGCTCAGGACGTCATCAGCACCATTGGCCAGGCCTTTGAGTTGCGCTTCAAACAATACCTCAGGAACCCGCCCAAGCTGGTCACCCCCCATGACAGGTGAGCAGGCCAGCGGCGGCAGGGGGCAGCCCTTGGGTGGGGACCGGAATTGGAAAAGCAGGTCTGCGCTTCCCACGCCTGAGCTCAGAGAGGAGCAGGGAAGGAAATAACCTGTGAGCCCCTGCTTCCCACTTCCTGCTATTCTTACGTTTCCTGAGGCCATCAGGCTTTCGCGGCCCTGGCCGCTGACGGGCCAGCTCTTCCTCTCGCGTGCCCGTGCTGGAGCTGTAGTCTGGGGCCTCCCCACTCTGTTCCTCCTGGCTAGATGGGCTTTTCTAGCCCCAGCCATCTCCTTCTGGCCTGTGCCTCTCTCCTGCCTATTTCTCCATATTTAGTGCTTTCTTGCCCCTAGAAACCATCAGGAACTTGGCCAAGGGACGATGGCTATTTCCTGAGAGCCTTGCCTTTCCCACTTCACACCAGCAGTGTTGAGCGTTGGAGGAGGTTAAAATATTCTGGGGGGAGATCCTAATGTGCCTCAGCGGTAGTGAACCCGACTAGTATCCGTGAGGATGTGGGTTCGATCCCTGGCCTCAGTCTGTGGGTTAAGGATCCGGCGCTGCCATGAGCTGCGGTATAGGTCACTGCTCGGATCTGGCATTGCTGTGGCTGTGGTGTAGACCGGCAACTCCAGCTCTGATTCTACTCCTAGCCTGGGAACCTCCAAATACCACAAGTAGAGCACCCCAGATAGTGGTACTGCTTCCCCTCCCTCTTGGGAGACAGCGTAACAATCAAGGGCCTGACTCTAAAGTCAAATCTGAACTTACGTCTCCGTTTCACCACTTTTTATTTTATTTTTAATTTTTATTTACTTATTTAGTCTTTTTAGGGCCACACCCGCGGCATAGGGAGGTTCCCAGGCTAGGGGTAGAATCAGAGTTGCAGCTGCCGGCCTACACCACAGCCACAGCAACACTGGATCCTTAACCCACTGAGCGAGGCCAGGGATCAAATCTGCATCCTCGTGGATACTAGTTGGGTTCATTTCCGCTGAGTCACGATGCGAACGCCTTCACCACTTTTTAGTTGGGAGACCGCGGTAAATCTTTTCACCCCTGACCCTCCCTCATTTTTCTCATCTATAAAATCGGAAGAGGAAATGATACCCACCTTCTAGGGTTGCCAGGAGGATGCTGCGATTACATATATGACACCCCACCTCAAGCCTGCGCCTCAGGGACTGCGCAGTACATGGCCGCTGTTCTCCTCCCTCCGTCCTCCCACCCACGCTCCCCTGTCCTCCTCCCTGTCCCTCCCAGGATGGCTGGCTTCGATGGCTCAGCTTGGGATGAGGAGGAGGAAGAGCCGCCTGACCATCAGTACTATAATGACTTTCCGGGGAAGGAGCCCCCTCTTGGGGGGGTAGTGGACATGAGGCTTCGGGAAGGAGTGCCCCCAGGGGCTGCTCGACCTCCTGCCCCCAGTGCCCAGACCCCCAGCCACCTGGGAGCCACACTGGTAAGTTGCTTGCGGGGGAGGTGGGCTGGGCCCAGGATGGGAGTGGCTGGTTAGGGCCTCTGGCCTCACCCGATTTTTTGTCCCTTCAGCCTGTGGGGCAGCCTCCTGGGGGAGACCCAGAGGCCCGCAAACAGATGCTGCCGCCACCACCCTGCCCAGGTATGCCGGGGGCTGAGAGGGGCAGAGCCGGGGCGTGAGAAGCAGGGCGGGGGTCGCTGTAAAGCCTCCGTTTCATCAGCAGGCAGAGAGCTCTTTGATGATCCTTCTTATGTCAACGTCCAGAATCTAGACAAGGCCCGGCAAGCAGGGGGCGGGGCTGGGCCCCCCAATCCCGCCATCAATGGCGGCGCACCCCGAGACCTCTTTGACATGAGTAAGTTCGCCTCTGTCTTTCCTGCACCTGCCACTTCCCGCTTGGTTCCTCTTCTTTTCCTGCTCATCTGCTCTTTCCTTCCTGGCTTCCCCTCCCTGAAGGTCTGGGTCCTGGGCACGTGTTGTGCCAGCCGCCTCTCCTAGCCCTCTCTCTGCACCCCCAGAGCCCTTTGAAGATGCCCTTCGGGTGCCTCCACCTCCCCAGTCGGTGGCCATGGCCGAGCAGCTCCGAGGGGAGCCCTGGTTCCACGGGAAGCTGAGCCGGCGGGAGGCCGAGGCACTGCTGCAGCTCAATGGGGACTTCCTGGTGCGGGAAAGCACGACCACGCCCGGCCAGTACGTGCTCACCGGCTTGCAGAGCGGGCAGCCCAAGCACCTGCTACTGGTGGACCCTGAGGGTGTGGTGAGTGTGGCAGAGGTATGGGTGGGGTGGCAGGAAGGAGGGTGCGGAACCCTCCCGTGCAGCCCTGTTCTTGCCCTCACTGCTTCCTGCACTTGGTCCAATGGGCACCTCTGGCTGGGCCTCTCAGGGTGCCTGGCCTCCCCTCTCTGGTGGCTCAGGGTTCTTTCCCTTCTCACATCCCTGAACCTAAGCTGTGTTCCCTTTAGTCCTGGTCAGTCCCCAGACCTTATGCCCATGAGAGCTAGAAGGTGCTCGTCTCACCTGAGCCCCTCCTTTAAAAAAATTTTTTAATTGAAGTATAGCTGTTAGTTTCAGGTATACAGCAAAGTACTTTGGCTTTATATATATATATATATCTTTTTCAGATTCTTTTCCCTTATAGTTTATTACAAAATATTGAAATATTAAGTATAGTTCTCTGTGCTCTACAGTAGGTCCTTGTTGGTTATCTATTTTATATATTGTAGCGTGTATTTATTAATCCCAAACTCCTAATTTATTCCTCCCCCTTTACCCTGTGGTAACCATAAATTTGTTTTCTATGTCTGTGGGTCTGTTTTGTACATAAGTTCATTTGTATTTTTTTTTTTTTTTTTAGATTTTACATATAAGCGATATCATATGCTATTTTTCTGTCAGGCTTACTTCACTTAGTATGATATATATATATATATATATATTTTTTTTTTTTTTTGTCTTTTTGGGGCCGCACCTGCAGCATTTGGAAGTTTCTAGGCTAGGAGTCGAATCAGAGCTGTGTTGCCAGCCTACGCCACAGCCACAGCAACACCAGATCTGAGCTGTGTCTGAGACCCACACCACAGCTCACGGCAACACCAGATCCTTTAACCCACTGAGTGAGGCCAGGGATCGAACCGGCATCCTCTTGGCTACTAGCTGGGTTCATTACTGCTGAGCTGCAACAGGAACTCCCAAGTATGATAATCTTTAGGTCCACTGAGCCCCTCTTTTAACAAAGCCGTCCTTGGGATGTTGTGATGCTCAATGTCAGATGCTCAGAGCCTAAGCACCCCAAGCCTCCTCTTGCAAGAGGAACCAGGGGCCTCCCCACCTCCTCCTAACTCAGCGCCCAGATCCGTGTCCTGTCTCCTGTCTGCGCTGCCCCTCTGCCCCCCATAACTGGTCTCCTCTACAGCAGTCTCCTCCTTTGCACATCTTTTTCTACCGCATATCCTCTTCTGAGACATACCTTCCTTGCCCCAGGTCGAGGGAGGATTAGCTAACCGTCAGCTTCACGATTTCTGAGCTGATGTCCCCTCTGCCTTTCCCCAATTCACCTGCCTGCTTGGTGCCATGGCTAGCTCCAGCCTCGTTTTCTAGAGATGCCTCGGTGATCAAGACTGACAGTCCGCCCGCTTCCGCCATCTTTTTCTCCTTCCTTAACTTCTGAATATTTCAGTTTCCTCAGCCTTGGGGACTGAGGTCTCACTTGACTCTTCCCCTGAACTGACCCTCTTCCTTCTCACTTGCCAGGTTCGGACAAAGGATCACCGCTTCGAGAGTGTCAGTCACCTCATCAGCTACCACATGGACAATCACTTGCCCATCATCTCTGCGGGCAGCGAACTGTGTCTCCAGCAGCCTGTGGAGAGGAAACTGTGACCTGTCCCAGTACTCTCTCCCGGAAGACGCCCTGCGACTCCTTCCACCCTGTTCCCTCTCAGGACCTCACCTGGGAGTGTTCTGTGGGCTTGGCCTTGCATAGGGTTGGGGGTGGTGTGGACAGTGGGTTCAGCATCCAGCTGAGGGAGAGGGTTTGAGTCAGGAGCCGGGGTAGAGTCCTGCTTCTCCCCAAACCTCACCAAAGTATTAATGTACAGAGTGGCCCCCTTCCCTGAGCCTTTCCTGTGCCAACTTGATACCGCCTTTCCCAAGGTGGGTACTGGAGGCCTAGGCAGTGTGCCTCCTTGTGCTGGAAAATGTCCTGTGGTGATTGGCCCAGTAGCGAAATCACCCTTCCAGGGAACGGGGAATGAATCACACCTTTAGTCCACCCCTGGGCTCAGGGTACCCCAGACCCCTCTCAACCACCCTCTTTCCGAGCATTTAAACTTTGTGCCTTTGACCATCTCTGAGGTCTGAAGATATTTTATGCAAAGAGCTCTTGGGCCCCTGAGGTCAAGGACGGGGGTGCTGACACCTTCTTGGCTCTGGGACCCGGTCCTCTCCTTGCTCAGCACCCTCTCCAGTTCAGGTTGGGCAAAGAGAGGCAGGAGTGGCAGCTGTCCCCTCTCCCCGGGGATATGCAACCCTTAGCGATTGCCTCAGAGCACCCCTCCTGGCTAGTGGGGAGATGGACCCCTCCCTTGCTCAGTGCCTCCTGGTCAGGACCCCTCACCCCAGGGGTCTGTATATAACATTTCGTAAGCCCACCCCTCCCATGTTGCATGCGTGTTATACTCTACAGCCAAAGTATAGCCCTTCTTCCTGTAGCCTCTGCCCTGCCTCCCCCTGCTCGGGAGATGGGGCTGATGACTGAACCATCCAGTCTCCCAGGTGCATTTTGTGGAGGTGGGAACAGGGGCACTGAGACTCTAAAGCAGGAGACAATCCCCGATTACCATCGGTAGATTTGAAACTGCATTTATTTTTTACTTTATATGCATATGTTTTAGGGCTGTAGATTTACTTTCCTAATTTGTTTTCCGTAGCTTATTCTTGAGCACAAAATGATAATAATCGATAGCATTTGTACATCACCTCTTTGACTCTTGAAAGCCCTTTTGCAACTATTGGCCTTTTCCTCACCCCAGCTTGTGAGGCAGTGGGGATCGGCAACATTCTTTCTTCTACGTGAGAGAACTGAGGCTGAGAGAAGTCGAGTGTGAGCTGGGACTAGAGACACTTGGGCCTTCCACCGCCAGGCAGGGAGGCAGAAGTTTGGCTGAATTAGTGCTAGTTTCACACGGGGGTGGGGGGACTTTAAACCTGCAGTTACCTAGTCCCTTCTCCAAGCCGCAAAGACAGAGAAGCCGGTCCTGCTCTGTCCTACGCCCTGTGGATAAGGGAGAGGGGACTGTCAGAATCCTCGCTTCCTGTTTTATAAATTTTTTTTTCTTTTTGTTTGGATGTCTTCACGGGTCTCACTTATACCAAAGGGAAAGAATCTTCATTAAAGTCCATATTTCTTCTATCTCGGCCTCTGGGTCTCTGTCACTGCCTATTGTGGCTGTGGGTCCCTCGGGGCATTAGGAGAGGGGGAGGCCGCGGCCGCCTCAGGGCCACAGGGCGCGGTGTGGCCGGGCCCACCTGGCCTCGCTGGGGTCGGGCTCCAGTGAGTAGATGGAGGTTCGCAGAGAACGGGCGGCGGGACCAAGAGGTGTTCGTGTCTGCGACGGGGGCGAGGCGGAGTGGGATCGCAGCCGGCGGGACCCCAGACACCGGGTCCCCAGCGGTCTGGGCCTCCGGCGCTCGCGCCCTGGCCCGCGCGCACCTCTGCGCAGGATGGTACTGCCCGGCCCCAGGGCCGACCGCCGCCTCCTCGCAGCGAGAGGGCGAGGTGCGTTCCCGGGAGTGGAACGCCCCCCCCCCCGCGCTCGCGCTATGGTACATTCCTGTCCTCAAGGAGCCGGCGGGTGGGGGGGGCCTGCGTCGCGCTCCCCCTCCTCGCGGCGTGTAGTGGTGGCGGCCACGCCGAGTTCCGGTTCCTGTGGCTGCGGCCGCGGGCGGGCGGGCGGTGTAGCTGGGCGAGAGCTTGGTTGGCGCCCAGGCTCGGCGCCTCCGCCTCGCCGGCCCCCGGGCTTGCTGCCGCGCGGGGGCCTGCGCCGCCCCTGCCTCCGCCTCTGGGCCATGGTGCAACCCGAGGGCGCGTCCGACCCCCGCCGCCGCTGACCCTGGTCCACCACTCCATGGCCGCCTCGGCGCCGCCCCCACCGGACAAGCTGGAGGGTGGTGGCGGCCCCGCACCGCCCCCCGCGCCGCCCAGCACCGGGAGGAAGCAGGGCAAGGCCGGTGAGAGAGCTGAGGGGTTTGGGCCTGGCGAGGCTGAGGACTCGGGACTTCAGAGGGGGGACTGGCGGGCGGGGGAGGTGGTGGTCCTCAGGCTGAGGGCCCCGAAGGGAGGGGAGACCCGAGTGAAAAGAATGCGTGGGTGAAGCCCTTCGGGGGTTGGGGTTGGGAGCAGGGGCGGGGGTGTCACAGATTGCAGACCCTAGAGCTTGGAGGACCTGAAATTCAGGAGCCACTTGGGAGTCTGAGGCTATCAAGAGTTGGTGCGTCAAGAAGAGGCAGCTGAGAGTGTAGCATCCAATTTGTTTTTCACATTACACTTTTGTTGGTATCTGTGAAGTCAATAAACAAAAGTATATTTAAGCTGATAGAGCTCCTCAGTTCATCAGACTGGGAGAAAGGAAGTTGGGGAAACCTCAGGGAAACTTGTTTGTGTCTGCCTTTTACTGCTTTTCTAGGTCTGCAAATGAAGAGCCCAGAAAAGAAGCGAAGGAAGTCAAATACTCAGGTGAATGGTGATTGGTGCTGGGGGTAATTCCTGTCCCTTTGGGTGCTTTTTGCTACGAAGAGGAAAGTGTCACGCTTGTTCTGTTTGTGGTCCTTTCCTTCACTTTCATAACGGTTTGGGGGATAGGGATGGGCATGAGATGATTTGCTTAAAGGTCTTATCAGGATTGGAGTTGTCCTCTAGCCTGTTTGTTCTGCCCTGGTTCCCTCATGAAGATCGCTCCTACTGCTTGCTGAAGTTTTTCTAAGTGCCAGGGTTTGTGCTATAAAGTGCTTCAACAGTTTTGGAAGATAGGCGTGGTCGCTGTGTTACAGATGAGGACTCTGAGGCTTAAAAAAGTTAAATTTCTGTCAGCTACAATTTAAAAAAAAGTTGAAAAGTACAAGAAAAGGTTAAAACGTCTGCTCCAGGGCCTTGAGGTTACTCAGTGTCTGAGCCGGCTTCTAGCAGAGTTGTGCATTTTCAAAACCCTGTTGCTGCCCTGTGCTGCTCTCCACCCTCTGCTTCTGTGTTGCATTCTAAGATCTGTCTTGATTTTAGATCCTAGCTGGCCACGCCAGCCTCCAAAATGTGCCTTGTGTTTCTGGTGCTCTCGTGGTGTGGCTCTGCATCTCCCTCCTTGACTCTCTTTTCCTCATCTTTTCCCCCAGGGTCCTGCATACTCACATCTGACAGAGTTTGCGCCACCCCCGACTCCCATGGTGGATCACCTGGTTGCATCCAACCCTTTCGAGGATGACTTCGGAGCCCCTAAGGTGGGGGGCGCAGCCCCTCCATTTCTTGGCAGTCCTCTTCCCTTTGGGGGCTTTCGCGTACAGGGGGGCATGGCAGGCCAGGTACCCCCAGGCTACGGCACTGCTGGTGGAGGGGGTCCCCAGCCTCTTCGTCGACAGCCCCCCCCTTTCCCTCCCAACCCCATGGGTCCTGCTTTCAGCATGCCCCCCCAGGGGCCTGGCTACCCACCCCCAGGCAACATGAACTTTCCCAGCCAACCCTTCACCCAGCCTCTGGGTCAGAACTTTAGCCCACCGGGTGGGCAGATGATGCCAGGCCCGGTGGGAGGATTTGGCCCCATGATCTCCCCCACCATGGGACAACCTCCCAGAGGGGAGCTGGGCCCGCCTTCTCTCCCCCAACGCTTTGCTCAGCCAGGCGCGCCTTTTGGTCCTTCTCCTCTCCAGAGACCTGGTCAGGGGCTCCCCAGCCTGCCCCCCAATACAAGCCCTTTCCCTGGTCCGGACCCTGGCTTTCCTGGCCCTGGTGGTGAGGATGGGGGGAAGCCCTTAAATCCACCTGCTCCCACTGCTTTTCCCCAGGAGCCCCACTCAGGCTCCCCGGCTGCTGCTGTTAATGGGAATCAGCCCAGTTTTCCCCCGAACAGCAGCGGGCGGGGTGGGGGCACCCCGGATGCCAATAGCCTGGCACCCCCTGGCAAGGCAGGTGGGGGCTCAGGGCCGCAGCCTCCCCCAGGCCTGGTGTATCCATGTGGTGCCTGTCGCAGTGAGGTGAACGACGACCAAGATGCCATTCTGTGTGAGGCTTCCTGCCAGAAGTGGTTCCACCGCGAGTGCACGGGCATGACTGAGAGTGCCTACGGGCTGCTGACCACCGAGGCCTCTGCTGTCTGGGCCTGCGACCTCTGCCTCAAGACCAAGGAGATCCAGTCTGTCTACATCCGAGAAGGCATGGGGCAGCTGGTGGCGGCTAACGATGGGTGATGCTGGCCAGGTGCCAAGGAAGTGTGTACGTTCTTCCCTGCTCTTCCAGGGTGATTGTTTTCCTGTCTGGCTCTTGGTCCTTGTTTCCCCCGGCTTCCCATCCCCATGGGGCAGAAACGCAGTGGCTCCTGGGGGCAGAAAAGGAACTGAGGGGGGGCAGGCAGAAGAGCCTGGATTGCTCACTTTTCTGGAAACTTGTGCATTGAGATCTACAGAGGTCCAGAAAACCAAAGCCCTGCCAAGCAGAGCCATTTTTGGTGGCTATCTCTGGAGGCCTAGGGGTATGGCTGCAAGAGAAAAGAGGCTGGAGGAAGATCTGAAGGGCAGGGGGTGCCCCCTCGGCAGATGATGGACGCCCCCAGCACCTGTGCCTACCGCTACTCTAGCCCCACAGCTCCAGCCTTAGTTTTTGGAGTCTAATATTAAAGGTTTCTGGCCAGAAGGGTCGGGGTCTCTTCCCGTCTCTGCAGTAGCCCTTTTATGGGCCCTGGGAGACAGCTTAGGGAATAAATGGAGATTTTCCTCTGTCCTCCCCTCCCTTTGCCTCTTCCAATACCCACCCAACTCCTCCCCCGTCAGAACCAAATAGCTTGAAGAAGCAGGAGAGTTCGTGGCTATGGCAGTTTCTTTTTGATTTGGGGCTTCAAAACAGTAGGTAAGAGATGTTGTCAGGACATATCCCCCGCAAACCAAAGTCACTGGTCCTTTCTCAGACTCTCTTGTGCTTTTTCCCTAATGATCATATTTTTGCCAAAAATTGGGATATGTGGTCTGACAGACCAGAATATTTGACATTTAGACTGTCCTGGAAGCCTGGACTCTGGTTGTACCACCTTCCCCCTTGCCCACGTGTTGCACATTTTTCTCAGCGCTGGTCTTCAACTTTTGGCGCCCTCATTTCCCTGTCTCCCCAGATTGACAGAAGGAAAGCTTGACAAGGCGCAGAGCCCTCATACCTCATTATTTCTCCTGATTAAAGCATGCCTGTCACATCCTGTGGGTTGGGGAGACGGGACCCTCATTGCCACGGTACTGAAATCAGTCCAGGGCCTGGATGTGTTTTGCTTCTCTCTTCCCCTGCTCTTCTTTATATCTTCTCAGCCCGGGGGATTTAGCCGTTCTCATTCCTCTCAGCCAGGGTCGGGCACTGGGCTTAGTTTTTATTTCCTTTTTTAAAGCACTGCCTGCCAGAGATGGGCCTGTGGTCTGAGGAGCCCCTCACAGCTGCTGCCTCCCTTACAGCTGGAGCGCACATTCCTCAGTGGGGTGGGGAAGGCAGGCTCGGGGTGTGGCCCTGCCTCCCCTCCCGCGAGCTTGTGGTCCCTTGCTGGCTCTCCCCCTCCCCTGAGACCCCATGTGAAGAGACAACATGTTTATGGCAGAACTTTGCCCTGGGGCAGCCTACAGCCTTTAAAGCTGTGAGAAAGGCCGAGGCCTCTGGGCTTCTTGTGTTCTTTCCACCCAACAGCAGAGATGCCCCCCCCAGCTTTGTGTTGTGTTTGTGGTTCTGTTGGCTCCTCTTCTATCTGTTGCTATTTTTGTGGTCTCCCCCATGGCAACATTTTGTAAGGTGGCTCAGGGGAGGGGGTGTCAGCTCAATCCCTCTCTCCTCACTCCACAACTTTTTGGAAGCAAGTGGGGGTGGCAGAGATGTGGGCGAAGTCTTTTGTACGGTTGGATTAATAAAATGAGTTGGAAAATCCAGCTGTTGATGTGCATGTGCAAGGCTGGAATGGGCCAGTCATCACTGGGCAGGATGGTTGGGGAGTGAGGGCCGGCACCCCTGGGTGCTGCTGCTGGGGGTGGGTGGTCCCTGGAAGTGGGAACCGCAGAAAGCTTCAGCCCTTTGAGCTGACCCTGGTACAAACCGCTAAGCCCAGGGAGGCCTGCGGCCCCGCCCCTCGCCCCGCCCCCGTGTCCCTGCTGTGAGAAACAAGTTTCCTTTCTGAGCACATTCCTGGGCCAGGCCTGGAGCCAAGCGAGAGCTTTGGCTCCAGGTCGTCAGGGAGACAACTGCCTTTAGTGCTTCTGGGTTTAGTGTCCACAGCCCCACTCCCCAGTTGTTTGGGTTAGGTGTCCAGCGAAGCTCCAAGGGTGGGGGCAGGGTTCCCCTGGGTCCGGAAGTTTTCATTTTTGAATGTTTTTCAGGCCCTCCTCACCTTAAAAAAAAAAAAAAAAAATATATATATATATATATATGTATATATATATATGTAGCGGCATCCTTGAGCGTAAGAGCGGAGGAAGGGCTATTTCCAGCCCGCAATTTGCCATTCCCTTCCCCCATCCCGCAGCTGTCTCGGTCAATCCTGAGACCAACCTGGCCCCTTAGAGATGCCATCCTTTGCCTTTCAGTTTTGGGTCTTCGCTCCCGAAATTGTTTAGACACAGAGAGAAGGGGAGGTGACAAAATTCAGTTTGCTGGAACCCCAGCCGCCCCACAGGGAGGTAAACCAGGCTTAGGGGCTTCTGCAATTGCCCCCTCCCTTCGCCTCCACTGGCCCTCAAGTCTAGCTGTTATTGGCCAAAAGTTTCCGCCCCCTCAGGGAAGTTGACTTTCTATTGGCCAGTTCCAGGTCACATGACCTTCCTTTCTTGGCGCTGTAAAGCTGGAGAGGCAGCAACAAGTTCAGCTGAAGACTGAAGCCAGGAGCAGGGTCAGGTAATGCCCCAGCGGGGAAGGGCCCGCGGAGATTCCTGTGAGAGGAAGGATAGGGGCGAGGAAGGACAGAACTCCATGGGTTGGGTTCCTCCGAGGAACTCCAGAGCTAGTTTGTCGCTTTTGGCCGGGGAAGGGGGATCATGGGCGGCCGTTTCCAAAACAGGAACTTGCTTTGGGTCTCCTAGGCAAGTTTTTGTAGCCCTGTGTCCTTTGCACGAGAGGTTTGGGGGAACAACTTTTAAGGGGGGTTGAAATCAGCTAGACGAGACTTCCCAGCTTTGTATGGAGAGTGGAAGAGCTCCCTCTTTAGTTGTCTTGTGGAAATGGCCTAAGTTCCTGACAATCCTTACAGGATGTGTTTGTTGAATCCTGTCTGAATGAAAAGAAAGAGGAGGGGGTGAAAGTGGGTTTTTTTCCAAGAGGTTGGTAAGAAGAAAGAGATCGGAAAACACAGTGGGCCAGGGTGGAGATTAGACCGCAGGAGGAACTTCCTGATAAGGCAGCAAGATGCTGGCTTGGGAGAACAGGGAGATCTTTTGGAATCTTGGGTGAACCCAACCAAGAGAGAGATAACAACCAGGATTTGGAACTCTGAGTGCAGGGGTTCTAGACTGTCTCCTGTTTGGGTCTCAGAAGTGTTTGTCTTGTTGACCCAAATACCGTTCCTGGTTTCCATGGAGACAGTGGGTCTGACATCACTCTGGTTACCATGGTGCCGGGTTTTGGAGGACCTGAGCAGGCTGTATACAGCTAGGGATAAACAGGGACTTCAGCCCAAGCTGCTGCCACTTCCTTCCTGCCACCACCTGTTAAGAGTCACACGCAGCAACTGGGGATGGGAAGATGATGACAGAACTGTGGGGGAGGGGCTTGAGGCCAGAAGGCTACACAGTGATGGTTCTGTGGATGCCTGTAGAAGCCAGCCAGGGGTGTCCTGCTGGATGTGGGCCGTTCTCCTGTCTCCTTGTGGGGTGGCTGCATGTGTTTGGGAGGCATAGGTCTTGGGGGACACTGTGATCAAGTCCTGGGCTTGGATCTTGATTGGCACGGGCCACAGGAGGTTTTTAGGGCACTGAGTAGGACTCACTCAGAAGAATCTCAAACAGAAGAGGGCAGTGTGGCGGTTCCCTAAGGTAGAATCGCTCCACTTGTTCCCCAGCCCCACTCCTTTCCCCAGGGTTTCCTTTTAGAGTCCTTTTCCACTTGCCACCCCTCTAGCTCCTCAGCAAGCAGTCATTTAATCCCCTCTAAAGGATCAGAATCTAAGACTGTAGGAGGTCAGCTCATCTGTTCCTCCGCCTTTATGTCAGGTCCCAGTTACCACCCTGGGGGGACAGTCTTGGCCATGGATGAAGGAGTGGGTCCCTCTCTTCTTATCCTGCCTTGTGTCAGGCTTTGGAAGCTGGAGTAACTTCCCACTGCCACCTGGCCAAGTCAGAGAAGTTAGCGGGGACAGGATCACAGCCCTGATTTTTGTCCAGGCTCTGCAGCCTGTAAAGTGCATTACACATGGTAGTTGCCGTAAATCCCTTTTCCCAGTCACCTTCAAGTTCCCTGAGGTGAAACTCTGGAGGTTACAAAGAAGGGAAACAGAGTGAGAGTGCCAAGGAGATTTACTGAAAGTTAATTCAGGTGGATCTAAACTCTGCCAGTTTTTCTCAACCCTGGCTACATGTGGAATCGTTTGGAAGGTTTTAAAAGAGACCTGGGCCTGAGCCTGATCCTTGAACCCAACTGTATCAGAATCTTAGGTGATTCCATGCGCAGCCAGCGTACAGAACCCCTGAACTGGACCATACAAAGGACTTCCAGTGAGTGGGAGACTTGGGGCTGAAGGAGGCCATTGAGTCTTCTCTTCCAGGCCCTGGGGGAAGGGGTGGTGACTGTGGGGAGCCTGGGGTGGTGAAGGGAGGGCTGGGCTGTGCCCCACTCTTCTTATTGGCTGTTCATCTTTGGCAAGTAAAGTCAGTCAACTTTTTGGCCTTCGCTTTCCCTGACTATAACGTGAGGGAGTTGGCCTGGATTTTTCCCAAAGCCTTTCCAGCCCTATGTTACTCTGACCTTTCAAGGTCATTTCCATCTCCCAGTTTCCCAAGGGCCGCTTTGGTCCCTGGAAGCGGCCAGTTTCACTGTGGCTGTTGGCAGGTTGTGATTTGCAAGACAAATGCTGCCCAGAAGAGTTGAGGTGTTGGGGTCAGAAGGACTGGAACCAGGGTGGTTCTGGAAGTTGCTGCCCAATCCTTAATTACGGTTAGAGCCCAGCCCAGCCGAGGCTGGGCTGCCCTCTGCATCCTGAAGGGAGCTGGGGTCTTTAAAGGAGCCTTTCTCTGCAGGTGGTGGCCTGAACAACCTCGGGGACCTCAGCAACTATGGCCTCCTGCCCAGACTCGGACAATAGCTGGGTGCTTGCTGGCTCAGAGGTAGGAAAAGCAGTCCTGGGAACCCTAAGAACAGGGCTGCAGGGCTGGGCTGCTTTCTGGGGTCTGTCTCTTTCCTTGTCACCCACATCACCTCCTGCTGGCTGTGAGAGGAATTCCAGTGGCTGGGAGAAGGCGATCAGACCCCAGGAGTCAGTTGTGGGGGCCTGGACCATGCCTAGAAAGAAGGGAATCGCTGGGGTAAGCTGTCAGAAGTAGGGACAAGATTCTGGTGGGGAGACCAGCACAAACAAACGTTCTGAGGTGACAGCGGGAGAGCCATGTTAGAGAACTGAGGAGGTCCACTCGGGGAGGTGGAGACGTGGGTCACAGGGTGTTGAAGTGAGGTCAGAGCCTGGGAACTACCTTTTTTTTTTGCTTTTTAGGGTCACACTTGCGGCATGTGGAGGTTCCCAGGCTAAGGGTTGAATCGAGCTCCAGTTGCCGGCCACAGCCACAGCCACAGCCACGCTGGATCTGAGCCGCGCAACTTACACCACAGCTCACAGCAATGCTGGATCCTTAACCCACTGAGCGAGGCCAAGAATTGAACCTGCGTCCTCATGGATACTAGTTGGATTTGTTTCTGCCTAGCCACAACAGGAACTCCGAGCCTGGGAACTTCTGGAAGAGGCTCCTGAAGGGCCTGGCTCAGGCATTTGGGGCCTCCTCCTGCTGGGAAATCACGGAAGGGCTTTGAGCTAGAGGGAGTAAGGACAATCACTGCCTTGGGCAGAGCGGGCTGCCGCTGTGTGGGTGGGATGGGAACAAGGTGAGAGTGTTTTATGGAGGACTGTGGCTGGAGAAAGTTTGTCAAGGGCCTGGTGTATTAGCACCCCCAGGAGGAGAGGGGGTAAGGACGTCAGGTTTGAGCGAGCTGTCCTCAGGCTGATGCTGGGATGGACACCACGCTCATAGTCAGAGCCCTGGCTTCCTGTTGGGGTGCCTTTGCTGATGACTGGGGGGCCTCGGGCAAGCCGTTTCAGCTCTATGTCCTCCCTTATACAAGGGGAGTTGTGATTCTCGCCTTGTAGGGAGGGGTCATGAGCAAAAAAGTGACTTGAAAATTGTGAAGAGGAGTTCCTGTTGTGGCTCAGTGGGCTAAGAACCTGTCTAGTATCTTTGAGGATGTGGGTTCGATCCCTGGCCTTGCTCAGTGGGTTAAGGATCTGGCGTTGCTATGAGCTGTGGTGTAGGTCGCAGATGCGGCTCAGATCTGGTGTTGCTGTGGCTGTGGTGTAGGCTGGCAGCCGTAGCCCCGATTTGACCCCTAGCCTGGGAACCTCCATGTGCTGAGAATGCAGCCCTAAAAAGCAAAAAAAAAAAAAAAAAGGTTGTTCTTGGAAGGTTCATGGGAGCCATGGGTGGAATGAGCGGGTAATGGGCCTGCCGAGGGGGCCGTGCGGAGAAAGGAGAGGCCAGGCGGAGAGCACCACGGGAGACTGGCTGGCTGTGCTGGGGTGAGCTGGGCTTCTCTCAGCTCCTGGGACAGGGGGTTCCTGGGGGCAGGGAAAGGCCAGAGAAGCGTGGAAGAGGTAACTGGAGTGAAAGCCTGTGGGAGATGTGACCGATCCTTCCGCATCCAAGGGCCTTTGTTCTTTTACCATTCACCCATCTTCGGCCAGTAACTGAGTTGTCACTTGCAGGGAGGGAGGCCCTGGCTCTAGCCGGCTTCTCTGGGGAGGTGGGGGCATCAGGTTTGTACAGTGATCCAGTGCCTTGGTCCAGTGGTGCTTCTTCATTTCATAGAAACTTGGCCTTCCAGGGTTCCCCAGAGCAGCAAGTGAGGGTTAGGGAATGGGCCAAACACTGTGTCCCCATCTGAGAGGCTGCGGCACCAGCGGACCCCTGCCCTGTCCCTGCTCGGGCTCAGCCTGCTACTGAATGCACTGTATTCTGGTGAGGTGTGTGTTGGGGCCCCTGAGCAGTGCGGCTTGTCCTAGGCACCCTAGTAGAGCACCCCGTGCTCTTGCTGTCCTTCCCCTGGGACAGCCCTTCTGCTTGTGTCCCTTCCCCCAGAGCCTGCCTGTGGAGACCCTGGGCCCTGAATCCAGGAGGGACCTAGAATCTGAGCGCTCTCCCCGGCTCCCTCGGAGCCCCTCCAAGGCAGCTGCTGAAGAATTCGCCGGGTCTTTGGATGAAGAAGGTGACAGGGCCTTGCTGAGGGTGGGGTGCAGCCATCTCTCCCCCAGGGTCTAGAGTTTCCCAGTTTCCTCAGGGAGAGGGAGGCTGGTTGGTCTTATTTCCTGTATTAATGTCCGTTGAAGACCTTTTGCCCTCGTCCCATCCTGGCTTTGTCCTGCCCTTTCCAACCCGGACGGGGCCTGTGGGAGCCAGAGGGCCACGTAGGACGTTCAGTTGGGGATTGTGATATTTTTCCTGAGCCTTTTCTCCTGCCACAGAGACCCTATTTCAGAGCGAGAGCTCCCAGTCCGGACCCACCCTGCCAGAGGAGACTGAGGCCAAGGTGAGGACCTGCGCTGGGGGAGGGGAGGGATGTGGGGAGGGCCTGCTCACAGCTCTGTCTGCATCAGGGAGTCTTGAAAGGCGATGAGTGTGGAATGGAGCCCCCTGGCCCGGGAGACACAGAGGCCCAGGGAGACTTGGAGGAGACCCCCGTGGTGGTAGGCCTGGGACCAGATGCACAGGACCTGGAGGATCTGAGCACCCCCCACAGCCTGCCCTCATCTCCCAAAACAGGTGAGTCTTCCTTGTCACTGTCCTTCTAGAAGCTGTGGGAGTGGGAGGAGACGTCACTGCTGGGCACAGGCCCTAGGACTTAGCGGCTTGGTACCGTCTTAGATTATATCAGTGAATTCTCACCACCCTGCTGGGGGGCTGGAAATAGCTGCAGGAGCTTGATGTGAGCCTGTGGCATTGGAGGAAGGAGGGTGCTTTTCGGATGAAAGCTGCTCTTATAGGAGTTCCCGTTGTGGCTCAGCGATAACGAACCCAGCTAGTATCCATGAAGATGCAGATTCAATCCCTGGCCTCATTCAGCAGTTTAGGGATCTGGCATTGCCATGAACTGGTGTAGGTTGCAGACACTGCTTGGATCCCGCATTGCTGTGGCTGTGGTGTAGGCCAGCAGCTACAGCTTTGATTCGACCCCTAGCCTGGGAACCTCCACGTGCTGCAGGTGCGGCCCTAAAAAGTGAAAAAACAAAAAGCTGCTCTTACAGTTTGTAGATTGAAAGGACTGGTCTTCCGCCACTGAACTGGGCAGGGGTGGTCACGGATGCCCATGTAGTGGGTGGGTCTCCATGTGCCCCCTCCACCATCAGGGCTGGGGGCCTCCCTGTGCTTGCCTCTGTTCCCCGTCTCTCGGGATGTCCCATCTCTCCACAGTTGTCTTACTGCCCTGTCCCCATCCCTCCAGCTTGGCTCAGCGAGGAGGCCCATGGCTCCAGCAGTGAGGATGACACAGACGTGGACATGGAGGGTCTGCGGAGACGGCGGGGCCAGGAGCCCAGCAGTCCTCAGCCCGCGGCCCCCCTGTGTGTAGAGGCCCAGGCCCGAGGCGAGGCTGCGGGCGGGGAGCTGGGCATCTCCCTCAACATGTGGTTCCTCGGGGCCCTGGTTCTGCTGGGCCTGGGCATCCTCCTCTTCTCCAGTGAGTCGTCCCTCCCCTGCTAAGGCCTCTCCTCGGCCCCGTCTGCTTCCTGCTGTCCTTTGTCTCCCCCCTACCCCCATCTGAGGGCCTGACTAGCCTCCTCTGTCTCCATTTTTAGGTGGCCTTTCAGAGTCTGAAAGTGGTGAGTGAGGACGGGCCCTGACTGATTCGTGTCTGTCCCCTTCTGGCCCGGAGGGAGGTGATGGGGCTGTTCTGTGGGTCAGGGGTTGGGGTGCTGGGGGCTGTGCACTTGTGCTCAGGTACAGGCCTTGTCAGCTCTTCAAGGTGACCCTTGGCTCTTCAACCTCACTGGACCTCTCAGCTGCAGGGAGGGTCCGGGTCAGGAGGGGGCTCTGTGTGCCTCGGGGCTGGTTTCAGGATTTCTCATTCCCACAGGGCCTGTGGAGGAAGCAGACCTGCAGGTCTTCCCAGATACTGGGTCAGATACGGAGATGCTGGAGGCTCTGGGGGCTGGGCAGGCATGTGTGACTGTCTCCCTGGGTGGGTGGGGGGAGCCTGGTGGGGGAGATTCAGGGCTGCCTGGCTGTGGGGCGGGGTGGGGGTCACTGGCTCTTTTGCCCTCAGGATGGGCTAAGGCAGCAGTTGCAGGCCTCGGTGCCCCCTGACAGCGTCCCCAGCCTGCAGAACATGGCTCTTCTGCTGGACAAGCTGGCCAAGGAGAACCAGGACATCCGGCTGCTGCAGGCCCAGCTGCAGGTGGGCATAAGCAGGAGGAGGTGGGTTAGGCCAGCTCCTTAGGCCAGGTGCCTCTTCTAGTGTCCTCCCCTCAAAGAAGTTTCCTGTATTGCCCCCACAGCTCGACCCTCTTCCTTATCCGCTTCATTCATCTTCCTGGTTCTGTTTATGTTGCTCATGCTAAGGTTTAGGCCACGACTGGCCTACCTGCTTCATGTGGCATGCTGCCCTGCTTCACTGGCATGGTCTGCCTCGGGCATTGTGTAGAGAAGGATTTGAAAGGTTCAATGGGAAAGAAGTGCTGTGATTAATTAATAATGTCTGCTCTGGGTATGGGAGGTGGAAATAGGGCCTCAAGGGCCACATCTTGGCTATCTTTAGGTGCATTGAAGAAGTGTATGCTTAGGAAAGGACATAGAAACTGAGGCCTGTGATGGAATCTGGGGATCCCACGGTCTGATGAAGGATGCAGATAGGGTGGAGGACGAGAACCAAATCCTCTGAGTGTCCCGGGCCATAAGGGGCCTTGGGCCCCTGCCCACTATAAGCGAAGGCACTGGGCCCATCTGACAAGGACCCCTCCTTGTGCACCTCCCTCCATCCCTACCCCCATTCCAGGCCCAGAAGGAAGAGCTTCAGAGCCTGATGCATCAGCCCAAAGGGCTAGAAGAGGAGAATGCCCGGCTCCGAGGGGCCCTAGAGCAGGGCGAGGCCGCCCAGCGGGCCCTGGAGTCAGAGCTGCAGCAGCTGCGAGCCCAGCTCCAGGGGCTGGAGGCCGACTGCGTCCAGGGCACAGATGGGGTGTGCCTCCATCAAGGCAGAAGCCCTCAGGCTGGCAAGGTCACCAAAGAGCAAGGCCCTAGGAGGCAGGAGCCAAGCCCTGGCTTCCTGGAGCAGAAGGAACAGCTAGAGGCTGAGGCCCAGGCATTGAGGCAGGAGTTAGAGAGGCAGCGGCGGCTGCTGGGGTCTGTGCAGCTGGACCTGGAGCGGAGCTTGAGGGATGCGGGCCGAGGGGACCCAGCCCGTTCTGGCCTGGCTGAGCTGGGCCACAGGCTGGTCCAGAAGCTGCGGGGACTGGAGAACTGGGACCAGCTCCCTGGGGTCCCTGTCAATGTGTCAGAGGCCTGGCATCAGGAACCTCGTTTCCACAGTTCACGGGAGCGGAGCGGAAAGGAAAAGTGGTGGGATGGGCAGGGGGACCAGAAGACTGAGCGCTGGAAACATAAGAAGGAGCAGTCTGGCTGGGAGAAGAGCTGGGGGGGTGAGGGGGACAAGGAGCTGGCAGGGCGGTGGAAGGAAGGAAAGCCTGGGGTGGAGGAGTGGGCCAGCAAGAAGGACGGAAAGCGACAGGGTTCCAAAGAGGCCCCCAGGAAAAGTGGGAGCCCCCACTCGTCAGCAGAAAGGCAGAAGCCTCCTCGGAAGGAGGAAGGGGCTAAAGCCAGGCACGAACCCCTGTCACCCTGGGCAGAGCTGTTGAGGCACAAGTACCGGGCCCCCCAGGGCTGCTCGGGTGTGTGGGAATGTGCCCAGCAGGAGGGCCTAGCCTTCTTTGGCATGGAGCTCGCCCCAGTGCGACAGCAGGAGCTGGCCTCGCTGCTGAGGACGTACCTGGCGCGGCTGCCTTGGGCTGGGCAGCTGACCCGGGAGCTGCCCCTCACTCCTGCTTACTTTGGCGAGGATGGTATCTTCCGCCACGACCGCCTCCGCTTCCGGGACTTTGTGGACGCCCTGGAGGACAGCCTGGAGGAGGTGGCGGTGAGACAGACAGGTGATGACGATGAGGTGGATGACTTTGAGGACTTCATCTTCAGCCACTTCTTTGGAGACAAAGCACTGAAAAAGAGGTGGGCAGCCCTGGGCAGGTTGGGTCTGTGGGACGGAGCTGGAGGCCGGAGGTGGTGGTGGGCCTGAATTGGGGTCTTTAGTTTGAGGTTTTAGCTCTGCTTTTTGGTTGTCCCCCCCCCCCCAGCTGATACTGGCTTCCCTTGGGAGCAGGAAACTGTGCTTATCCCAGAGTGGTCCTGGGAGTTCCCTGTTGAGCCAGGGGAGTTTCCCCTCCAGGTTGCCCTGTACTGCCCATTCCTGCATGGCCCAGGGGTATGAGAGGGATTCCTCCCACCTTCCTGCCTGCCCAGCTTCGGCCTTCGTCCTGGGAGACCAGGGCTGGCCACACGCCCCTCCCTGCAGCGTGATTGATGGGGCTGCCTGCCTCCGGAGGAACAGGGTCCCCCCTCAGGGAGGCCCTTCTTATCGCATCGTTTTCTAAAGGCCTCTTCCTGCCCCCACCCTGCGCTTCCCCACAGGTCTGGGAAGAAAGACAAACATTTGCGGAACCCCCGAGTTGTGGGACCCAGGGAGGAGCACAGCCACCACCGCCGTGGCTGAGGCCCCGTGTGTTATCTGTCCTCTGGGAACCGTTAAACTGCCACCTCCCCCGGCTCGCCTGGCTCTTTTGGTGTCCTTGGATATCCTTCACAGAGGAGAGCGAAGAAATCACCCAGCCCTGCACTGATACCACTTTTGCTCAGAAAAAGGCCTTAGCTGGACCGGCCTTGCCATCTATGCAAATGTTATGCAAATGAACAGGGCTCCGGTCCTGGATGCGCAGCCTGATTGTGTGAACTGGGGGGTGGGGTGGGGGGAGGGGGGAGAAGTGGGGCGATTCAGATTCTGAAGCCAAAGAGCTTTTTTCCTCCTCCTGTGTGTGTGCTGGGGGGCGACCACCCAGAATGGGCCCCTTGGCTGCACCCATTGACCTGTGCCCCTCGGGACTTGACTCGCCTTGCTGGCTGGAAGCCCAGCATCAGGGCTTCCCCTGGGGTTTTGTGAGATTTGGAAGAAGCTGTCCCCTGGGGGAAGAAGTCCCCTTTTTAGCCCAGTTCCTCACGTGGCCTCACCTCCCCATATGAACTGTAGACTCAGATCCCAGTCAAATGCTCTTGAAGCTGTGACACTGTGGGGGCGCTGTCACTTCGGACACCTCGTAGGCACTGGTACTCACCTCCCATATACTGGTCTCCCTGTTACCTCCCCCTTGCTGCTGCAAACCCGAGGCCCTCTGGGCTGGAACTCTGCATTTTGCTCACAGCTGCCTTGGCTGCACCCCTGGGAGACGTAGACATAGCGACATAGCAACGTAGCGAGTGGGTTTTGGAGTCTGAGACTCTGGCTCAAGTCCAGGCTGATTTTGGGCAAGTTGATCCCTGGGAGCCTTGGGTTTCTAATCTTCAAAAAAGGAGATTGAGGGGCTGGGGAAGAGATTAAATAAAGCAATGTAAATAAAATGCCTGTCCCGTATTTGGCACTCAAAAGTGATTTCACTCCCTTCTGGGTTGGTGGTGGGAGGAGAGGGACCCCCACCCCTTCTGGCTTCTGGGTTGGGAAAGGGAGGGAACCACTAGGTGGCGCCCTGGCTCCACATTTGCTCCAGGCTTCACTTCACCACTTGGTGCCCCAAATCTTAGATCCCACTCCCACCCCCACCCCCACCAGTTTGGGCCTGCTCTCTAGCTAGCTCTCCCAGGGAGACCCAGACACACCCCCAACCCCGGGGGGTACTCTTTAGGAAGCCCTGCCTGACTGGCTTTTTTTTTTTTTAAGGCTGTACCTGCAGCATATGGATCCAATTGGAGCTACAGCTGCCTGCCTGCACCACAGTTCATGGCAACATCGGATCCTTAACTCACTGAACAAGGTCAGGGATCGAACCCGCAACCTCATAGTTTCTAATCGGATTCTTTTCTGCTGCACCACGATGGGAACTCCCCTGTCTGGGCTTCTTGATTGGCCTGGAAATCCCCTTGGGAGCGTAGGGGACAGAAGGACGATGGGACTTCAGGCCAGGACAGAGGAGTGTCAGTAAAGCTGAGGGGGCCTGCCCAGAAGGGGGCTGTAATGGACAGCAGGTGCTTCTGTAAACACTATGATTGGTGGGCCACTCACTGTTGAAGGGATTTAAATGGTATTAGCTCTTTCAATTCAGTGGCTGGGCGGGGTGGGCTGGGGAGGGATGGAGGTCCACTCTTTCCCACAAACAGTCTATTGTGTACCAGAGGCATGAGGTACTGGGGTTACAGAGTAAGGGCTTAGAGTCCAAGGGAACCTGCTTTCTGCAGCACAGGGGACTGCAGTTAGACCTAAAGAGGAACTTCCTCCTAGGTAGAGGGTCAGTGAAAGGGGGTTGGGGGGATTTAGGAAAGGAGACCTCTATTTCTGGAGTCGGAGTTGGGAGGAGCAAGTACAGGTTGGCCGAGGGCCAGGATCTGGGTTTGGCCTCCTGGCTCTGTGAACCGTCGTGCACATGAGGGAGCTTCTTTCACTCTATCCACACTGTTCACCCTTAGGTGCTCAGAATGCCTGCTGCTGACAGGTACACTTGAGTTTCCAGGAGAGGGATTTAGGCTATTTGGTAGGCAGGATTCTGTGTCCTGGGGAGGGGGGCTGCGCTTGGGGTAAGGGCTGGCGCCCTGAGGTTCCCAGAGGGTGTGGGCTGCCTGGGGCTTCTCAGTTTCATTTCTAGGACTCATTTCCTTCGTTTGCATAACGAACACTCAGGAAGGCTAGGAAGTCCCCCCCCAAGCCCCCTCCTCTTTCTTACTCACTCAGGAAGCAGATATGCTGAGCCGGAGGTTTCTGAAACTGCTGAATCAGGGAGAAAAAGCCATGAATCCAAGGGGGATTTGGGGGAGGGACCAGGACACCGGGGACGTGGGCCATTCTGGTTACCCTCTCAGGTGCCTTGGGAGGGGAGCCTCATGCCCATGGTAGGTCATGGAGGCCACTCTCTCCATCACACCCATGTGCCCCCAGCAGTACTGGTAAAGGGGGGGAACCCCAAGTCCCAGATCACAGGATGGTCTCTGGTCACAGGGCCAGCACGTGAAGATGAGCTGAGGGAGGTCAGAGCTGGGGGACAGGGCTCCCTCTTTCCCACAGGGAGGGGGGACACTCCTGGCCATGCAGGGGTGGGAGGAGCCTGTGGGCAGACCCAGTGGACTCTGCCACTCAGTCCTGCTCGATCTCCAGGGCCTGGTCTGGGCCCTTCCAGTTTAAGCACTTGACCTTTCTGCCCTTTCCTCTGGGAACCCCTCCAGCTAAGAGCTCAGTTCTGGGGTGCCTTGGGGGGAGTCACTGGAGTAGGGCATGGCCCTCTTGGGCCTTTCCCTCTCAAATCAAAAATTCTACTTCCTTTGGGAGTTCCCTTCGTGGCTCAGCAGTTAATGAACCTGACTAGGATCCATGAGGATGCGGGTTTGATCCCTGGCCCCACTCAGTGGGTTAAGGATCCTTCATTGCCGTGAGCTGTGGTATAGGTCACAGACCCGTCTTGGATCTGGTGTGGATGTGGCTGTGGCGAAGGCCGATGGCTGCAGCTCCCATTCGACCCCTAGCCTGGGAACCTCCATATGCTGCAGGTGTGCCCTAAAAAGCAAAAAAAAAAAAAAGAAAAAAAAAAAGAAAATTCTGTTTCCCTTGGCCGGTCCTTCAAACTCATTTCTCAGCTGCTCCCCAACCCGCCACTCCTCCATGTCATCCCTGCCCCTCGTTCCTTAGCCTCACCCCCTTCCCCTTGCCCTTGGCTCAGCCTCCCCTCACCAGTGCCCCTTTGAGCCCCTACCTCTTCCAGGCTGTTCCCCATCTCTCCCTGCCTTCCCAGGTCCGCCAGGCCCCAGCCTTTCCCCATGCTTTCCACTCTCCCCGATCCTGGGGGAGGCGGTGTGGTGAGGCAGGTTTGGTGGCTGGAATGTGTGCTGGTCACCTTCAGGTCTGCGCCACCCCATAAGCTCCTTGAGGGTCAGAGGCATGTGTTCCTTTTGAGAACTGCTCCCAGCCCCTGCTGCTGGGCCCAAGGACAGGTGCTGGGACTGGTGGGCTGTTGTCATGGGAACCTCCCAGGGTCACCCTGAGGCAGGGATCCCCTCTTGTTCTGAGCCACAGATGCTCCTGGTCCTTTCACACCTGCTCACAGCAGGTCCTGAAGGGACACTGCAGGGTGGGGGTTGGAGGTTATTGCCCTCAACCCAGGTAACGACAGGTCCCTCCCTCTGCTTTCACCACTCAGTCCTCTGATCCACAGAAGCCCCTCGTCTCTAATTCTCGGTGAATTGTCTGAGTTGCCCCTCGTTCCCTCCTGGGCCTTCCCTTACGGTCCCTGCCCATCTCTTTGGTAGTCTGACTTCCAGAATAGGCACTGCCTACGTAGAAGCAAAGCAAAGCAGGCCCCTTCCCTGCTCACCTGTTTTCCTTTATCCTGGGCTAGGTGGAGGCCCAGCCCAGGCCTCTTCAAACTTGACCTGTGGTCTGGGCCCAGAAAACGCAGCCCCCGGTCTCCACCACTGCCCACCTACGGGCCGCCTCGCTTCAGGCTCGGCTTTCTCATCACTGAGTGAGACCGCAGCTCCCCCCGCATGGCTTGTGAAGAGGGTAGAATGAGTCACCCTAAGACAAATGAAAAGGTTTTTCAAACTGTAGTGTGCTCTCAGAGATGTTTAGTTTTTTTTATTTTACTTAACCTCTAAGGGGAAGCTGAGGCCTCTGTGAGCTACTGATATGGGAGCAGAGGGTGCTGCTTCCCAAACCATGCAGCAGGAACTGACAGGGAAAAGATGCTAACCAGTGTTCAAGTTCCAGCACTGTGCCGGGTGCTGTGAGGGCCCCAGTCCTCGCCCCTGGGGCTAACTGGGCTAGTTTAACACCAAGCAGAGTTTTGTTTGTTTGTTTATTGGCCACACCATGGGCATGCAGAAGTTCCCAGGCCAGGGATCAGACCCGCACCACAGCAGTGACCTAAGCTGCTGCAGTGACAGCACTGGATTCTTAACCCACTGAGCCACCAGGGAACTCCCAGCACCAAGAAGAATTTCTTTTTGTTTTTGTTTTTGTTGTTTTAATATTTAGGGCTGCACCTGCAGCAGATGGCAGTTCCCAGGCTAGGAGCTGAATTGGAGTTATAGCTACAACCTACGTAGCTCACAGCAACGCTGGATCCTTAACCCACCAAGCGAGGCTAGGGATTGAACCCACGTCCTCATGGATACTAGGTTTGTTACTGCTGAACAATGAGAACTCCAAGAAGAGTTTAAAAGTACTCCCTTAGTGGTGCCAAGGAGGTGAAGAGGAAGGAGGAGTAGACTGAGCTGACCTTGAAGGATAATAGCATTTGTGAAGGTGGAGGGGATTTCTCCCTGGGCAAAGCTGAGATCTTGGGGGAGGACGGAACAGCCTTGTCGTCAGATGGTTAAGTTCACGTTCCTGTAAGGGGTCAAATTCTCCCACAGGCCTGCCTGCAAGCTGAAGGCGGAGTTTTGCTCTAGGAAATGGGGAGGGGTGCACAGAGGCAATGAGGGGCAGGGGGCCTGAAAAGGAAAGTATGACTGGGTGTGGTGCAGCTGGCAGCCAAAGGGTGGAATGGAAAGATGGGAAACTGGAGGTAGTTAGGAGGTGTCAGCCGGCAGCTCAAGACAGAGTTGACAGAGGCCTGATTTACAGCAGGGAATTAGATTGGACCGGGATTGAATGGGACAAGGACAGGGGAGAGGGAGGAGTCAAGGACACCCTGAGCTTCCCAGCCCTGTGACAGGTGGATGACTGCATCCTAGGTAATGCCAGGGAATAAGGAGGAAAGGCTGACTGGTTTCTTAGGGGGTGTGGTGGGGGGTGGGGACGGGGACGCTGCTGGGACTGATTGTGCAGGATCTGGGCTGGGGTAGAGCCAGCCTCCCAGCAGGTCACCCCTCTTCTCCACCGAGTTGCATGTCCCCACCCCCCAGTTCTTCCCGCCCACCCCCACCCCCCAGTTCCTTTCCAGGGCAGGGCGCCTCTGGAAAAATTCTTACAAATCAGTACACGTACCTTTACTGGGCCTGAGGGGAGGCACCCTGCAGAGGAGAGTGACTCGGGTCATCACTGAGACCCTTTCCAAAGGCAAAGGGACAGGTCGTCAGGCGGGGCAGGACAGTCAGAAAGCTGAGGCCACATGCTGTGGCGAGATGGCCCCCTTTGGAAGCTCTGTGGCCAGTGGCCCATGGGCCAAACAGACCCACCGGGAATACTTGTTCAGCTGGAATGAGGCCTCGGGCCCTCGTGGAGACAGCTTTGTAGGAAAGGACCAGTACAGGAACCTCAGCACGAGGCTGGCAGAGAAACAGTCCACCCCTCTCATCTCTGAGGGCCACAGGCTCTCAGAGCCCTTCACTGCCTTTCTTTTTTAGTGACCGCACCAGAGGTGTATGGAAGTTCTCGTGTCAGGGATTGAACCTGTGCTCCACCGCAACCCGAGCCATTGCCATTGGATTCTTAACCCACTCTGCCACAGCGGGAACTCCTCTACCTTTTATCTCGCTGAGATGTAGACCCTAAAGAAGGTAAGACTCTCAGTCTCTCTCTTTCATACAGATGGAGAACAGAGAGGGAGAGAGGAGGTGACTTGCCTAGGGTCCTCTCATAGCTGGACAGTGACAGTGGAGGAAGACTGGCCCCCAGGCAGCCCTTAGGACACCAGTTGGCATTTGAAAGTCTGGTACTGCTGCTCCTCTCCCCCACCCCGCATCTGGTCCAAGCTCCAAGCTCCCATTTGTGGGTCTCTCTCTCTCTCTCTCTCTCTTTTTTTTGCTTTTTAGGGCCACACCCTTGGCATATGGAGGTTCCCAGGCTAGGGGTCAAATTGGAGCTGTAGCTGCTGGCCTACACCACAGCCACGGCAACACAGGATCCGAGCTGTATCTGCGAACTACACCACAGCTCACGGCAGCACCCGATCCTTAACCCACTGAGCAAGGCCAGGGATGGAACCTGCGTCCTCATGGATACTGGTCAGATTTGTTTCCCCTGAGCCACGATGGAAGCGTCAGGTTCTTAACCTGCTGAGCCACAACAGGAAGTCCTGTTCCATTTTTTTTTTCTTTTGTTCCATTTTTAAGCTGTCTTGAAACTGCCTGTCTCCCATGAGAATAAATGCTCTTTGAGGAGGTTCTGTTTGGTTTACTCTAGCCTTAGAGGTGTCTTAGAGGAGCCAGGGTTTCCCAAGAAGCAGGGGAATAATGGTCTGGAAGTGAAATGTGTGGGAAGGGGCAAGGCCACAGACATCAAGTTTCCATATGCTGAGGCACATTTTAGACATTTAAATACATGCTGAGGAGTTCCCATCATGGCTCAGCGGTAATGAACCTGACTAGTACCCATGAGGACATGGGTTTGATCCTTGACCTCGCTCAGTGGGTTAAGGATCCAGTGTTGCCATGAGCTGTGGTGTAGGCTGATGGCTACAGCTCTGATTCGACCCCTAGCCTGGGAACTTCCATATGCTGCTGATGCAGCTTTAAAAAGACAAAAAAAAGGAAAAAGTTGAACGAATAGAAAGAATGAATGGGCTTTCAGCTTCTCAAAAACTCAGACTCCCCCTCTTTTCTCTCCCTGTCGTACTGCTTCCTTATAGCCCCCACCCCATTCTGTCCCACACCTTCCATGCTCCATCACCCCTGAAGCAGTGGCCATCCAACATGCCAGGACTGAGTCACAAGTCACCTTTACATTGACAACCCTGGTAGAGGGGTCAGCCAGACAGCAACCATGGGAAGATACACTGGTGGTGTCGCCGACCCGGGGTGGCATCTAGTTCCACTGCGGGACAGGCTTGCCTGGGAAGGGCAGACCTTGGTACCCCCTGCTCAGGACTCCCTCTACCTGGGCGGGGTTGGAGGGGCACTGACCCAGCCCAGGCCTCCCTCTTTAGGCCCTGCGGAGCTGTAAGACCTGGTCCCCTGCAGACTCATCCTGTTTCTGGGTGTGTTAATACAGCGAGCAGGCTTCCTTCACACAGCCTTCCTTCCAAGCTGTCCTCTGGGTCAAATATTATTTATTATTTATTTATCGCCATGCCCGCAGCGTGCGGAAGTTCCCAGGCCAAGGACTGAACCCCTGTGACCTAAGCTACAGCAGTGACACCACTGGATCCTTAACTTGTTAGGCCACCAGGGAACTCCAGAAAGCTGTCTTTAAATGGTCTGCCCCTTTAGTGAGGGGCGACTCCCACAAGTAACTGTGTTCCTGAGTTCTAGGGGTACTTCTCTGTTGTCCGAGGCCAGCACTGGCTTCCTCAAGTGTCATCTTCCAGAACCCTCTTCAGGCACCAGTGTCTGGCAGTTCTGGCTTCTAGTCTCAGTCCCCAAGAACCCTGGCCACTCCCTTCCCGGTTGGTCTGCGCCTGTAGACACTCCTGCTCTTTCCCCTTTTCCTGCCTCACCGTCAGCAGCCTGCCAGCCTTTAGACCGGCCTGTTTTGCCCTCAAAATAGTGCCTCACATTTGTGCAGTCCTGTACAGTTTAGGAACGCTTTCCCCAGATATTCATTTATTTGATGTTCCCTTTGGTTATGGAAGGAAGGAAGGAAGGAAGAGCAGATGCTATATAATATACAGTTTCACGGGCTGGTGGTGGGCCTGGGATGGAAGCACTGCTCTGGGGAGTTCTTGAGCAAATGACTTTGAAGGGTAGGGTGCAAGGGTGTGTGAATTTGCAGGATAAATGGTTTCTGGTGATGACAGGGCTCAGGGTGTGTCCGTGGGAGCTGGTGTCTGAGGAGGAGAGGAAGAAAAAGCCTTTGGGCATCTGAGGCCAAGGCTTTGAGCTGCCAGGGTATTGGATGGGGGTTGATCATGTTGACAGTGAGTCAGTGAGAACGACGATGGGAACTAGATGGAACAAACGACAAGAAGCCAGTGGCTGAGTCTCAGTGCGCGAGAATGACCGCTAGGATTGGTGGTCCCCGACGCGGAGGAGGGGAAAGGGTAGCTCAGCCAGGTGGCAGGAGTCTTAGAGGAACCAGGGTTTCCCAAGAAGCAGGGGAATAATGGTTGGAAGCTGAAATGTGTGGGAAGGGGCAAGGCCACAGACATCAAGTTGCTGTATGCTGAGGTCAGAGGGCTGGGGGAGAATAAAAAGCGCCCCCTAGAGAGGGTGGCAGAGGACAGCAAGGTACAGTTGAGGCAGGGAGCCGGAGGGAACTACAGAGAAGAGGCTAGGGGATGTTTTCTTTTCTTTTTCTTTCTTTCCTTTTTTTTTTTTTTGTCTTTTCAGGGCCGTACCTGAGGCATATGGGAGTTCCCAGGCTTGGGGTTGAATCAGAGCTGACGCCACAGCCACAGCAACACCAGATCCAAGCTGCGTCTGCAACCTACACCACAACTCATGGCAATGCCGGATCTTTAACCCACTGAGTGAGGCCAGGGATCATGGCCTCATGGATACTAGTCGGATTCGTTTCCAGGAGGTGAACACCCGCAACCGGAGTTTGTAAGTTGCAGATGCAGCTCGGATTTGGTGTTGCTGTGACTGTGGCATAGGCCTGCGGCTACAGCTCCAATTCAGGCCCTAGCCTGGGAACCTCGATATACAGCTGGTGCAGCCCTAAAAAGCAAAAAAAGAAAAAGAAACTCCAGTTGCTTAACTGGGACTGGCTGTCAACTGCTGGGAGCAGAGGCGGGACTGGGAATTCAGGGAAGGGACAGATCAGCACCCCATATTTTGCCCCTAGAACTCCTGGCTGAGAGCGGGACTCCACCTAAAACTAGGCAGTCTTCAGGAGTGGCTTCAAAGCCCCCTTTTAACTGTTATCATTCCAAGCTCTGCCGATTACGAAAACCTATGGAGTGAAGGATGCGACTAGAAAAACGATGAGAATTTTCTCGCGGGCCTTAAAGGGTCGAACTCACTGACCCGTCCAATTACAAAACCTGTTTAACAATAAAATAACGCCTGTTTGACGAAGTCCCACCCCAGCATGACGTCCCTAGACACACCTCTCGAGTCCTAGACCGGTTTCGTCTCCGAAACACCCATTTTTACTGTGGGGCATAGCCGGATTGGCTTTAGCGCATACATTCAAATGCTCAGATAAAAAGGCAGTTTTGAAAAGTTCCTCAATACGAACATGTTTATTCTTTTTTTTTTCCCCACAATGTTTTTAGGGTGGCGTGGAAGGCAACGTGAGGTTCACTTAGGAAATTTTAAGATGTCACTCCTCCTCGGAGGAAAATAGTCGCGTCCAATTCCCGCCCCCTCACGTGTCCCTCGTGTCAGCTAAGAAGGCGAGGCCGTGACGTTAGAGTCGGGGCGGGTTGGACTGTTCCAAATGAGTTCTGGCGGGGGAGCTTCTTTAGGGGAGAAAGCTGCCCTGGGACTTAACCTTCCTTCTCCTCCCATTCCATTTGTGGAGGCTTTAGTTTAAATGCACAGAAGCACGTGCGCAGGCTGACCATCTTCTCCACCGCCGCGGAGAAGACGGGCGGGCGGAACCCCCTTCTTGTTGCCTCTCCATCCGGTGGCCGCGTCCATTCTGTGCCGGGTGGCTCGATTTAAGGGGTAAGGGACCGGTGTACACTATAGGCATCGCAAAGCGTAGCGGCCCCATGGCCCCGCTGGGAAGCGTCCCGCGGTTGGTGCTGCTCTTCAGCGGGAAGAGGAAATCCGGGAAGGACTTCGTGACCGAGGCGCTGCAGAGCAGGTGTCCGTGGGGCCGGGAAGGAGGAGGACCGGGGCGATCCCCGAATCACGTGACACGAGGGGTGTGTTTGGGTGTGGTAGAGTGTACTTTGGAGTAGAGGGTCTTCCAGTTGCTGGGCAGGAGGAGCCCTGGGCGGCGAGAGGTGCAGGATTATCACCGTGACGTAAAACGGAATCTACACACTCCCACCTCTCCAACGCTGTCAGCTGTTAGGACTCTCCAAGAAGCAATAAGAAGTTAATACCAAGCCACTTTTTATACACCACTCCCAGTGCTCCACACACTGTTGCCAGGTAGCTGTTACAGATGAGGAAATTGAGTCACAAATAAAGGATTTTTCTCAGACCACCCCCCAGTTATGTCTGACTCCAAAGACAAATCTTTGCCCAGCAACCACCTAAGAACGGGTTTATTTGAGCCTTTATTGTGTGCCAAATACTGTATGTATATATAACTTAATTCTCAAAATCTCTTTGTTAGGTACTGTGTGGTATTATTAGTCGGTATCTCCATTTCACAGATGAAGAAACCCACACTCTGAAAAGTTAAAAAAAATAAATAAAAAAGCAAACCCCAAAATCCAGACCCAAACTTTCCAGAAACATGAAATAACTGGCAGATCCAGGACTCAAATTCAGCTTTAGTCTAGCTCCAAGGAGTGGGTTCTTTCTGCTTTATCCCACTGCTTCTTGAGGTAATACCTTTTGCTCAGGTTTTCTCTCCAAGCAGGATGTTCAGATGTTTCTGAGGGGTGGCCCTGGAGAGCACAGAAGGCGGGAGAAGGTGGAGCTGGAGCTCCTCTCCTCTTGAAGGCCAGTGTGGTGGGGGTACCAGGAGGCTGCTTCGAGGCACCGTGGGGGTTCTAAGAGGTTGTGGAAAGGCCCAGGGCAGAGTTTGCCACCTGAATCTTTCACCACTAAGTGTCTGCCACCTTCTAAGTTACGTTTCTCTTTACCCCCAAACATAAATCCAGTAGTGGTCAGAAGCACAGGCTCTGGAATTAGACTGCTGGGATTCAAATTCTGACTCACCACTTATTCAAGTGTGATCTTGTACAAGTTTCATGTGAACCCTGTGCCTCAGTTTTTTGTTATTCGTGAAATGGAGTCGGTAACAGGGTGATTGCAGGGATTAAATGAAATAACATACATGAAGGGTTTGGAACAATTCTTGGCACCTCGTAAAGACACAGGACCTAAATGCCAGCTTAAAAAATTTTTTTTTTACTTTTTAATCTTTTTAGGGCCACACCCATGGCATATGGAGGTTCTCAGGCCTAGGGGTCAAATGGGAGCTACAGTTGCCGGCCTGCACCACAGCCACAGCAGTGCTGGATCAGAGCCGTGTCTGCGACCTACACCACAGCTCACGGCAATGCTCGATCCTTAACCCACTGAGTGAGACCAGGGATTCAACCCACGTCCTCACGGATCCTGGTTGGGTTCATTAACCGCTGAGCCACAACGGGAATTCCTATTTTTATTTTACCAATATTGGCTTTGTTACTTGCGGTGGTGCTTTGGGCGAGTCAGTTTTCCTCACTCAACCTCAGTTTCCTCATCTGAAACATGGAAATAAGAACACCTATCTCATCATGTCAGTGTTTAAGTGAATCTGTGAGCAGCTGGAGGTCAGGGCACGAATCATGTATCATATTCACATTTGGATACAAATATAGTACCCAACCAGTGGTGAGCAAATTGCACAACTGAATAAATAAGTTATTAATGTGTAGTGACCAAGTCAGTTGAGACCGAGATAACCCTGGCCTTGAGTTTACAGGTTCCGGGAAACCTAATCCAGCCAGAATATTGCCAGGCATGGATGTTCACACTGTTAATTGTAATTTAATTAGTTTTATCTGTTAGTTTACCTGTTACGGCTCTTTCCCATTGGGGTTCTATAGTAACCCTGTAGGAGACAGAACAGAAACTGTTAAACCCATTTGATAGGTGAGGAAGTCAGGGAAGTTGAGACCTCTTGAAGTTGTCTAGACACCAGTAGCAGAAATGGGGCTCCAGGGAGTTCCTGTTGTGGTGCAGTGGACATGAATCCGACTAGTATCCATGAGGATATAGGTTCGATCCCTGGCCTCGCTCAGTTGGGTCAGGGATCCGGCATCGCTGTGAGCTGTTGTGTAGGTCATAGACACAGCTTGGATCCTGCGTCGCTGTGGCTGTGGTGTAGGCCGGCAGCTGTAGCTCCGATAAGACCCCCTAGCCTGGGAACTTCCATATGCCACGGGTGTGGCCCTAAACAAGCAAAAAGAAAAAAAAAAAATGAAAAGAGAAATGGGGCTCCTCTCCTCTGGGGCTGGAAGATCTAGGTTAATGGGCTTTGGATCTCCCTGTCTCACAGGCTCGGAGAGGATGTCTGTGCCGTCCTCCGGCTCTCGGGCCCACTCAAGGAGCAGTATGCTCAGGTAGGTGGGGGCTCTGCGGCATCCGGTGGGCTGGAAGGAGCCGATTCCCAGGCTCTGGTTGCTGTGCTGTTATTTGAGTCACTAGCAGGGTGGCCGACAGCTTTCTGCTTTCTATAGGTGAACCTTTTGGAGGGCGTTTTTGGCTTAAGTTTCTTTCCAGCTGGCCTTACTCACTTGAGGCTACCTCCCTAGGGTGTGTTCAGGAAGGTGTGTTCAGAAAAGGCTGTGGGAGTTCCCGTCGTGGCGCAGTGGTTAACGAATCCGACTAAGAACCATGAGGTTGCGGGTTCGATCCCTGGCCTTGCTCAGTGGATTAAGGATCTGGCGTTGCCGTGAGCTGTGGTGTAGGTTGCAGACGCGGCTCGGATCCTGCGTTGCTGTGGCTGCGGCGCAGGCCAGTGGCCACGGCTCTGATTAGACCCCTAGCCTGGGAACCTCCACATGCCGCCGGTGCGGCCATAAAATGACAAAAGGCAAAAAAAAAGGGAAAAGGCTGTGGAGTAGTTCCCATCGGGGTGCAGTGGTAGTGAACCCGACTAGTATCCATGAGCATGTGGGTTCAATCCCTGGCTTCGCTCAGCGGGTTAAGGATCTGGTGTTGCCGTAAGCTGTGGTGTAGGTCGCAGACTCGGCTTAGATTCCGCATTGCTGTGGCTGTGGCTGTGGCTGGCAGCTACAGCTCTGATTCGACCCCTAGCCTGGGAACTTCTGTATGCGGCAGGTGTGGCCCTAAAAAGACAAAAAAAAAAAAAAAAAAAAAAAAAGCTGTGGATACAAGTTGGCAGCTCTAATGCTCTATTATTAGTAAGGGTCTGTTAGCTTACTCACAAAATATAACACACATCACCCCCCTCCAGCCCCTTACCCAGAGCTGGCGTGCTACAACCCTTAGAAATTTAATCACAGCAGTTGTCAAGATACATTAAGCGAAAAAAGCAGGATGTAAAGCAGTGTGCAGAGAATGCTACACTTGTACAAAAATGGGACAAATTGTGACTATTTGCTCACGTATTCAACCACTCGGCATGTATTTATGGGGTTCCTGCGTTGTGGGGTGCATTCTGCCCTGTGCCGGGTGCTTGGAATGAATAAAAGCCACGAGAGACTGTACCACTGGTTACGTCCAGGAAGGGGCGCTACATGGCTGGGGAACAGAGAAGGGAGAGAGATTTTTCACTGTAAACGATGACTATCTTTTGAATTTTGAACCACGTAGGTTAAAAAAAAAAAAGGACAGTAAAAAATAAACAGGAACTCTCAGAACCTTAGACTTCAGAAAGGGAGCCTGGAGGG
This sequence comes from Catagonus wagneri, assembly GCA_004024745.2. Taxonomy (NCBI): domain Eukaryota; kingdom Metazoa; phylum Chordata; class Mammalia; order Artiodactyla; family Tayassuidae; genus Catagonus; species Catagonus wagneri. Next base: position 62,403 of record PVHT020000034.1, read on the forward strand.
TGAGATTGGCTTCTTACACGGCGAAGAGCTTTCTCTGCGCTTGCATGTCTGTGTTTGACCTTGAGGTGCACCTTTCCAGGGACCTGTGCTCCTGGAGCTTTAGTCAGCTGGCCGGGGTCTGGCCTTCTGGGTCCACACAAAATGAATCTGTCCCCTCCTTCCATGTGACAGCCCCATCTCCTTGGGAAGCATTCTTCTGAGCCATCGGGTGTTCTCCCACCAGCTCAACAGACTCGTTCCTAGGATGGCAGCCTGGGGGATCCTGGGGGCTAAGAAATATGGTGATTTTTTTTCTTTTTTTTGTCTTTTTAGGGCCACACCTGCGGCACATGGAGGTTCCCAGGCTAGGGGTCGAATCAGAGCTATAGCTGCCGGCCTTCACCACAGCCACAGCAACGCCAGATCCGAGTTGAGTCTGCAACCTACACAACAACTCATGGCAATGCCAGATCCCCAACCCACTGAGCGAGGCCAGCAATCGAACCCTCATCCTCGTGGATACTAGTTGAGCCACAGTAGGAACTCCCGATGGTTTAAAAAAATTTTTTTTTCTTTTTTGGCTCTCCTGCGTCATGTGGATTTCCTGGGCCAGGGATCAGATCTGAGCCGCAGTTGCAACCTAGGCCTGCAGCTGCTGCAACGCTGGATCCTTGAACTCACTGTGCTGGGCTGGGGATTGAACTTGCGTCCTAGTGCTGCAGAGGTGCCACCAATCCCGAGTCGCACGCACAGTGGGAACTCCTCAAATTTTTATTTATTTACTTTTTGGTGGGAACTTTTCCCAAATGAAATTTATCGCAGAAGTGCCTTGTATCTAGTAAATAGACTGGGAGCAGCTCTTGAGCTGGAGGGAAGTACTCAGCTTTCCCCAGTGGGGCCTGGGCACTTCCAAACCCCGGGGCTCAGGAACAATTTGAAAACCACTGATCTACTTCCAAACTTCCAGACCCGTGAGCCAGGCTAGAGGGTGGGGTAGGGTGGGTGGGCAGGAGTTTGCATGTCTAAAACCTCAGTAGGAGGAGTTCTTGCTGTGGCACAACAGGACTGTCTCTGCAGCGCCAGGATGCAGGTTTGATTCCCAGGCTGGCACAGTGGGTTAAAAAATCTGGTGTTCCGCAGCTGCGGCGTAGGTTGCAGCTGTGGCTCGGATCTGATTCCTGACCCAGGAACTCCACATGCCACAGAGAGGCCAAAAATGAGACAAGAAACACATAAATAAAACTTTAGTGAGAGACTCTGATAGGCTAGCCTGTCCCTGCTGTTTTATGTCCAGCATCACTTCATCCCTTAGGCCCATTATAAAGTGAATTCCAAATGAAGTGTTCATGCATTGATTTCTTAAGTGGCAATGGGGAATATAATTGACAAGCAGACCGTGATGCTCCTAGTGGCTAATCTTCCCCTGTGGTAAAGAGTACACGGGGAGTTCCCGTCGCGGCTCGGCAGTTAACAAACCCGAGTAGCCTATATGAGGACGCAGGTTCGATCCCTGGGTTGAGGATCTGGCGTTGCCATGAGCTGTGGTGTAGGTTGAGGATCTGGCGTTGGTGTGGCTGTGGTGTAGGTTGCAGATATGGCTCAGATCCCACGTTGCTTGGCTGTGGTGTAGACCGGCAGCTACAGCTCTGATTAGACCCCTAGCCTGGGAACCTCCATATGCTGCTTATGTGGCCCTAAAAAAAAGAGACAAAAAAAAAAAAATACATGGGAAGCTAGTTTATAAACAGGAGGTGGCTGCTAGCCCTACCTTGGAACAAGGTGCAAATAGGTGGTTTGATTGGCAGGGAGAGGATTTTGTTCCAATGAGTTCCTGGGGAGCTGAAAACTGAACCACGGGACATTTTTCAGACTCCCTTCCATCTGGAGGACCTTTGAACGAATTTCCCTCCTGCTTGTCAGTGTCCCTGGAGAAGGGAATCCTGGGTCTGGAAGCAGCTCCGCAGGGTGCCCAGAGCAGCCCCTCCTGCCCCAGGGTCCAGGAGTGGCCGGAGCCGAATGCACTGATGGACGAGGGAGGAGGTGAGGGGGAGGGGAGAGACACAGGGAAGCCAGGTCTCCTGGGCTTTGCTATTGGGACAGGCAATGACAGAAGCGGTAGGGGAAGGACGTGGAATGCGGTGTTTTCAGATTTCCCACTTTAGTTGGTGGCTAAGCCTGTGCCCAGGGGAGGCAAACTAATTTCAGGATTAGTTTTTAAGCCAGAAATAATTGGGAAGGTAAAAGAGTCTCAGAAGAGAAAACTGCATCGCACACTTAGAGGCAAACTGAAACAGTTTCTGGATTATCCATCTGCCACCGTTTGGGATTTCTTAGCTTCTAGGGCCTTTTCCCTTTCAGGTTTCTGTCCCAGTGGCCACCTCACGGGGTCCTTGCTTCAGCCTTCAGGGAGGGCGGGTGAGGGGCGGGACAGCCCTTTCTCTGTTGTAGGGGGGACCAGCGAGGCTGAGAGGCTGGTGACGTAACCAGAATGATGTTCTTTGGGCAGGAGCATGGCTTGGACTTCCAGAGACTCCTGGATGCCAGCACCTACAAGGAGTCCTATCGGAAGGACATGATCCACTGGGGCCAGGAGAAGCGCCAGGCTGACCCAGGCTTCTTCTGCAGGAAGGTTGTGGAGGGCGTCTCCCAGCCCATCTGGGTAAGTGGGCTCTGTGGCAGCATAAAGGAAATCGGGAGTGGAGTTCCCTGGTAGCTCAGCGGGTTAAGGATCAGCATTGTCGCTATGGCATGGGTTCAATCCCTGGCCCTGGAATTTATGCATGTCTCGGGCGTGACCGAGAAAAAAAAAGAAAGAAAGAAAGAAAAATCTGCTTCCCCAGCCGTCTGCCTCTCTCCAGATATATGTCAGAAGTGTCCGTTTCTCCCCATCGCCCCCTCCCTGGTCCAGGCCCCTGCCGTCTCTCCCCTGGATTGTTGTGGGAGCCCCCACACTGGTTCCTACCTCAGCTCTTTCCCCTTGGGATCCATTCACCACACAGCCACCGGAGTGACCTTATAAAAACATAAACCAAGTTGGAGTTCCCGTCGTGTCTCAGTGGTTGATGAATCCGACTAGGAACCATGAGGTTGCGGGTTCGATCCCTGGCCTCGCTTAGTGGGTTAAGGATCCGGCGTTGCCGTGAGCTGTGGTGTAGGTTGCAGACGTGGCTGGGATCCCGCATTGCTGTGGCTGTGGTGTAGGCCAGTGGCTACAGCTCCTGTTAGACCCCTAGCCTGGGAACCTCCATCTGCTTCAGGTGTGGCCCTAGAAAAGGCAAAAAGACAAACAAACAAACAAAAGAAAATAAAAAAACGCAAACCAAGTCATGTTCTGACAGAATCAAAATCCTTAACATGAACTGCTGGGCCTTGAGTGACTTGGCTCCTACCTTCTCGCCGACACTCAGACACACCGAACTCCTTCCAGAGTCGGAGCCTCTGCTGGTGTCCCTCTGCCTGCCTGGACTGCCCTTTCCGTCCCTCTTCAGCCGGTGGCTCCAGCTCAGCCTCCGTGGCGCCTCCTCATGGAAGCCTTCCCTCATCCCCTGGCTTCACTGGCGCTCCCTGGCAGGTGTTCCCACAGCACCTTACCCTTCTCCTTTCTCTCTCGCTCTCTCCTTTTTTTTTTTTTTTGTCTTTTCTAGGGCCGCACCCACGGCATATGGAGGTTCCCAGGCTAGGGGTCAAATCGGAGCTACAGAGGCCGGCCTACACCACAGCTCACAGCAACGCCGGATCCTTAACCCACTGAGCGAGGCCAGGGATCGAACCTGCGTCTTTATGGATGCTAGTCGGATTCGTTTCCGCTGCGCCACGATGGGAACTCCCCCCTTTTCCTTTCTCAATCCTGCTCATAGCCAGCAGTGTCTTCTTGTACCAGGCCTGGTTCCAGGTGATCTGGGGATGCTTCACTCGAGAATCTGATGAAGTCCCTGCCCTCAGGGTACTTACATTATAGCAGGGGGTCGAGGGAGTTAGTCCCTAAATAAGCACAGGACATGTCAGGTGGAGGTAAACACTAAGGGGCTAAACAAAGCAGGCCGAGGCTACGAGGAGAGCGGGTTGCGCTATATTAAGGGTACATGGGGAGTTCCCACTGTGGCACAGAGGGTTAATGATCTGGCGTGTCTCTGTGGAGATGCCGGAGAGCCCCAGCCCAGCGCAGTACCTTAAGGATGCAGTGTTGTCGCAGCTGTGGCTCAGGTTTGATTCCGTGGCCTGGGATGTTCCATAGGCCATGGGTGTCGCTGAAAAAGAAAAAAAAATAGGTTGTCAGGGAAGGCTCACCGATGTGATGACGTTTGAGCAGGACCTGAAGGAAGTAAAGGAGTGATCCAGATGGGTGTTTGCGGGTGAACGGTGCGTGCCAGACGGTGAGGACAGATCATGCAGGAGGAGCCCGGGGTGTTCTCTGAGGGAGGTGGGGATGCCAGGGAGGGTTTGGGGCAGAGGAGAGGCTGGTGATCTGGTCTGAGGTTTAAAAGGCTGTCCTTGCGAGTTCCTATCGTGGCACAGCGGAAACGAATCCGCCTAGTTTCTATGAGGTTGCAGATTTGATTCCTGGCCTCACTCAGTGGGTTAAGGATCCGGCGTTGCCGTGAGCTGTGGCGTAGGTCACAGACGCAGCTCGAACTGGCGTTGCTGTGGCTGTGGTGGAGGCTGGCCTCTGTAGCTCCGATTTGACCCCTAGCCTGGGAACTCCCATATGCTGCAGGTGTGGCCCTAAAAAGCAAAAAAAAAAAAAAAAGTCTCTCCTTGGCTGCTGGGGGCGGGCAGGAGTGGAGGCCGAGAGGCCAGGCGGAGGGTCTTTTCATAGGACAGAAAAATGGCCCCAGGTTCCGAGCGGCGGTGGGGTGGAGGGAAGGGCAGACTCTACCCAGATTTTGAAGATAAAACTGATGGGATTTCCTGATGCGATGGCTCTGGAAGGAAGACAAGTCCAGGATTGTGTGCTGAGCCCCTGGACAAATGGACTTGTCATTTTCTGAGACAGGAAAGGTGCTGAAGAACAGGTTCGGGGAGAAAATCGGGACTTCACTTTCACAGGGTGAAGGAGGAGGTGCTAATTGATATGTGCGGTGACTACACGGGTGTTAATGATGCTGCGATGACACTGCTCATCGAGTGTCGCGCTCTCCCACGAGGCCAGGAGCTCCCCAGGCCGGGAGCTCCCCGAGGGCAAGCACCAGGGCTGTTTTGCTCTCCACCCTGTCCCTGGAGCCTAGCACCTCGCCTGGCACACAGTAGGTGTTTGCTATCGTACTGGTTTGATAATTGGGTGAATGAACACGTTGGCACAGACCGGGACAGCTGGCCTCTTCCTTTACTGATTCATTTGTTCGTTGAACATGGAGTCCTGGGGGCTCCTCCCGTGTCCGACAGTGCTGAGGGCCGGGGTAGAGCCGTGAGTGAAACACAGGCCTCCCCGTCACAGACCTGACTCTACGGGGGGCAGATTAGACAACAGGCACAGAAATCAATAGTGACAGTGTCACGAACACTTAGTGCTCAGAGGAGAATAAACAGAATCGGGAGGGACAGGAAGGGAGCCAGGGTGGTCGGGACAGCCTCTCCGAGGAGGTGACATTTGCTCAGAAACCTCCACGAAGCGAGGGAGCCTACCTTGCGATGATCCAGGCAGAGGGAGCAGCACATGCGAAGGCCCTGAGGATGTTCAAGAAACATCAAGGACATCCATTGGCTGCGGCAGAATGAATGAAGGGAAGACAACGGGAAATAGGTGCCAGATCTTAATGGGCCTTGTAATTTGGGGCGAGAGCATTGGATTTTATTAGAATGATGGGAAGCCTTTGAGAGATTTAGGGCAGGGATGTGAATCATATTTACTGTTGTTTTTTTTTTTTTTGGCCGCACCCATAGCCTATGGAAATTCCCGGGCCAGGGATCCAAGCTGAGCCTCAGCTGCAGCCTGTGCCACAGCTGTAGCAACACCGGATCCTTAACCCACTGCGCCGGGCTGGGGATCGAAACTTTGCTGCCACAGGGACGATGCCGGGTCCTCAACCCGCTGCACCGTAGCGGGAACTCCTACATTTACGTTTTAAAAGGTGCAGGGGGGAGGGACTGATTAGAGTATCTTTGTTCCTGGCCTCAGTTTGCTCATGTATAAAATGTGTGTGTTGGACTGGCTGATCTGATCTCAGAGCCTAAGGCCTCTTCAGCTCAGTGACCGACACGACCATGGAACGCAGCATGGGCAGAACAGGCTGTGGGCAGCAGCAGTCAGGGAGGGCTGCCTGGAGGGAGGAGGGGGATATCTGTCCCCGCTGGCTGGGTGATAGGAACGCGGCTCCACTTGCCTGGGTTCTCTGGTCCTCGCTCCTACGTGTTCAGAGCGAGTCTGGGTCTTCCCCTCTTTCTCCCTTACCCCCAGTGCCCTGTCCTGCTGCTCCCTGCGTTGTGTCCCGATGGTCACATGACCGTGTCCTTTCCCTGCAGCTGGTGAGTGACACACGGAGAGTGTCTGACATCCAGTGGTTTCAGGAGGCCTACGGGGCTGTGACGCAGACGGTTCGAGTGGTGGCCTCGGAGCAGAGCCGACAGCAGCGGGGCTGGGTGTTCACACCAGGTGAGCCGCTTGCAACCTCTGCCCCGCGGCTCGGCATGCAAGCCAGCCACCCCCGCTGTAGACCCGGTCACCGGCTCCCGTGCTCTTGGTCTTCTGCCCCCTCCCTGGCAGGCTGTGGGGAGTGAGTGAGGGGCTAGAAAAAGGAGTCTGAGGCCTGGGGCTCAGGATTGCCTTCAGATTAAAAAGGGGAGTTGGGAGTTCCCTTAGTGGCTCAGTGGTTAACGAATCCGACTAAGAACCATGAGGTTGCGGGTTCGATCCCTGGCCTTGCTCAGTGGGTTAAGGATCCGGCGTTGCCATGAGCTGTGGTGTAGGTTGCAGACGTGGCTCGGATCCCGCGTTGCTGTGGCTGTGGCATAGGCTGGCGGCTACAGCTCCTGTTAGACCCCTAGCCTGGGAACCTCCGTATGCTGTGGGTGTGGCTCTACATAAAGGCAAAAAGACCAAAAAAAGGGGGGGGGCGTTGGAGGAGTTCCCACCGTGGTGCAGCAGAAATGAACCCGACTGGTATCCATGAGGACGCAGGCTCCACCCCTGGTCTTGCTCAGTGGGTTAAGGATCCAGCGTTGCCACAAGCTAAGGTGTGGGATGAGGATGTGGCTTGGATCCCACATTGCTGTGGCTGTGGTGTAGGCCAGCAGCTGTAGCTCTGACTTGACCCCTAGCCTGGGAACTTCCATACGCGGCAGGTGTAGGAAAGAAAGAAAGAAAGATAGAAGGAAAGAAAGAGAAAGGGAGAAAGAAAGAGAAAGAAAGAAAGAAAAAGTGCCAAGTGAAATAAACATGTAGTCAGTTGTTTAAAAAGAAAAAAAGGGAAAAAAAGAAGTTGCCACCACCAGTATGACATAACATAAAAACTAAATGGTCATTGGGGTTGTCTCTGGTTTGCGATGGGCATCGGCAAGTGAAGAGTTAAGTCAGCGGGACCCTCTGGGGGCACAGGTGTCTGTGAGCTGCTGACCCCGCTCTCCCTGCTGTTTCAGGGGCAGGTAGTGCCCTCTGGGGTGAGGGGAGCTGGGCTCTGCGGGGGCGGCCGAGGGGAGTTCGGCTCCGTGCGCTGCTTGCCGAGAGGACCGGGGCCTGACCTCGGCGTGCCTCCTCCGCAGGGGTGGATGACGCCGAGTCAGAGTGTGGCCTGGACGACTTCGGGGCCTTCGATTGGGTCATCGAGAACCACGGGGATGAGCAGCGCCTGGAGGAGCAGCTGGAGCACCTGATAGAATTTGTCCACTCCAGACTTTAGCTGGCAGGTGCCAGGAGTGCGCGGGGGGCTGCTGGGGTGAAGGGGGGCTGACTGTGCTGGGCGTGTGGTCGCTGATGCTGGCCGAGGTCGAGGAGCAGACAGAGGGCCTGGGTCCAGGTGTCTGGGGGCTGGCAGACATCAGACAAGTTAAGAAATCACCGGGGACCTCATTTCTTGATGCCTTGTCGGATTTGTTTCCTCTGAGCCGCAACGGGGAACTCCAGCGGGGACCTCATTTCTTTATGGAAAGGACAGCCCTACCTCTTTAGAGGGAGACTTAAAGAGCAAAGGGGAGTGAGTTGGTTGTGCCTGAAGCTGAATCACCATCCCCATGGGTGCCAGGCCTGTCGGCTGGTGGTGGCCTTGCTTCCCTGACCGGATGCTCTCAGCCCCTTGTTCTGGGCAAGAGCCCAGGGCTTCCCAGTGCGTTTACTAATAAACCTCGTTGGAGCACCTGCTCAGAGCTGGACGTCTCTCACTTCCTAGACGCCAACCCAGCCTGTGTGGGGCCCCGTGGGGCCTGGGTTGTGTTGGTGGCTGTGGGTTCCTGCTCTGCCTCCCATCTGGCCTGGACCATATCCTGCCGAGGCTGACCTTGGTCTTGGCCACGTGGGTATCAGGCCTGTGTGGGTCTGAGGCAGGATTGGAGTCTGAGGGTCTCGTCTTCTGGGGTGGCCCCAAGAGAGGCTCAGTGTTCCGCAGAGAGTGCCACCAGCAAGTACCCAGAGGGACTGAGGTGTCATAGAGGAGCAGAGGTACCAGAGCTTGATGGTGCCTGGTAATCGTGGAGTGACCCTGGGCAAGTCACCGTGAGCCTCCTGAGCCTCTGTTTTCCCATAGACGGCCTTGGACTTGACCCCTTTTATTTATATAGCCTTAAAACAATTTCTGAATTCTATTTTATCTATTCTATTCTATTCTATTCTATTCTATTCTATTCTATTCTTCTTTTTAGGACTGCACCCCCAGCATATGGAGCTTCCCAGGCTAGGGGTCTAATCAGAGCTATAGCTGCTGGCCTACGCCACAGCCACAGCAACACGGGATCCTTAATACACTGAGCAAGGCTAGGGATCGAACCTGCATCCTCATGGATCCTAGTCAGATTCGTTTCCATTGAGCCATGATGGGAATTCCGATTTCTGAATTTCTTCCAGATTCTTTGTAGCCACCCTGTGAAATATGCAAGAAAGGTATTTTCCTGTGCATTCAGCAGATGCCAAAGAGCCAGAGAAGTGAAACAGCCTTCCCAGGGTAGAGGGTTAATAAGTGTTGGTGCTCCGGCCAGATCACAGGCCACCTGTCCCCTGCCAGCGCCCCTTGCCCATGTGTCTGTGGGGGACGGCGCAAAGTCCCGGGGCCGCTGGCCATCCTCAGGCCTAGCCTGAGCCTGCCAGCTCCCTGGCCCTGGCTCATTCTCCTCCCACAAATTCTGTCGGTTCTCACCAATAAGGGGACGGCCACAGAAATTCCTTCGGCTCCACTGTGGCCCCAGCCGAACCCTACACATTCTCACCCGCATCTCCTCCCTGGATCACGTCTTCCCGATACTGGTCCGCCAGCTCTTCTGTTAACCAGGACAGTAAGCTTGGCGGTTGTCGTCGTCGTGGACTCCTCCGTGTCCCCCGACCCCCCAGCTAATTGGTCATCAGGTTCTGTTGACCTGTCTTCCCTTTGGGTTTGTCCCTGGAAGGTGAGCTCCCTGATGGTCAGGGCCACTTCTGTCTTGCAGTTGTAGTCCTGCCTCCCAAGCTGTCAGCGCGCAGTGGGCACCCAGCACGTGGATGTGGTTGGAGTTCCCATTGTGGCTCAGCGGGTTAAGAATCCAGCTAGTGTCCATGAGGCTCTAGGAGCTTCTAACCAGCACCTCTGCATTTCTCCCAACTCCTGGCCCCGGGCAACGACTGTCTTACTCTCTATTTCTATGAGTTCAGCTTTCTTAGATCCCACATATAAGTGATATCATACAGTATTTGTCTTTCTCTGACTTATTTTTCTTGGCCTGATACCCTCAGGATCCATCCATGCTGTGGCCAAAGGCAGGGTTTCCCTCTTTTTTTCTGTTTTGGTTGAGTAATATTCCATTGGGCGTGGATAAGCATCACACTTTCGCGAGCCATTCATCCATTGACAGCCAGTTAGGTTGTCTCCGTGTCTTAGCTGTTGCAAATGATCCCACAGTCAACGTGGGGTGCGGACACGTCTTTGAGGTCGTGATTTCCTTTCCTTCAGTGGGATTGCCGGATGATCGCTCGTTGATGTTAAGCTTAACCGTCAAGGAGGCGGGGATGAAGCAGAGAAAGGGAGGTGGGGCTGGTGGCGGCTCTCATCTGTCCCTGGTAGCGGTGCTGACTTGGTTCCTAGCTCCGGGTATTTGGAAGAGTCACAGGCTGTGACTTGGGAAGCCAGAAGATCTACCCTCCACCCTTTTTTTTTTTTTTTTGTCTTTCTGCCTTTATGTCGAGCCACACTCGTGGCATATGGAGGTTCCCAGGCTAGGAGTCTAACAGGAGCTGTAGCTGCCGGCCTTCGCCAGAGCCACAGCAACCTGGGATCTGAGCTGTGTCTGCAACCTACACCTCAGCTCACGGCAATGCCGGATCCTTAACCCACTGAGCAAGGCCAGGAATCGAACCCGCAACCTCATGGTTCTTAGTCGGAGTCGTTAACCACTGAACCACGAAGGGAACTCCTACCCTCCACCCTTTGACAGACTGGCACCGATTCCGCTTAGCGTGGGAAGTCCCAGTGGCTAACCGGAGTCACCGCTTCTGGACTGGAAGTTTCTCCACACTTTAAAAAAACCTGATATATTTTTTAAATATCAAAATCAGGAATTCCCGGGACTTCCCATAGTGGCGCAGCAGAAATGAATCCGACTGGGAACCATGAGGTTGCAGGTTTGATCCCTGGCCTCGCTCTGTGGGTTAGGGATCTGGCGTTGCTGTGAGCTGCGGTGTAGGCTGCAGACACAGCTCGGATCCTGAGTTGCTGTGACTGTGGTGTAGGCTGGCGGCTATAGTTCCGATTCGACCCCTAGCCTGGGAACCTCCATATGCCACAAGTGTGGCCCTAAAAAGCAAAAAAAAAAATATATATGTATCAGGAGTTCCCACTGTGGCGTCGTGAAACGAATCAGACTAGGATCCGTGAGGACATAGGTTTAATCGTTGGCCTCGCTC